>JAPKLW010000274.1:183198-302298 GCA_026898455.1 Plectranthus barbatus | reverse complement strand
GGTCCTGGATCCTTCTTCAACTCTCCTCAGCTAATGGAGTGCGAGCACGTCACTTCGACCTCCACAGCTAGCTGGGTGTTTTAGTTCTCCTAAGAACGTAACAGTCTCTACGGCAGAATGCCCGTAATAACTCAAGTGCTGGTAAGCACAGGAGCTGCTGTGAACTCTCTCGAAGGAGAAAGAACACCAAGTGAGCTCTTTAACTTACAAGCTTAAAGCTTGAAGTCTCGTGTTTGATAAATCAACACACGGAAAGCTTTATGAAAAGCCTCGAAAGTACTTTATGCGATTTTGCAATAATTTCAGTTCTTTCGGTGGTTGAGCAGATAAGTTGAATCGTGGAATCTATGGCTCGTGGAATGTTTGAATGTTGGTGGTTGCGACGTATTTATAGCCGCAGGAACCGATTCAAACTTTCTAGCCGTTAGGACTCATCCGGAAAGGTGTCAGACCTCGGATGTCCTTCTGACGACGATAGGTATGTTTTTCCGGAAAGGATCCATACCTAAGACCGCTTTATCTGACACAGATCTCTTTGTGTCAGAACGGCTCTCTCTGTCAGTCCGAGGAATAAGACTGGTGTCTTGTGACTGATAGACTTTAAGTTATCCTTCCTTAAAGTCATACTCTGTCAGTCGATTCCTCAGAGAATCTTCTTTTTTGTCTCTACGGCGCTGGGAGAGAGAATCTGGAATTCTGCTGGTAACATCTGACTGGTAGATCATACTGGTGATCTTGTGCTGGCAGTCTCTGCTGGTGACTTGCCTTGGCATCATCTAAGTCTACCAAATCTCTGGATGTTAACTCTTTTCGGAATCTCCCATGACTGGTGAAATCACCGCTGGTGAATAGTGTAAGAACACGCATTCTCCTGGTAAGGTTTGTCAGCCTCCTGCTGATGAAACCCTTCCCAACTGGTGAACAGTACCCAGTCATAAGCGCTTCTCATGCTGGTGAACAGTTTCAGCACGAGTCTTGTCAGCCGTCTGCTGATGAAACTTTTCTTAACTGGTGAACAGTAGCCAGTGGTAAGCGTTTCTCATGCTGGTGAATAGTGTCAGCATGAGTCTTGATCAGCTGCGACTTACAACTCAATAGACCTAAACAGGACTTTACATTTAAGACTAGAGCTATGTAGAGACAACTGACGCTGGTAGGACTTAGGATTTGATCTACCAAAACTATAATCTAAACAAGTAAGCTACTGGGGGAGGAAACCTTAGACAGATTTCCCAACAACGATGTTAAACTTGTTTATTGCAAGTGCTTTAGTGGTTTTTGAGTTCGTAGTTCATAGATTTAAAAATTCTGCTGATGAGTTGGTTGAATAAATTCGCACAAGTTCAACACAGCTATCATACTTTGCATTCATATTAAATCAAAATTATATGCAACAATTTCTATCAATGTATGCAATAGTTTTATGAAATAAATGCATTTTTTAATTTTTGATAAATGAATACTTAAATAAAACCAAAAATGTATTCCATAAATTATACGAAATTAGGCAAATATATTAGAAAATTAAAGCAACAATATGTTAAAAAAAATGCAAGTATGAATATGCCATTTATTTGTCTAACATAAGCTTAAAAAAATCATGTAATCATTAAGAAATAAATTAAGAGTATTTTGTTAGGTGCGACAATCTCTGACTCGACCCGTCGACCTGAACCTGAACCTAACACGAAATGAACGGGTTGGGTCAATCCATTTAAATAAGTAATATATATTTTTAAATATTTTGTGCATTAATAATTATTAATATATACAACTACTTTATTTAATAAACGGATTACTAATTTATATTATATTCAATTAAGTATACAATATTATATTTATTCAATTATGTTTTGTATTTCAAACTATTTTTTGCATTAATTTCTATTAATGTAGGCAACTATTTTTTATAATAAATGCATATTTTATATCAATAAATATATATCTAAACACACATTAAACAAAAACTGCAGCATTTAATACTTCATAATTTATGCAATTGTATAAGATTTAAAGCAAAAAAATTAGAAAAGCAAAATCAAGTAATTAGATACGTGTTATCTGTCTAACATTAACTAAAATAAACACTTAAAAACCGTTAAATAGATAAAACAGAGTTTTTTTCTTTCCAAAAAAAAAAAAAACACTTGAGTCCATATAATTTGCTAACGAAGACCATCTTCACTTCTTGTAAGCCTGCAGATACTTGTCCATATCGAAGTCCTTTGCGTTGCAATGTTTACCAAAGTATTTGGCAGCTTTTTTACAGATTACCTTACTAAGGTCGTTGAATCCAGATCCAATAAGCTTTATGCACAAAGTCACCCTTTTTTGTTTCAATAGTAGCTTTGAACTCTGGTTTAAACCACAATCCCATTCATTTTCCCGTTCGCCCATAAATGTCTCCATATGCAGCATAGCATATACACCACAATCAATATAGTTTGTTGATGTCCTCCATTTCATCTTCGTTCGCTCTTTTTTTGCACTTGCCATCATCAAACCTTTTTCTTCCATCTTAGATGCATTCAAGAAGTCCACAAACAATTTCACCTAGGTTTGAATTCAAAACATTATTACATTATTATGCATTTTAATAAATTGTCTTAATTTAATAGACAAATTGATTTCACATACCAGTTTATTTGGAGTATCACCGTACTTTACAGTCAGGTTACCTTTGTCCATATGATTCAAATTATCTAACAAATGTATCTGAAGTCGAAGCAAATGACATAGTCGTGGTAATATTGGCAGATGGCGAAGAAAACCTGTTTATTTATATAATACAATCAATTCATTAACAATAAGTCTGGATAAATGTAGTAAATAGATAAATATAATACATACCAGATCTATATTGCCAATATCCACAATTCCGTTATTTTTCAACTCCAGATGCAAAAATTCAGTTTCTGCTCTCTCAACCGTCCATGTATTTGGTTTATTAATAATTGTAGAGATCTGTAATGTTTAATTTAACCAACATAGATTATAATGCATTAATAAACTCAAATATAAATAGATTTTTAAGATATAGAAATGAAGAAAGAATCTTGGTGAAGAAAAATCTTGAAGGAGCATTTGAGTTTCTTGAAAGCTCATTGTAGTTTAGGTGGTAAGACCATCCAGAAAGAACAGTTTCTGTTGGTGCCAGTGATCTTAATTCATACATTGTGAGTTGGCATCTTTTGTCGTTAGTGCTGCAAAAAATACAGGTAACTAAATTGATATTTGTTTTTAAGTGTCATTTATGTAAATTACATACCCGTTTGTTTCTTTGTCCTCAGCAGCCAGAAGTAAAGATTGCGTTCTACATTAAACACTCTCTTCTTTTACTATGTATGGTGATACCAGTTTGCTCGACTTCTTCTTCTCCTCTGGTTTTCGTGTTTGCAAGACTTTTCTCCTTCCTTTCCTGAGTTTTACTTGGCTTTCATGCAACATAATAAGATGTATTAATGTAACTTTACTCTATTAAATTAGGAATTCTTATTTTTATTTTAACTTATATGCCTGTAATAATTAATGCAAATATTCTTAAAGAATGCTGACTAAAATATGTTACATTTTTGTTACCTTATATGTTCTAGGAGAAACCACCTCTCGAATTTCATTTGGCTGTAGGTTAAGACAAAATTTGAGTTTGAACATAATCAATAATTAAATCTAAACAGAAATTTAAAAAATTGTTGATTATTATAATAAATCAATTGAAGTAGAGACACCTGTAGCGCAGAATTCTTCTAGTAATAATAAAAGCAAATAATCTTAGAGAATAATGTAAGTAATTTAACTAATATATGCTACATTTTGTTACCATAGATGTTCCAGGAGCAGCCACCCCTCCAAGTTCATTGTGCTGGACGTTAAGACGATTTGGTTATTATAATAAATCAATTAAAGTTGACACATGTACTGCAGTATACTATAGTAATAAAAAAAAACAAATATTCTTAAAGAATACTGCAATTGATAAATTTGAGAAGATAACTTTCATTCTCTGTGTTTATTTCAGTCGACAACTACACGTATAAATACAAGGTGTGCGATGCAACACAAACCCTAGAAATATTAGTCGTGCGACGCAACACTCCTAACAAACCCTAGAAATATTAGTCGACTAGATCTATGCATATCACGTATGCATGATGCTAACAACAAGATATGATATGCTAGGAAGATATGATATTAACCGATTTCAACACCCCCCCTCAATTTGGGAGGTGAAGATCGAGAACTCCCAACTTGTGGTTAAGATGTCGAAGTTGGTCCGAGCCGAGTGCCTTCGTGAACATATCGGCGATCTGCTCGGCAGTGTTAATCTCGCATGGCTCCACTTCTTTGGATACAACCATCTCGCGTACGAAATAGCAGTCCATCTCTACGTGCTTCGTTCGCTCGTGGAACACTGGGTTGCAGGCGATGTGTCTTGCGGCTTGATTGTCACAATAAATCCGTGTAGGTCGCAATTGTCGAGCTCCCAAATCATCGAGTAACCAACGTAACCATATAATCTCACTAACCGTCCCGGCCATGGCTCTGTACTCTGCTTCTGCCGACGACCGAGAGACGACGGTCTGCTTCTTTGTTCGCCATGACACGGGCGCTCCTCCAAGCTGAATAACGTATCCACTGCGAGATCGACGGGTTAAAGGACAACCTCCCCAATCAGAATCACAGTAAGCGGTGAGATCAAGGTCTCCATCAGCGGGTAGCAGTATTCCTTGTCCGACAGTGCCTTTGATATATCGGACCACACGTAATGCGGCATCATGATGAGCTTGCCACGGCTTGGCTAGGAACTGAGTGAGAATATTTGTCACGTATTGTATATCCGGCCTGGTAACTGTTTAGTACAACAGTCTTCCAATCAATCTCCGATAGGCATGTGCATCAACTAATGGACTTTCCTCATCATCGTCCAATTTTATGTTCTGCTCCATGGGTATGGAGCTCGGCCAACAACCTTCCATCCCGCAATCTCGAAGTATGTCCAACGAGTATTTTCGTTGTGTGAGTACCATCCCGGTGCTGGATCGCGCAACCTCTATACCCAGAAAATACTTCAAGGGTCCCAAGTCCTTGATGCTAAATTCATTGTTAAGGACTTCCTTAACTTCTTGTATTTTATTCAAGTCATTACCAGCAAGAATAACGTCATCCACGTAAATGAGTGCTGTGACAAATGATTGATCCATCCGGAAAATAAATAGGGAGTGATCCACGTTTGATTGTCGAAATCCAATGCGGAGAAGAGTTCCAATGAACTTATGATACCAATTTCATGACGCCTGCCGTAGCCCGTATAGAGACTTGCGCAGCTTGCATACTCGACTCTCATTCCTTTTTGCATAGCCTTGGGGAATCTTCATGTACACATCTTCTTCTAGGTCTCCATGTAGGAAGGCATTGTTAACGTCTAGCTGATGAATTGTCCAATTCTTCTTGACCCCAATAGTGAGAAGGCATCGCATTGTAACCAGCTTTGCGACCGGGGCAAAAGTTTCATGAAAGTCGACTCCTGGCACCTGAGTGAACCCTTTCGCCACAAGTCGTGCTTTGTATCTCTCCACCTCCCCGTTTGGTTTGTACTTTATCTTGTATACCCATTTTGAGTCGACGGCTTTCTTTCCTTCCGGTAGCTCAACTAGTTCCCACGTGCCATTTGATTCTAGTGCCTCGATTTCCTTTTTCATGGCCTCTCGCCATTTATGTGACTTCGCCGCCTCGGTGAAGCAAACTGGCTCAGTCTGTGCGTCAAGTGAGGCGAGGTAGCATTTATGAGCATCGGAGAACCTGCTATAGCTGATGTAGTTCGCTATTGGATGTGCCGTCGAAGCCTCACTGTGTGTGTGTCGATCCTGTGTAACCCCGAGTAACTCTACTTCATAATCACTGAGGTGAGCTGGTAATCGTCTAACCCGCTCACTCATGCGGGTTGATCGCTGCTATTTCTAACAGATTAATTATAATAACAGCGGCAAATAAATTTGTAAACCCTAAGGTTATCGATCCAGGGGAATTGTATGGGGAAATTATCCTATGTACTAGCTATGGTTCTAAAATTCATTGTTTGAGGAATTCAAAATCAGGGTTTTGTTTGGAAAATAAAGATAACAATACTTGAAAATTAAAGGAGTTTTGGAAAGCAAATTAAAGAACACAGATTCTAGGGAAGAATTCTTATTATGGATGACATGTAGAAATCAATTAATTTAACAGGTGGAATACTGCAACAATGCTATATTTCCTTGTTTGGCAAATATAACCTAGATTACTAATTAGTGACTCACCTCTGCTCGGTCTCAAAGTACACCAAATTAGTCAATCTGATAAGCAAATCAGTTCAATTCCTACATCTAGTACATCTATTTGGATAGTGTAGATCGTATCATGTATTCCTATTCCCACTATTAATATTCACCTCTCGGTCCTTCTATCAATAGCTAGACATCTAAATTAATCGTCACCTCTCGGTCCTTGAATTAATCTAGAATTATGAAATAAACACAGGAATCATGAACCTGATTAATTAATCCTAACATGCATCCATAATAATATTCAAACCCTAGAACCCGCTAGGGTTTCTAGCCACTCATCGCAGATAGAAATCCAAAATAAAACATATTAAATTGCATAAACATAAAGAACTTACAATAAAATTAAAGGGTTTCGTGTTTCCCAAGTCTCCAAACTCTAAAAACTCTAAAATATGATTGCATGCGGTAATTGGTACTCAAAAATCGAATTTACATAGGTATTTATAGTGGTGGATGTGTATCCTATCAAATCTAGGGCTAAAGATATGAATAAATTCGAATTTAATCAGATTTTCGCTCCAGCAGACACCTCCGCGTCGACCGCTTACGAGCCTCCTTGGTCTTCGTCGATCGCTTCTGATTGGCGTCTGTCGACGCAGCTTCTCGCCCCTCCTGCGCGGTCTCACAGTTTTGGCCATAACTTTCTCTCCCGAACTCCGATTGACCCAATTCCAGTTGCGTTGGAGAGCTAACTCAAAGCATCATCCATTTCCATGTGCCAATAGCTCGAATTCCTCTTGTGGACGAAATCGTCACTGCTACTCTTACACGTCACTGCTTCCGGAACGGATTCCTCGTGAACTTAGGCCTAAAACCCTACAAAAACACCAAAACGCGCATAATACCACCTAATATAGACTCATGCACATAATATATATATAAACTCAATAAAACTACATAAAATAGTAGAAAATAATATAGATAAGCGAGTAAGATAATGAGCTTATCACGGGTGTTTCTCTGCTCAGCCGCGTCTATATTCCTGTCATTGCTTTCTTCTTCATCCACCAACCCAGGCCGTTGCATGAATTCCTCATCTTCATGATGGCTGATCACACTAGTTCCATTTTTGCCGTCACTGACTTCCTCTGCTGTATAAGGAAAGACGTTCTCGACGAACTTCACGTCTTGTGAGACAAAGATTCTCTTATCTTTTGGATCGAAAACCTTGTATCCCTTTTGCCCGAAGGGATATCCGACGAATATGCATGCTTTTCTTTCAGCAAATTTGTCGTGAGCTCTATCTGTGTTTCTGCAATAGACGAGGCATCCAAATACTTGAAGGTGGCTGTATTCCGGTACCTTCCCAAATAAAACCTCGTATGGCGTTCTTCCCTGTAAGATTTTTGACGGAAGCCGGTTAATGATGTATGCGGCTGTCAACACGCATTCTCCCCAGAAATCTACCGGCAGCTTTGCCTGAAATCTCAGTGCCCTAGCAATCTCAAGTATGTATCTGTGTCTTCTCTCTACGACCTCGTTTTGCTGTGGTGTGTATACGCAAGACGTTTCTAAGACAATTCCCTTTTCAGCATAGTAATCGGCCATGTTTAGAGACTGGAATTCTCCACCATTATCAGATCTAATCCTCTTAACTTTCTTTCCAAATTGTGTATTTACCATGTTGCAAAATAGTTTAATGTATTTGCCTGCTTCTGATTTAAACTTCATGTGGTAAATCCATAAACCCCTACTGAAATCGTCGACTATCGTGAGAAAGTAATAAGCACCAGAAAAAGACGGGGTTTTGTAGCTACCCCAAATTTCACAGTGTATCAACTCAAAACAATCAATCGTCTTTATTTCACTGGAATGAAAAGGCAACCTAGTCTGCTTAGCCCTTATACAAGAATCGCAAATAATATCAGTCATCTCGTAAATTCCTTGGAGCTTTACCCTCGAAGCATGCCCTAGCTGTCTGTGCCAAGTCTCTCCATCAGTAACAATACCGAAGGCGCACCTAGTACTTTCGGCCAGCTCCAAGTCATACAGCCCCTTCCGTTGTCTAGCCACTCCAATCCGGCTCTTGGAGGCTAAGTCTTGTATGACACAATGATCAGCATAAAAGACCAGTCTACAATTCAAGTCCTTGGAAAGTCTGCTTGCCGAGATGAGATTGCACTGGAATGTAGGGACACACAAAACATGTTGCAACACAAAACCATTCTGTAATCTGACGTTTCCAACCCCAATTACTTTCACAAATTCTCCATTAGGAACCTTTACTGGCATACTATCAGATCCTTTATTTAACTTCTCAAATAAGTTTTCTTCACAACAAATATGTTCAGTGACTCCCGTGTCTATGATCCAAGATGAAGTATAAGAACACTCACCTGCCATGTTAACCGATGGGTTCGTAGAAGCTCTTGCTGCATCGTGGTTCAGGAAATTCTTGATTTGGGTCAATTGTTCCATGCTGAGGTTTTGAACCGTACCTCCATCGTGGCTGGGTGCAACCTCGACGTGAGCCACCCTATGCGGCTGGGGCGTGCTTTTCACGTATTTCTTACCATCCTTTCTTCCTTTTGTTCTCCTGCTTTCCGGATAACCAACGATCTCGTAGCAATTTTCGATGGTGTGCCAGAGTTTCCCGCAATTTCCACATTGCGGCGTGGTCCTGTCCCTTATTCCTTCACGGCGATCTACACTTCCCGTGCCTCGTTGGACCTGGAAAGCGGCCCCGTCGACTGTGGGGGCCCTAGAATTCGTGATGAAGTGTTGCCATTCGTCTTCAGCCACAAGGTGATATACGACACCTAGGCTAGGTAATGGAGTCGTGTTGAGTACTTGGATCCTTATGGTATTGAACGTGTCTTCTAGTCCCACGAGGAACTCGTAAATACGTTCCCTTTCCACCTTCTCCTTGACAAGCTTCGCCATGTTGCAGGTACATAGCCCACATGTGCACTTGAGGTGAGTCGAGACTGCATCTATCTCGTCCCAGATCGCCTTCAACTTTGTGTAGTATGCCGAAACCGATAGCTTGTCTTGTCGGGTGAGGGTAAGCGTCCTTTTTAATTCGTAAGCCTTGGGCGCGCTCTCCTTTCCGAATCGTTCGGCAAGATCTTTCCAAATTTCTGCCGCTGTTTTGGTGTGCTTCACACTATTTCTGATCTCCTTGTCCATTGCAACGATCAACCAGCCTTTTACCATCGCATTGCACCGTTTCCAGAGTAGAAGTTTGCCAGTGTTGTCGTCCGGCATAGGTATGGATCCGTCGACAAACCCATATTTGTTTTTCGCCAGTAAGCAATTCCCCATCTCTTCAAGCCAATCACTGTAGTTGCTGTCGTTGAGCACGTCAGTCACATAGACGTGGCTCGGATTATCCGACGGACTGATGTAATACGGCGACATCATGTCGTTCATGACGCCAGGTTTGTCACCTCCCGATTTGTCGCCGTCTTTTGTAGCCATGTCGTGCGGAAGCTAGATATCACAGGAACAATCGCTGCTCTGGTACCATGATAAATTTGAGAAGATAACTTTCATTCTGTGTGTTTATTTCAGTCGACAACTACACGTATAAATACAAGGTGTGCGACGCAACACAAACCCTAGAAATATTAGTCGTGCGACGCAACACTCCTAACAAACCCTAGAAATATTAGTCGACTAGATCTATGCATATCACGTATGCATGATGCTAACAACAAAATATGATATGCTAGGAAGATATGATATTAACCGATTTCAACAGCAATTCATTATTCTAATATATGTTACGTTTTGTTACCTTAGATGTTCCATGAGCAGCCACCCCTCCAAGTTCATTTGGCTGGAGGTTAAGACAAAATTTGATAATGAACATAATCAATAAAAAAATATAAAAAGAATATTATAAAATTGCTTATTAATATAATAAATCAATTAAAGTTTACACCTTTACCGCAACATCCTCTTCTCCGGATTCTTGGGGAAGCATCACAGAATAAATGTTATCTTACATTATTTCCTTCTTTCACTTGCCGATTATCCATTTCTTCAAGACCAACAGCATTTTGCAACATGTTTTCATCCAAAAATGTTTCTCCAATGGGGCTTCCCGTTTTGTGCATTTGTTTGTATCTTCATAATCCTTTTATCTACTTCAGCAAACTACAATTACAAAATATATAATTAATTAATAGCATTCAACAAAATATTTGAAACCATTCTTAAAAATATGCATTACTAATACCTTTTGTGTTAGTCCCATACTGAAATTAGGATATTCCTGCATCAGTTCCCAAGCATCCATCATATTATTCAGACACTCCTCCCATTCTGGATCGTCATCAAATGCAGAATGTGTTGATGTTACACCAGGGTCTTCAGAAGGCTTTGTTTCTAAGGTGGGTGGTACTAAGAATTTAGACATCTCGAATGCAAACTTGAAACGTGGATTTGACATTACTGCATCACTTGCATTCTTCAGTTTGTCAAGAAAAGAAGTCATTGCTGTTGCTGCAGTTCTCAGGCTGGTGATAACACCTTCTACATATGCATCATCATCATTTTGAACGTCATTTTTTGGCGCATCTGCCACCCCAGCTTCGTTGTTTATCGCTTCAGCTGACCCATCATATATAAAAGTTTGTTCCCATTCAGAAAACTTTAGTAGCAATCTCTCACTAACAACAAGTTTGGGTTCTACATATCCTGTTCCGAAACCATCAATATTTTTGTTGCATTCCACCCATGAATAGTAGGGAAAACGAGTTCCACATCCCGCGTAAAGTATACAACACGATCCACATAGAACATCTGCAGTTTTAATTTAAACTATATAAGTAAGCATACAAGAAATTAAATAAAAAAGTAAACGTTATTGTACAAACTTACAATCAAAAAGAGAAGTGGTCCAGTGTACTTTGCCAAGTTATTTTTGCTCCATGCAACATGCGATCGAATGAGGCTACTGAGGACATAGTTACACCAGTTATACTCCTTTATGTTTTTTTATATCAACCAGACTGGACATAATCTTGGGCTTCACATATCCGTCAGCTTGACTCTCAAACAAAATTGCATCAACTAAAACCATAAAATTAATTTTTACAAAAGCTTTCACCTCCATCTACGTCTTGTAACATGGATTGAACCACATCGATGTTATACTTTGATTTCCCAATTGTTGCAGCCCATGCATCTATATCATCATTATTTGCACTGTACTTCTTCCGGGTAACATCAATGCAACCATTTGGAAAGCCCATGGTCAGCCGAACATCTTCTTCGGTAATATGGATTCGCTCGTTGTTTGGCATAACAAGACAACAACTTTCTGGCTTGAATTGTGAAACAACCCAATATGCCATTTTCATTGGTATTTCTTTAACCAACATACCTAGTAAAGAACTGAATCCCATTCTGGCAACAACTTTCTTTTGATTAGAGTTGAGTTTCTTAATGGCTTTCACAAATTGTCTAGGACTGGATGGATACCGCAATTCTGGATAATCCTTTTCAAAGTCATCATCTTCGTCATTCTCCATTGTATCCTTTTTCCGTTTTGTAATTTTCACTTAAAGAAACATATTCGATTTATTAAATATTTTTAACAACATGTTGTTTGACTAGGTATATAAACAACTAACCTGTAGAACATAGTTCCATTGTTGCTTTTCTTTTACGCCCCATCTATATATATATATATATATCCCCGTTGAAATTATTAGTATTATGCAACAAATCCCAATTCAATATGGATGCATACATAATAAATATATTAAATACATTAGACAACACAAAATTAATACCAAATACATATAGCAAATCAAGATAAAAAACTGCAACATTTCGTGAAAATTATTGCATAAAAACCAAATAAATATGCACTGTTAATAAAGTATAAAAAAAATTCTATTACATATTTTGCAGTAATCTAACAAAAAAAAATTACATATTTTTAATTAAAAACTTACATTAATCACATAACTAAAATCAATACAGTATTTTTGCAGTAAACTAATCAAAACAATAATTTTTACAATAAAACTTCCTACATAAATTGTACCTAAATATTGCAATTATTCTACTAAATAAATGCATTAAACTTTTACCTAAAACGTAAATGCTATATATACATTAATTTGATCAAAAGTTCCTTTCAATTTTATAGCAATGTGCCTGTTATTCAGAAAAAACTTACATATTTAAAAAGAAAATTTACATTAATTACAATTTGAAAATTATCCCATATTTTTGCTGTAAACTAAAAAAAAAAATTCATTACTAGATAAAACTACCTACATCAAATGTATCAAAATATAGCACTTAAGCCCAGTAATAATTGCATTAAACTTTGACTTAAAAAATAAATGTTGTATAGCCGTTACTACGCTCCTGAGTTTGCTTAAATTTAATGGTAATCTACCTGTTTTTGCAAAGAAAACGTACATATTTTTAACAGATAACTTACATTAATCACAATACCATAATCCATCGTGTAATTAAACAATCGCTTATCAGCATCCAAAATAAATGTATCACTTCAAATGAAACAAATCATTTAGACAACTAAATTGCATTATTTTATAACTACATTAATAATTTAAAAAACTTGCATAATTTTTACAAATTAGATGCAGTAAATAAATTACAGTCAATAATTTGAAATATTAATGAAAACATAAATATATTCGCAAATAAAAAGCCTAAAATACAAAAATTGCATCGTATTTGATCTTTGCTGCAAAATTATGTAACAAAAAAAAAAGTGTTATTCACTAACGAAAAAGAAAACTTCGTTTAAATAAAACAAAATCACAAAACTTATATAAAGATGCCACTTTTGTTTGGAAAATTACTACTGTTTCAGAAAAGAAAGAAAAAGAATTTGTTTAAACACATAAAAAAAGCTTTGGTCGGCAACCCATATGCATATTTTATGTAAGTTTTTCGCATATTTTCTTACCCGGTTGAAGTCGAAAGATGCAGAACTCAAAATTCACCGGCGGCGACTAGTAAACCACGTTTGAAGGCAGTAATTGTGGGTGAAAACAATAAATTGGGTAGTTCATTGTATTTAAGAAACTTTAAATATTCTTGTAACTGCAACCGATATTTTAGTATTTTAAATAAGTGGGAAGATTTGATTTTAAAAAAGACCAAAATAACCATTAATGCAACTTTTAATTAAATTTAAAGCATCGATTTTTTCATATAAAAAAAAAAATTCCTGGACGTTAATTTTAAAATTTAATGATCCAGATTAAATCTTATATCTTATCTAAGAGGTGGTTGCCACTATAACGCACCCCTATATATATATATACATACATATAGAGTAGTGATCATATGAGAATAGTTTTTAGTATGAGAAATGAGAATAAATCTCAACCTTTGATCTTGTCATTTCAACGCTCAAAATCTATTTATTTTCGTGTGCAGTTTTGGTCCATTTTCCTGCACTGTTACATAATTAATGATATTTTTGTAATTTAATTTTTTTTCAAACTTAAATCAAATCTCACTTAATATTTGACTAGATTTTTTATTCATTTTTTATGCAACCAAATTTTTATTCTCTTCTTCGTTGTCTCCGCCGTGGAGTCCATCTCGCTCGTCTCCTTTCTTGGTTTCTTCTTCGTCGTCTGGTCTGTTGTCTCCGCCATGGAGTCCATCTCACTCGTCTTCTTCCTCGATTTCTTCTTTGTCTTTTGCAGCTGCACGATCGATGTACGCTTCAATTATGCTTCCTGTTCGCTTCAATTATTCATATCCAGCGGTCTGTGGCGGCGGGTAGTGATTTTGGTGGTTCAAATTTTAGTTTGATTGTAGATTTCATCTCTTTGTATGATGTTTGAATTTTGTCAACTAAGTGTTTGTTCTTTCGCTTGTGTGAGTTGTGAGCTATTATATTGCATATTAGTTCCTCTAAAGATGCATGAAGAATTGTCAATAATGAACTATTCAAAAATTGATTTATTTTAATGTATTAGCTTTTTTAAAAATGCACATCAGTGCTTCTAAAGATGCACGTAGAATTGTCAATAATGAATTACGAAATCCTTATTGTAAGATTATGATTCTTTTGAGTAGATATGGTAAGAATATTGAAATAAATTAAGGATATATATAAATTTCAATTTCGGAAATCAGATAATCTTCATTATTTTTTAATAATATTCCCATATCAGATTAGATATGGATATCTAAATTTTGATACACACAATATTTCCTTATTAAAGAGATTAATTTTTTTTCGTAATGAGATATAATGCTTGTTTTCTTAGATAAAATGCATGATTGCTTAGATAAAATGCACAATAATGAAGATAAAATGTCGTAAGTAGAGGGATTAAACATTTTATTTCGCAATGTAATGTTAGTGCAAGATATTGCCTTAAAATGAACAAAATCGTAGTTAAAATACAGGTTGCTGTTTGTTTTTTGTAATGTATTTTTACTGTTTTGACCTTTACTGCAGGATATAGGGGCAAAAATGCCGTCTTTTTTAATTTGCTGAGATTGAATCCTATTAGTTGATTTGATGATATGGACGCGCTAGATCTTTTCTCATTTCTTATACTAAACCTCATTCTCACCTGATCACTACTCTATATATATATATATATATATATATAGTAGTGATCATATGAGAATAGTTTTTAGTATGAGAAATAAGAATAAATCTTAGCCTTTGATTTTGTGATTTCAACGCTCATGATCTATTTTACTCCGTGTGCATTATCCTGCAGTTTTGCAAAATTAAGGTTATTTTTGTAATTTTAGCTTTTTTTTTAAATCTGAAATATTATCTTATTAGATTTTTTATTCCTTTCTTCGCGCGATTTGATTTCTTCTTCCTTCTTTGTTCGAATTGATTTATATTTCTATTGTCGATTAGATTTTTTTCTTTGTTTCTGGATTTCGCATTCGTGTTCGGTCTCGACGTTGTTAATTATGCATGAATATAGTTAAAAAAATTATTTTATTCAGATCGACGTTCATTTTTTCTATTATATTGTGCATCTTTAGTGTTAACTTTGTGCATTTTTGTATCTTACATGTTCATTTATTCCTTCTTTGTTCGAATTGATTTATATTTCTTTTGTCGATCAGTTTTTTTTCTTTGTTTCTGGATTTCGCATTCGTGTTCGATCTCGACGTTGTTAATTATGCATGAATATAGTTTAAAAAAATTTGTTTTATTCAGATCGACGTTCATTTTTTCTATTATATTGTGCATCTTTAGTGTTAACTTTGTGCATTTTTGTATCTTACATGTTCATTTATTCCAAAGTGTGTTGATAAGATGAAACATTTTAAGGGCATAGTTTTAAGAACTGTTGATGTTGGTATTGAGTTTTATAGAGACTACGCTCGTGTTGTTGCTTTGAAGAAGAAGATGTTTAATTTTTTTAATTCGTATTTATGTAAAAATGAAGTAAATCGGGCTAAAAATGAAGTAAATTGGGCTAAAAATGAAGTAAATCGGGCTTAAAATGCAGGTTGCTGTTTGTGTTTGAGTATTTTTACAGTTTAAGCCTTTAAAGACTAAAACTGCACGATATTGGGGCACAAATGCCGCGTTTTTCAATATGCTGAGAATGAATCATGTTCGTCGATTTGATGAGATGGACGCGCGAGATTTATTCTTATTTCTCATAGTAACTCCTATTCTCACCTGATCACTACCCTATATATATATATATATATATATATATATATATATATATAGTGATGATCATATGAGAAATGAGAAAAATCCCAGCCCTCTATCTTTGCATATCAACGCTCAAGTTTTAAAAATTTTCGTGTTCATTTTTTGTAGTATATTGTGCATTATTCGATTTTAAGGATAATTTTGTAAAATGTAATATTTTTTCTCTATCCTCTAATTAAAATTCTAAAAATATTAAATGATCATAACTCACTCAATTTAAATTCGTTTTTCATGTATCATATATCAAATTAAAGATAATTTAATTATCTTTCAAACGAAATACTTATTGCATAAATTTAGAGGACGAAAACCTTAACGAAAAAAATAGTGTTTCTATACATAAATCTCGTAACAACAATGCATGAAATCTTACTTAAAATACACAATATGATGTATGAAATGCATTATATTATTCAAAAATGCATATTCTATAGATATATAAGGACCAATTTTAAGATAAAATGAACAAATTTCAAGATAAAATGAGGTGAGAATATAATATTTTATTTTAAGCAATACAATAATATTAGAATGCATATTTATTAAAACAACATAATAAACTTATCTTAAGATAAATAACATCAACATACATTTTATTTATATAACATAGTGAGATTGAATCATTTCGTTGTTTATTTCAATGTATGAATGAACGACACGACTAAAAAAACATTCAAATTTAAACGTTAACTTTAAATATGAAATTGGATTATTTTGATGCACAAATAAGATGATGATTCGTTTGAGTAGACATGATAAGAATATTCAAATAAATTAAGGTATATATATTTGATGAAAATCAGATAATCTTTCTTATTTATAACAATATTTTCCATATCAGATTAGATATGGATATCCATATTTTGATACATGCAATCTTTCCTTATTAGAGAGATTAGTTTTTTTTTCTTTCTTCAGAGATATAATGGATGTTTGCTTAGATAAAAATGCATGTTTGCTAAGATAAAATAAACAATATTGAAGATAAAATATCGTAAGTAGAGAGATTAAACATTTTATTTTGCAATGTAATGTTAATGCAGGATATTGCCATTAAAATGAACAAAATCGTAGTTAAAATGCAGACTTTAAAATTATAATTCATTGTATATAATTACTATATTGTCCTTTAATGCAAGATATTCAAGATTAAATGCCGCATTTTTTAGTTTAATGTGGTGCGTTGATCTGAAGATATGAATGAACGAGATTTATTCTTATTTTTCATACTAAGGTTCATTCTCACCTGATCACTACTATATATATATATATATATATATATATATATATATAGGGGGCTGATCTGGTGAGAATAATTCTTATCGTGAGAAATGAGAATAAATATAGTCCATTGATTTGACAACATCAACGATCCAGATTAAATAAAATATTCAACAAAGAACACGGCATTTTATCATCATTTTACTTCATTAAAGGGCAACATAGTCATTACGAACCAATGCACAAAAGTTGTGTTTTGTTCATTTTATCTTAGTTATACTTCATTTTATTTCAATTGTAGTTCATTATAAAATAAATTCGATGTGAATTTTGATGTTACACGTGACAAAAATTTTATCTTAGCAGTTCTTCATTTTATCTTAGTTATTTTTCATTTTATCTTAATTGTTGTTCATTATAAAATAAATTCAATGTAATTGTACATCCCCTTAAAAAATGTAATTGTACATCATCATTTTGTACAATGAAGGAAAATTTGCAGCCTACATGTTATCTGCACCTTACTTCATTAAATGACAAATTTCTGCATTTTTTTAATACCATCATCCAATTCTCTAAATTTTCTCCCCTTTGTAAGGCTTCATCGTATCAGTACTGAAATGAAATAACAAACAAAATAATGAACATAAAACCATAACAAATAAATAACACAATACTAAAAATGAAAGACTTTCAAAACTGTTTAAAACAAAAACTCTCTAAACTATATATAAAAAACAGTCTCGTGAAACCATAATCATCAAATATCATCCAAAAACTTCAAACAACTAAAACACATATGATATTCAAGCAGAAAAAATTCACTACCAAAACAAAGATATTTTTCACTTATAAGAGTACAACTCTTAATGCACAACACCAAAACAATCTCCCATACATGTGAAATTTCCCAAAACCATGAAAACACAGAACTTGCTGCTGCTCATTCTCACATGCTTTGCAGCGCACACCACACTCACCACATTCATCAAGCAAATGTCATTAGACAACAAAAACAACAACGTTCGTATAATCAACGGGTTCACCAGCAACTCATCGCTGCCGGTGTTTGTGTGGTGCGTGGAGGCTGGCGGTGGCGCCATCTTGCAGAGAGAGAGTGATGGAGAGAGAGGAGGGGTGGATGAGAGGGAGCGAGACAACAAGAAAATTGAGATCTCATCGAGATTTCATGGCAAATCAAAAAGAAAAGGAATTATAGATCCAAATCGTGCGAATGAAGGAAACAAAAATATCTTTTGGAAGGAAACAAAAATATGATCGTGAATTAGGAGATACCACATTTAAAATATGTCAATTTACAAAAATACCTTTAAATATGTAACAATGCATCATACTGAGGATAAAACGAAAACAAAAATTTTAAATGATAGCCACAGATCTTGTGAAATTAATGGTTGAGATTTATTCTCATTTCTTACTTTAACATCTATTCTCATATGATCTAACATCTCTCTCTCTCTCTCTCTATATATATATATATATATATATATATATGAGAGTGATCCCATAAGAATGCTTATTACCATGAGAAATAATAATAAATCTCGGTCTTTCAAATTAGTGATCCAACGCTCAAGACTAAATAAATTTCGTATGCATTATTCTGTAGTAAAACATGCATTGAAGGATAATTTTGTAACTGTTGGTTGATCGCTGTAAAATTCTACAGATTAATTGCAGATACAACGATAAATAAATTTATAAGAGTAACCTAAGGTTATCGAACCCAAAGGAATTGTGTAACGAAATTATCTTATGTACTAGCTATAATTCTAAGATCTATTGTTTGAGTTCTCAGAAATCAGGGATTTTGGGTTTTGGAATTTAAAGAAACAAAACAGAAATTTAAAGATTTTAAAAAGCAGATTTAAAGAGACACAAATCCTAGGGTGAACTATCAATCAAAATACATGTCAATTAATTAACTTGATTTGGTGGGAAATCGTAATGTACTATAACTTCTTGGTCGGACAATTATAGCCTAGATTACTAGTATGTGAATATATATGCTTTGTCGGCCTAAAAAACACAATACTAATCAACCTTTCATAAAACCACAGATTAAACCCTACAATTACTATCTTCCCCTAGGACAAACATTCTAATTGTATTCGAATTCCTTTTCCTGTTACTAATTTTCTCTTTTCAGTCCTTCAATTAACAACTATAAACCTAGAATCAATTTTATCTTTCGATCTTGTTAATTCTAGATCCTAACAATTCAAATAGGAACTCAGAACCAAGCAATTCAATGTTAATCAATTAAACATGCATCACAGATTGATATTCGTTGCCCTAGAACCCTCTAGGGTTTCTAGCCACTTATAGCAAATAGAAAACCAAAACAAACCATATTATTAAAGTGCATAAAAATAACTTACAAGAAAATAAAGGTTCGTGCTAGAAAATAAAGGATGTTGAATGCTTCAAGAGTTGTAAAATATGATTCAGGATGATATATGGTGATAATAGGTGATGAGAGATGAATAAAACTCGAATTCGAGACTTATTTATAGGTGTAGAGGTGTATCCTATCAAGTCTAGGGCTAAAGATATGATTTGATTCGAATTTAATTAAAAGTTCACCAGATTTTCGTCGACTTCGATCGAGGTGGCTCAGCGTCGGTCGACGCACGAGTTCTGCACCTCGGTCGATGTCGACTCTCGCGTCGGTCGAAGTCGATCTGCCCCATCTGCGCGGTCTCACGGTGTTAGCCATAACTTTTTCTCCCGAACTCCAATTGACCCGATTCCAGTTGCGTTGGAAAGCTAAATCAAAGATCTATCCACTTCCATGAACCAATAGCCCGAATTCCTAGTGCAGAGAAACTCTTCACTGCTACTCTTGCACGTCACTGCTTTCAGAACGATTTTCCAGTGAATTTAAGCCTTAATCCTACAAAAACGCACCATGACAAGCGTAACACCACATAACATATGTTGGGAAATTTGGCTAAGTTTCCCTTCCCTCAGTAGCACTCATAGAAATGTTGTGATTTTGATTAAGGGGCGGCGCACGAATCACAAGGCTATTTGTTAGATCATAGTTTTGGTGCATCAAATCCTAAGTCCTACCAGCGTCAGTTTGTCTCTAGAATAGCTCTAGTCTCAAATGTAAAGTCCTGTTTAGGTCTTTTGAGTTGTAAGTCGTAGCTGATCAAGACTCATGCTGGCTACTGTTCACCAGCATGAGATGTGCTTACCAGTTGAGAGAAGTCTCACCAGCAAGCGACTGACAAAGACTCATGCTGACACTGTTCATCAGCATGGAGTAGAGCTATTGACTGGTTACTGTTCACCAGTTGGAAAGATGTTCACCAGCAGGAGGCTGAGAAATCTTACCAGCAGAATATGTGTTCTGGCTGACACTATTCACCAGCGGTGAAGCCACCAGTCACGGGAGATTCCAAGAGATAACATCAGACAAATTGGTAGACCTTGATTGTGCTAAGGAAAGTCACCAGCAGAGACTGCCAGCACAAGATCACCAGAATGATCTACCAGTCCGAGGTTATCAGCAGAATTGAAGATTCGCTCTCCCGAAGACTTAGAGACAAAAAGAAGATTCGTCTGAGGAAGTAACTGACAGTGTATGACTTTAAGGAGGATGCCTTAAAGTCTATCAGTTCAAGACTCCAGTTCCGATTCCTCGTACTGACGAATAGAGTCGTTCTGACACAAAGAGATCTGTGTCAGATAAAGCGATCAAAGGTATGGCGCTTTCCGGAAATTCCTACCTACCGCCGTCAGAAGGACATGCGAGGACAGAGACTTTTCCGGATGTGTCCAAACGGCTAGTAAATTTGAATGGGATCCCTCGTCTATAAATACCTGGGATCCATCAACATTCAATACTCTTAACTCTCTTAACCTACCGAAAGAACGATCGCATTTATTGCCAGCAAGCAAATACTTTCGAGGCCTTTTCTTAAAGGCTTTCCGTGTGTCGATTATTCGAACACGAGACTCCAAGCTTCCAGCTTGTGAGTTATTGATCTCTTTGGTGCTCTTTCTCTCTCAGAGGAAGTTCACAGCAGTTCTAGAGCCAGCCAGCTCTTGAGCTATTACGGGCAGCTTGCCGTATAAAGGAGTCACGTTCTTGGGAGAACTCAACACCCAACTAGTCAGAGGAGGAGGTTGAAGTGACGTGCTCGCACTCCATCCATCTGACGAGAGCTGAAGAAGGACAAGGACCGGGAGCGGTTGATCCAGTGGACTGGTAGACAGGGCATCTACCAGCTGGAGATAGATCGTAGGACTCTTTGTACCTGATTGCTCTTAGTGAATTTCCAGTGCATCGACTGGAGAGTGGACGTAGATCAGTTGATCGAACCACTATAAAAATCCTTTGTCTTTTATCAGCTTTCTGCATTTTCATACTGATTTAAAACCCAGTAACTGATTACTGGAGTATATCTGAAAACTGATATAATTGTGCAAAGACGACTTAAAATATTCTAAGTGTTGAGCTACCAGCTGACCATCCAGTTGCCAGTCAGCTGAGTACTCATAGTCCCAGTTGACTTACCAGCTGACAAGGTCCCAGTCAGCTGAGTAACCAGCAGAGCGTAAGAAACGAACAAACACATTTTCCGCTGCCAAGTTATACCCTGATATCCGGGACCAACAACATAGACTCATGCATGAATTATATGTGTAAATGCAAGAAAACTACATAAAATAGTATGAAATACTATAGATAAGTGAGTAAATTTATGAACTTATCATTGGTCCCTAATCAGAGTTATGTTTATGCAGCATAATGTTAAATGTCTTGCACTTATCTTGTTGAGGCCTTGACTCAACAAGTCTTTATAAAAATATTTAAGCTCGTGAGGTATTTAAGTTTGTTTCAAGTTATGCACCAACACTTGAGGTGTTGTGCTTTAAAATTGCAGATAAACACTGAAACAGTAAATAACGCAAAGGTTATAGTGGTTCGAACAAATGTTCTACGTCCACTCTTCAGTCTGCTGACTGTAAATTCACTAAGATTGATTAGGGATGTCAAACGGGCCAACCCGCCGGGTTTCAGGCCAGCCCTATCGGGCTGCGGGTTAATTGGTCCGAGCTAAACGGGCCATAACTTTTGTCGGGTTGAAAATTCTCAACCCTAACCCTAACCCGTAGGTTTTCGGGCTGACTTAATTACAGATTTTTTTATTTTTATTTTTTATTAAGCTTAAATATTTATTATTTTATTAATATAATTAATTATATATATAAGTAATTATTTTTATAATTGAATACTAACATAAAATATTGTATATTAAGACATTAGATAAATTAAATAATCATATTATTTAATTGTACAACTCCAATAATATTATATTAAATAAATAAATTAAATATAGTAATTACAAAAGAATATTGAAATTTATAATAATAATAATAATAATAATAATAATTTATTTATATCATAAAAATTTGATGAGGTCTCACAATTATGTTAAATAATTTGCTATGACATAAAGTAAATTATAATAAGTATTTATTTAACAAGATAGAGTTTTACTATATAATTTTATAAGTTTGTGCTAAATAATTCTAAGAATTTAATTTATTTAAAATAATAATTAATATTTTAGAAATCAATTGTTTCTTAAATATTCTTTTAAATTATTTATTTAAAATAATATTTCTTAATAGTAAAAATATAGGTATATCATTTGTGTAACATAAAATTTATTTAAATACTTCCATCTAAATATAAAATAAGTAGTATAAAATAGTTGATATTTATTTTTCCAAGATTTAATAAGTTAATTATATTAAAATATGTTCATATTTTTTTAAAAAATAGAGTGGCCCGTCGGGCCAACCCGTAGCCCGACGGGTCCAGCCCGTTTAACCCGCAACCCGTTTAGCCCGGACCATTTAGCCCGATTTCTTATCGTTTAAGAAATTTTCAACCCTAACCCGGTATTTAGCTCGGGTTAGTCGGGCCAACCCGTCGGTCCCGAGCTAAATTGACATCCCTAAGATTGATAATACAAGGTATGACTTGATCTCTAACTGCAAGCAGCTCCTCTGTCTGGTCATAGCTCACCTTCAAGTATCCTCGATATCATTCTTTTCAACACTTGGAGTGAGGGCACACCTCGCAGCCTCCTCGAATGTTGGATTAGGAATTTTATTTCTTCCTGGAACTTCTCTCATTTTTTGCAGTTGCCCGTACTAGACAACCTTGCAGATCAAGGTGACTGCTAAGTTCTTTCTTAAACATAAAGAACTCCAAGAATAACCTAAGAAGCAATCTTCTTTGGTCTCGTGATGAACACGGTAGCTTTAGCAAAGCCTCGATCGATGCTTGATTGGATGAGAATTCGGTAGAGTTTTGTGCGTGTATTTGCGCATAATTATCGAACTTTCGAATTGGCCGAACTCCTTGTCACTCTGTGAATTCTTATTTTTATAGACGAAGATTTATACATAATTGTTTGAATCTTTTTGTCCGTTAGACACTGTTTGTCCATTCGCCAATCCTCGTTCTTCCTTTTTTGAAAAGCACAGAGACTCTTCAGATCTCTTCTTTGTCTGATTGACTCTTTCCTTATTTAGCCATCTTGTCAGAACGAATCTCTATGTTAAGTCTGGAAATCTCATTTTTTGTCTTTTGATGAATCAATTTTTTGATTTCAGGAGATTCCTTAAACTCTGGAGATTGAAAAACCTTTGATTTTGTGGCTTCTGATGATTGTTGATTGCTATCGGAATACTTTGCTGAGTTCGCAATTTTTCTGCTGAGATCTCAGCACCTTGCTAAGATTCAACAATTTGTTTACTATTTTCCTTCAGCAACTCCGTTGTTCGCTGAGTGCCTTTAGCAATCTCTTATGTTTGCTAGCCTTTCAATACTTCGTTGTTTGCTAGCAACCTTAGCAATCTTTGTGTTTGCTGAATCCTTCAGCAATTTACTCGCATTTTGCTTGAGTCTTCTAGCAAGCTCTTCGCACTTTGCTGACTCCTTCAGCAAACTTCTCGTACTTTGCTGAATCCTTCAGCAATCTTCAGCGATCATTTCTAACTTTATTACAACTCGATTATAATCATCCTATACAGGATGTCTACAGTTTCGACACAATTCTAAGTTGCTAGAGATTAGATAATCTAGCTTTGATGCACCAAAACCAACAAAAATAAACAATAAGATCTAAAGGGTTGTATTCACAACAATTTCAACATTATTCCGAACAGTAATTTTTTTTTCTCTCCTCTAAAATCATCCTAAATCTTTAAATGATCATAACTCATTCGATTTAGATTATTTTTCATGTTTCATATATCAAATTCAAGGTAATTTAATTATGTTTCAAAAGAAATCCCTATTGCATATATTTCGATTTAAAAATCATCGTAAAAAGTGAAAATTAGTGATTATATGCATAATTCTCATAACAGAACACTAATTCTTATATAATGAACGCAATTGCACAATATAATGTATAAAGTTATATTATATAATAATATGATAGATATAATGCAAAATGTTTTTTTCAGCGAAATTATCATACATCATTATATCTGCACTTGTTATATTAGGGTTTACCAACTTACTCGATGAGGCAGAAACGTCTCCAATTTGGCTACTTGAGAGATAGAGTTTTGAAGAAACTTGACTGCTGGAAGAATATAATGTTATCTGTAAAGATCCCCACTTCTCCCTACAAAACCGACTTGTAAGGAGAGGGGACCTCCACTATTATATAGTGGTATATGCCTAGGTCTATGGTCGATGTGGGACATTCAACACCCCCCCTCACGCACAGCGTGGAGCTTCACGGGGATCCCATTATCGGGATAAACCACAAGTCCCATTATCGGGATACATCAAGTCCCATTATCGGGATAAATCAGTCCTATCATAGGACAAATTAGGTCCCACATCGAATCGAACCTGGCTCTGATACCATGTAAAGATCCCCACTTCTCCCTACAAAACCGGCTTGTAAGGAGAGGGGACCTTCACTATTATATAGTGGTATATGCCTAGGTCTATGGTCGATGAGGGACATTCAACATTATCAATAGGAGGGGAAGAAATTTTGGTTAAAACAATTGTTCAGGCGTTGCTTACATATACTATGAGTTGTTTCAAAATTCCTACCACCTTATGATCAGAAATGGAACGGGCATGCGCGAAGTTTTGGTGGGGTGACTCAGATCATAAACAAAGTATGCATTGGGCTAATTGGAAAAAACTTTGTCAACCTAAGGATCGAGGAGGTCTGGGTTTTCGCAGTTTTGAGAGTTTTAACAGGGCATTAATTGCAAAACAAGTTTGGCGAATTTGGACAAAACCAGAGTTGTTGGTTAGCAAGGTTCTTAAATCGAGATACTTTTCGAGCACCACAATTATGGGGGCTAAGTCAAGTGGTAATATCTCATATCTATGGAGATCATTGTTATGGGGATGTTCATTAGCTAAAATGGGAGGAAGATGGAGGATGGAAACGGCCACTCAATTAAAGCTTTTGATGATGCTTACGTCACAGACTTCTCTAATGGTATCCCCCATCAAAGGTTATGGATTTAACTGGAACATTGGTGAGTGAATTTCTTGATGTGAATGGTAACTGGAATATTACTCAAGATTGGAAAATTCTTTTTATCTGTGGGAGTTGAGGCGATTTTGAGAATACCTGTGAATATTTATGTTGAGGATAAGATTTTTTGGAAATTTTCAGAGGCAAGTCGATACACTGTTAAGTCTGCTTATCTTGCTGATATTAGTTATTATGAGCCACCTCCTAACCAGCCAGGGAGAAAGGATAGTATTAGGAATAAGTTGATTTGGTCCAGACATTTACCTCAAAAAATTAAGATTTTTCTTTGGAGGGTGTTTCACAACTTTATTCCAAGCGGACTAAATCTGCGCAGCCACCACGTTCCGACTTCAGGTCTTTGTGGGTGGTGTAAAACGGATTGGGGGACTACTGCACATTCCCTGTTCTTTTGTGATTATATCAAACACACATGGAGGGATACCTACTACTGGAGCCTGCTTAAGGTAAATTGATAGGCATCTCTAGTGGAAATTGGTATTGCAGTGATGAATACATTTGATGATGAGGAGTATGACATACGAGTGGTTTTGGCCTGGATGATGTGGATTTTTTTGTGTGATATAAAGCATGGCAGGGAGAATTTGACATGTGAAAGGAATATACTTCTGGCAAAGGAGTACATTAGACGGTTCAAAATAGCTCGAGCTGCTTTAGGGTCTGAGGATAATATGTTGTCTCTGGTGGGTAACAAGAAATGGATTGCGCTGGAGGTGGGCCATTATCGAGTGGATGTGGATGCACGATGTGATTTACAATGGGGTTTGTTTGGAATAGGAGTGATTGTCCGGAATCATAAAGGGGAGGTTAAGGCAGCTCTTGCTAAACCTGTTGCGAAGTCAGACAAGGTGGTTGAATTGGAGCTAATTGCGGCTTTTTATGGTATCAGTCTTTGTTTACACGAAGAGTTATGGCCACTAAATTTATATTCTGATTCTACGGAAGCGGTGAGCGAGTTAATTAAAGCTAATGAAGATTCTAGCCTATTTCCTGATGGAATGGCAAAGACCTTGGTTGATCTGAATAATAAATTTATTGTTAATATTTGTCATATGCTTAGAAGTGCTAATAGTGCTGCTCATCGTTTAGCTTTTCATGGTGCTAATTGTGATGATCTTGTCATTTGGACGAAAGATTATCCTGATTGGTTAACCGATATTATTCGAGGTGATATATAAAAATTCTTTTGTTTAAAAAAAAAAGTATATGCATTATAATGAAAGTAAAATAATTTTATTTTAAAATAAAGTAATACAATTTAGTTTCCATTAAAGTAATATAATTTTTTTTTTCAGCGAGAGTGTCCAATTCCTGCCTATTGACCTACGTTCTCAATTATTTGAAATATAATATTGAAATAAACGTGTACACAAAAATCCTCTCCGTGACGGCGGATACAGAATCGTTGGCGGCTGGCGACGCCATGACCACGATCACGACGGAGCCACCCACACCCGTGGCCCTTTTATTACCTCGCGTCGCCTCATCCTCCTCAATCCGACGATCATACAGGTGCTACTACTGCAACTACTCATTCAGTATAACCCGCCGCACCTCCAATACAGCCATCACATCTCTCTGCTGTCCCCGTTGCCACCACCGCCCCCTCTTTCCGATTAAGATATCTCGCCCAAACCTAACTTCGTCGGCGCAATCGTGCGCAATTTGCTTGGATGATATCGTGCTGGACTCTGGAGAAGTCGAAGAATTGCCATGCAACCATTATTTTCACAGAGATTGCATTGATAAATGGCTTGAAAGGAGACGCACTTGCCCCTTGTGCCGCCGCAGATTGTGGTCTAGTCGCAGTCGGGAAGAGCGCATCGATCGAGGTGGGAGGCTACACCATAGACGGCGGGAGATTGATGCTATGCGAGATGCCGATGGCGATACCTTGATGATTGACGCCTGAAGAAAAGATGATGATTCGCACTCTATATTCTCGTGTGTATGCATTTGTGTTGCTTCATTAATATTAGATATTTTACTTGATATTGCCATTCATGATTTTGATTCTTTTATTTGGAGGAATATGATAATTTCATACTGTAGTTAGTGAGTTAAATGCTTGCCTAAGTAATTTCAAAAGCAGTCTTTGAGTTTGCTGTCAACTTGATCAGTCAATCCATCTCAGCATTGATGCTATATGCTTGTATGTTAAGGCATAGGCAGTAGTATAGTGCATGTTTCGTGCTGTTCGTGTCCCGTTAACTTCATTGGTATAAAGCAATTCTGCATTAAGGTTATATGGTTGTAGGCTTGTAGCATTGAGAGCTGAACTACTTAATAAAGTATTTGTTGTGTCGACCAAATCATATATGATGAAAAAAAAAATGATATTTCTTGTGTTAACCATGGTTTGCATGTGTTATTTTTTGTGCTTATTAAGTTGGACCCTTGCTATTGCTAGTGATTAGGTTAATGCATGTCTTATCATCATCTGTCTGTTCGGTCCTCAGAATCTGTGCTTTTTATTTATTTATTTTTTTTGTAATCAGATGGTTGCAGATTAAAATGCACATGCTATGGCAGGGGCGAAGGCAGCCCTGGGCTGGGGGCTGCCGACGACCCGGCGGTCGGAATTTTTTTTTTAATTATATTTATAAGACTCAATTCAATCGTAATATGGTCGAGCCCCCAGAACATAGTCGAGCCCTCCGAAACATGAAGTCTGCCTCCGCCCCTGGCAGTAATAATATGATGATCTTCATGTATAGTAGGTTACTAGTACAAGACCTTTCATTGTTCGTTTTCGATATGATCATCTTCCTGAGGAGCTTCATCTAAGTCGTACCAAAGCTAAAACAAGAATGAAAACTTGAAAAGATTGTCACACAAATAACTACATGCTGTGCTCAATAATTTTGAAATTGTAAGACTTGTCCACTGCTTGCTTTCCCCCAAATCCACACATTATATAAGTTAGTTACTCTTGCTTTTCTGCTTTGAGAAATAATTGTTGGTATTAACTGCTTTTTTATGTCTTTCATGAAATATTCCATTTTTCTCATTTATTGGTAGCTGCTTTGCTCATCCACTCTTGCTATAATTTTTCTTACAGGTAGGTTTGAATTAGAGATGGGCTAATGCATAGATAGGCAAGTTGCTAGCTTACAATAATAACTTATGGCTATATTGGAATAGTTTGATGTTTTCTACTTGTCTTTTTCAGAATTGTGAATAGGCAACAAAATAAAGTAGTATTGTGGATGAATCAAAGTACTACTACCTCCATCCAATGAGAATTGTCCCCTTAGAATATGACACGATAACCAATGCGAGTAGAAATAGAGGATATTAGTATTTTATTAGTGAGTGTGTATTAATTTTCCATTTTAGGTAAGGGGATAATTAAATGGGACAGACGAAAAAGAAAAGAAGGACAATTGAAGTGAGACGGAGGGAGTAGTTTCTTTACTGAAAATAGCATACATGCATGTTTGTATGTATCAACATCATGATCCTCCAACATCTTTTATTTTTATTTGGATTCTTCATGTTGATAGGCTAGCAATATGATCTAACTGCCACACATACAAGATGTCAAAACTAGTTAACTAAATGGGAAATTTTTTTATGTTGGGTGTGAATTGATATGTAGTAGCACAGTGCACACACATACAAGAATGGTAAAATGTTTTGTTTGTCATGTGGTGGTTGCACACTCAAAGTCATTGGCTCTTGCCTCATAAGATTTCGATATGTTAGAAATGATTAATATCACCCGATAAGGCGAGAACAATATAAGTAATTACAACATAGGCGAGCTTGCAGCTTGATATATAATCAACACGTTATTATTATTTTTTTAGAAGGGTTTTGGATCGAACTTAACACTTGCAAAATCAAATGGGTTCATAAAAATATTCGAATTAAAAGAGTTCACAAGATTGCCAATAGAAATAGCGTAGCTGATATATATATATATATATATATATATATATATATATATATATATATGAAGGTGTCCAACTCAACCCGCTTATTTAAAAATAAATGCAGGATTAAGTACAATAATACTCAAGGAGCACTTGCACAAAACTCATACTTCAATAAATAGCATCTAACGTTAGCATATTCACACAACATAACAAGGGTTTTACAAAATACTTGTGAATGTCAAAATATTTTCATCACATGTCGCACTCAACTCATTCAATGCCATAAGTACCATAGAGCCATCATCAATATCATTATCAATTTCATCATCGAGTGATACAGGAGTCGCTACTCGTCGTATATTGTTACCAATAGTGTTGTAACAAACAGAAAACTAAAGAACACAAAGACAAAGAATTATAGTGGTTTGAGTTATTCTCTACGCCCACTCTTCAAACCTCCTCGGTGATGATTTTATTATGGTGAAGAAAATACAAATTATGCAACAATAATGGACAATTACAATTGGTGGGGAGCAGGGGTATTTATAGGGAGATATTCCTAAACACATAAGGAATATAATATCTAGATATGGTAAGATATATCTAAATCTAAATCTATCTCCAATAGATTTATTCCTATCCAAATCTAATACTGATAAGGATAAATCTTGTTCCACAAGGAAATAAGATATACACCATATCTTTTCATATCCAGCCAACTCGAACTGCTTATCGAGTTTCTCAACCTACACCAATTCCATCGAACTCCTTCCATCAACCTGCAATCGACCCAGACTTATCGAACGACAGTTATATTGATCCCCAGTCTCATAGACCCACTAGCGAACTACTTTTCGAGCTAGATATTGAGACTACTCCAACAATTCTCCACCTTAGGCTCAATATCACCTCGGCTTGGTACCTCCTCTTCAGTTCGACTTCAACAGTTTGATCAGTTCCAAATAGTACTCAAACTTAGTACTTGGAACTGGCTTCGTAATCATATCCACAGGATTATCGAGGGTATTGACCTTGTGCAGCTCGACCTCTTCGGCTGCAACCTCATCTCTTATAAAATGGGACTTCACATCGATGTGCTTAGTTCTCTCATGATGAACATCATTCTTTGCCAGTTGCAAATCACCTTGATTATCACAGGAAACCTTCATCTTTCCTTGATCAATCCCCAGTTCATTCATAAACCCGAGCAACCACAGACCTTTCTTAATCGCTTCGGTCAAGGCAATGTATGCCACCTCCGTTGAAGATAAGGTAACTACCCTCTGCAGATTCACTCTCTAACTAATCGCCGTTCCATACAATGTGAATAGAAAACCCGTCAATGACTTCCTCGTATCCATACATCCTGCATAATCAGAGTTTACAAATCCTTTGACTGGGAGCCTCAAGCTCGTACCATCATCCTCGAAGACTAGACTCTTTCCAACTGTTCATCGAACATACCTGAGGACCTACTTCAAAGCCATCCAATGCTCTTTCCTAGGTTCGGCCATGAACCTACTGACCATGCTGAGAGCATAAGCAAGATCCGGTCTTGTACAGACCATAGCATACATCAACGAACCAACAATGCTCGCATAAGGAACACCTCTCATAAGCTCTCGTTCCTCCTCGTCGAGTTTCCCAGCAGCACTCAACTTGAAATGAGCTGCTAATGGAGTGAGCCCAGGCTTTACATCCTCCATTCCATGCTTCTCAAGAATTTTCGTCAAGTATCCCTCTTGAGATAATGTGAGTCTTATTCGAGCCCTGTCTCGAACTATTTTCATACCCAGGATCCTTTGAGCACAACCAAGATCCTTCATCTCGAACTCCCGACTCAGAGCTTCCTTCAGTTCGACTATCCCTAGCTTATCTCAACTTGCCATCAGCATCTCATCTACATACAACAATAGATAAATTCGAGTCTCCATATTTTCACCTCGAAAATACACATATGGGTCGTGTTTGCATCGAACAAAGTCCTGTTGAACCATAAACTTGTCAAACCGCCTATTCCATTGCCTCGGAGACTGCTTCAATTGCCTCGGAGACTGCTTCTATCCATACAATGACTTCTTGAGAAGGCACACCTTCTCCCCACTACCGGCTTCCTCGAAGCCCTCGAGCTGCGTCATAAGGATCCTTTCCTCTAGCTCTCCATACAGATATGCGGTCTTTACATCCAGTTGCTCCAACTCTATGTCGTACCGAGCAACTAATGACAAAATCAGCTTGATCGATCTTTGTTTCACCACTGGCACAAACACCTCGCCATATCCCACACCTTCTCGTTGCATGAAGCCTCGAGCAACTAGCCTAGCCTTGAATCTAACCCCAGAAACCTCTTGCTTCTTCTTGAAGATCCACTAACAACTAACTACCGATTGCTTCTCCCTCGGCTTGTCCACCAAATCCCAGGTGTTATTCTTCTTCAATGAGTCTATCTCCTCCTTCATAGCATCGAGCCATTTGAGCCTCTCCTTACAACTTATGGCCTCGGTATAGCTCTTCGACTCAGTATCATCCAAATCTACCTCTTCCGCCATAACGAAGGCATATGCTACCACACCAGCATATCCAAAATGAGTGGGAGGTCTTATCTGCCTTCTTTCTCTATCTCTCATGAGATTATAATCTTAAAGCTCACCAGACCCTCGAACCACCTCAGTCTCGCCATCCACCTGAGGTGCACTCTTCGACCCACTGTTCAGCTCCACCTCAATCTCACCACCTAATCTATTTCCTTCGACCTTGTCAGACTATTCCTCAGAAGCACCACCTTATTTCTCAAGAATATTTGCTCGTTCCCCGGTCCCTTTAGCCAGATCTCCTACCAGCTCTTCCTTGAACGTCACATTCCTACTAATGATGCACTTTTTATATTCAGTTCGAGACACCATAACTAGTACCCCTTCACACCTTCAGGGTACCCAATGAATATGCATTTTAGTGCCCTCCTCCCAAGCTTATCTACTTTGATGTTCGCATAAGCCATGCAACCAAAAGCTCTAAGGTTGCTAAAATCCGAAGGATAACCAGACATATTTCTTCCGGTGTCTTGAAACCTAGTGCAATTGAGGGGCACCGGTTGATCAAATAAGCTGCAATAGTCACCGTTTCTGCCCAGAACGATTTGGGTAACTTCGCATTGAACATCATGGACCTCGTTCTCTCTAGCAACGTTTGTCTAGGTCATAAACTACCTAGACAAAGAAAATTAAAGTGATTAAACTTGAAACAAATAATAACAAAAATAAATATAAAATAAATTGATTCTGACTCAATCAAAATAAGCTCATGTCGACCAACGCGACTTTTGAACACGCGTTGACCGAAATTATCCTACGTCGACCGAAACAGAGACTAAACTTGCATGAAAATTTAAAATAAAAGAAAAAAACAAAGCTCAAATCAATATCCCAATAACTGTTGGAGTATACTGTAAAGCAAATTTTTAAGTGAGCTTTGTCATGTACTTAATCTCCAGTAATTAACTGAAACAAATGTTTTCACATTATTGCAATCCCATGATTGCATGTATATCCACTTATCTTATATTGCAGACAATCTGGTGGGTGCGTTGTCCCACTGAAGATTGCATTGTTGGGTTCCTTATGAGATATAAAACGTATTCACAACTGAGATAGTTCTCGATAAAATATCACTTTAGGTTGTAGTATGAACTTGAGATAACTAGTCTTGGTTATTAGTTTATACTAGTGCATGGTGTCGCATTGAATGGATCGCGGTGAGATGTGTTCTTCTGTTCTGACTCTATGAAGAACCAAGGTCTCAGTGACTTTATTAATTCTTAACTCTAGATGTGATATTTAGATATATGCAAATGATTGTTTGTTGCTTTGACTTACCATGAGTTATAATTAAAAGGATGATTCAATATGCTCCGTATCTTGGGTAACAACATTATTTGTATGTATTTATTTACTCACATTAGGGCATCGTGCCATGGTCATCTGCGTTGATGACATCCCCTTAAGGAACTCATAAGTTTTATCGTATTAAACCCCGTTAGTAGAATTTATTCCGATACGATAATAATATTGAGCGGGTGCTACTTATAGAATTAAGATATTAATTAATTAATGTTGTCAGAGCTTTTAATTAATTAATGGATGTGTGTTGTCTTAAACACGGGGAATAATTAAGTCAAAAAGAAGCCCTGATTCACATCAGGATAAGATGACAATTGCAACATTAATTCTCTAGTGGAATAAAATTAATGTTATAAGTTCAAATTATATTCTAGGCTGAATATATGTGTTTGGACTTATGGGATGCCCAATCCTATACATTAGACCATCCCTTGCGGCAACCGCGTTTGCGGTCGGTTGCCGCCATGTAGGAAATGAGCAATTAAAAAAAATTAGTTTAATTCCTTTAAAATGGACCGACCGAGGTCTCTTCCCAATTCAATCCAACCATGCGGGCCCCACTACATTTATTTATTTAGTTATTGTTTTTAACCAATCAAAATTCAACAAGTGTATTTAATATATGAATCGGAGGATTGTTGTCCAACACGCATCCGATCGTGGTTCACCGGGACACAGGCTAGAAGATCTCTAGTGTAATGATCTAGAAATCTGTATAGATCTATCAAGGTAATCCTTGATCTTCTTGATTTATGCTTAATAAATCATGTATGCCTGCATTTGGTATCTAACATCGATTGTGGGGACGAACTGCCTTCACCGGCGTGTTCCATCAATAACAAATTCAGTATCAAGATTAATTTTATTCATTCCCCGGTAACTGCGCCACAATTTGATCACTAAAATTATTTATCAACTTAGCAAAGATTAATAATATAGTGGAAAATAAAAATTATCGATCCCACAAGGAATGAAATAACGAAAAACCTCAAGTACTCAAATATAGCTTTTCAAAATATTGTTTGAGAAGATCAAATTTTGAAAATTGTATTGAAGACTATTAAAAACTAAAATAAACCAAATTTGGAGACTTTTAGAAACAAGACAAGAAAACTGAAAGGGTTTTGAAATCAGATGCAAAGATTCAGATTTTAGGGATTTTATTATTATCCTTCTTGACATGCAATGGAAAAATCAATCAAATACCAATTTAATTCCTTACAAAGTGGAAATCAGAAAAGTATTGCAAATATCATGGTTTGATAATTTACAAAGTTGATTATCGAATGCCTTTATCCTCTCGGTCTCAAGAACAATTCAATAACTCCAAAAATCCATAGATTGATTCCTATGATCTAATTCTTTCTTTTTAAGACAAGGATTATTAATCATATTGTGAAATTCTTTTTGTGTTAATAATTATCACATGTTGAGTCTCAAATTAATTAACTAGCAACCTAAATCAGTGACCAACAAATTCAGGTTGAGAATTAAACACAAAATTTCATAAACCTTGCAAAGAAAGAAATTTAATCTAATTAATCCATAAACAAGCAGTCAAGATAACTTTTATAACCCTAGAATCTGATAATTATATTAGCTCATACTAATCATAATTTAAGACATTATGAAAAGATAAAACCTGAAATAAATTAGCATTGATTCAAAAACAGTGTTTAGAAGTCGATCTAGATCCGACAAGTCTGACTCGATCCTTCAACTCACAATTATATTCAACCGTCTGCCTTGGAGAATAATTAAAACTCCAAATAATGATGTCCAACCCTAAAAACTCAAAATCACAATGTATATATAGTTGTAGGGGTGAATCCCACAAGGTATAGAACTAAACATGATAAAATTCTCCAAAAAGTGCAAGTTTCCCGAGCTGATAAGTCCACGTTGACCGACATGATGTTGCGTTGGTCGACACGATGTCCTTCCTTCGACCCATATGCGTTGAGTGCCAGCTTCACTTCGACTAATCCACGTCAACCGACGTGAGTCTGCGTCGATCGACACACATCCTTGCATTGACTTCCAAATCGATCGAGATAGTTTCCCCTGCCGACTGGCGCATGCTTGCATCGGTCGAAATAGAGCTTCAACCTTGTGCCATCTTTTTTATTCTTTGTCAAAAATTGCTCATTTACCTACAAGATTTCACCACCAACAACTAACACAACACAAATATACCATGATGCACCAATTAACATGATAAATACGCAACTTGAACATAAAATAGGCTAGAAACTAATATCTAAGTTAGCGAAATCACGAACTTATCAGCAGCCTCCAACTGATTGTTGGGAGCTTTATAATTCTTCCATATAACTTGCTGATTTTGGTGTGAACGCCCGTAATAGTCAGCTGCAGGAGATTCATTGAATCTAAGTTAGTTTCTCACTTAGACAGTGCGAAAACCAATAAAGAACTCTAACTGAGAAGCTAAGAGTCTCTTGTCCAAAGGTTGACTTACGGTAAGCTGATAAGTCAGCTAAAGAGTTGAAAGCTTTTTAAGATGTAAATCTTACAGAGCTTTGTTGCTTTTTTGAGTTTTCAGTAGTCCTCTCATTTGGAGTCCTTCTATTTATAGGCAGTCTGGAGAGGTTTGAGTTTGGAGCTGTTGTGTGACACTAGGAATTCATCTAATCGAGATGTCTTATTTTCTAGAATATTTGGTGTCTTTGCTGACAAAAATGGTTGACTTGCAGCCTTTGTCAGAATAGCTTTGAGCCTCTGTTGGTTGATTCCTGATACAAACAAGTGTTAAGGTTCACAGACTTTGAGATCTTGACTTGCAAATAATTCACTTGCCTTCATTCTCTTTTGTCTCTATTTGCAAGTTTGGGAATCAACCTTGTTGGTGATGACGTGTCAACTAGTTTCTTCAAATGTATGCTCCCAAGTTGGTTGCCAGTTTCTGGGCTTTTGGCTGATTGCCAGTTTCTTGAACTTCCAGCTGGTAGTCAGTTTTCTCCCAAACTTGTGCGATCAGCTCCTTACAACTCGATTAGTTTCTAAACATGACTTTACTAATTTTTAACTAATCTAACACTAGAGATACACTAACTGGTGATGTTTGACACATCAAAATATATAATAAAGATAAAAATTATCATAATTCCTAACACTTGTGCCACCTCCACTTCAAAACCATTGCTTGTGCTAAATGGCATCTTAATTAATTTACTCTCTTACTTATTTAATTAGGATTACATATAAATTATTATATATCGATAATATAAAATATTTATTTTTAATTAAAAAAATAATAATGGAGAATTGTAAGACTCTTCAAAAACAATGCTAACTAGGCAAAAATCCACCAATTTCTGCAATCATGTCATTTAGTGGCGGAATTATGTTAGGGCTGGGGCTGCAGGCTGTTCACGAGATTCTCAATTTTTTTTACATGTATATTTTACAAAAATAAAATTTTTAAGTGTCAATTTTATAAAATATATTCGAAATTCGTCTTAATTTCATTGCCCCACGAGTTATGAGACTATTTTTATAAATGACATCCACAACTCAATCTAACAATAAAATAATAATTTCTCTCTCATCCTGTTACACAACCCACAAGCCAATTCAATTTTACTCACAACAATGACATTCATCCAACCTAAAATTTATTTTATTTTTATATTTATACTTCAATATATATTATTTATAATATTTTTTATTAATTTTTTAATTATATATTTATATATAACTATATAATTATAATATTTTTATTACATACATTTAAAAAGTTAATATTTGAATCAATAATAAAATATAAATTACAAAAGTTGAAATAGAAATTAAATACAAATACATGAATTAAAAATACAAGAACAACCATGAAAGTGCAATTACAAACGAATTACATATTTAATTATGGGTACCAAATTTTTGTCATATGTGCTCAATCAAGTCATGTTTAAGGGTCTGATGAGCTTGTCTGTTGCGAAGTTCATCTCTATTAATCATATAAGCAGACAAACTGGAAATGCGTTGTGTAGAGTAGTTGAGCGATTCAACATCTTCACCTTGCACTTCTGTAAGGATATCCATGAGAAATTCTGTGGGATCATGATAGTTTTGAAATTGAATTGAATACAACAAAATCCTGAAACTTGTCTCTAGTGCCACCTACTTCATAAATTGTCTTCGGTCTCGCTCATTCCACTCCTTTTTTCGAGCATACACCTCCTTGTAAGTACCCACCCACTGATTTGCATTTTCACTGAGTCGTTTCCAACGACCTTTCATTGATTCAACATTCCTTTCGTTGAGATCATTTAGGATTTCTGCTTGACGATTGTGATACAATTTATGTACACGACCCCATACCGAGCTTCCCTTCTAATTTTTTCCACGTATTCTATCCTCACTAGCATAGATCCATGAAGACATGAGGGCTACATCTTCTTTTACACACCAACTAGTTTTTGAACCTTTTGACATTTTGGTACTGAGAGATTCAACATCTTGAGAGGAATGAGGGTTATTGAAATTAGGAGAAAATGAAAATTTCTGATATTCAATATTTGGAAATTGTTGCGAATTTTGGTAGTTTGAATAGTTTTGGAAGAATGGATAATCTTGTTGGCTTGGATAATTTTGGGAAGAGAAGAAGTAATTGGGATCATTTGGATCCATAACAAGATATCAAAATGAAGAAATACTAGAGAAAATAGAAGTTTTGGTTGTGAATGAAAATGTATCAATATTGAGTTCATTTTATAGAGAAAAAAATTATGAATTTTGCTATATTTAAAAAAATATTATTTTGTGAATTTATCTAAAAAATAAGAGTATTCAATCACATGCTGTCAAGTGGCAATATGTGAATAAATGACACTATGGATCATCCATGCTGCCAAGTGGCAACATGTGAGTGAATGACACTATGGATCATCCGACGTGCTCAAAGTCATGACATCTCACAATCAAAATTTCCTTTTACATTTTTTTAAATCCAATTTATTATTATTATTATTATTATTATATTTATGACATTTACTAAAATGTCATTGCTACTCCAAGTCTTATAGTCTACCCACATTCACAATCTCACGACTCTCACCCCAATCTAACTTTTAGTAACACTATCTAATTTTCTTTCTTATACATATAAACTCACAATTTAATCTAAGATTTTTCTTCGGGTAATTCTAAACATAGCCACAATTTTACTCAACATAGCCCCTACTTTTTTAAAAATATTAAATAATTTTATAATATTATTATTTCACCCATGTAGCCCCCTCCAATTAAAAAACAAACAAACCTTCAGATCTAATGGCTCTATTCCCTTTCTTTCCACAAATAATCGCCAGAGCAATCGATTATTATAAGTGATTGATATCAGAGCATTTGTTTTCAGGAGCCACAATTTTAAGCTGGAGATTCACATAAACATCTACCAAGAAAGTAATATTAGAAGGATTCAGATAACATTATTTGATTTTGTATGTGTTGATGTTTGCAAGGGATCATACGATCATACTCCTAAGAATCCATTCAACTTGCGTACCCATGTGGAAAGGAGTGAATTTGTCTTGTTAGCTGCAATCGACATTGTGTGCGATGCAAATTCGAATCATTTGGCAGCCCCATCTCCGTCTCAAGGTTTGCCCACCTCTTGATACGGAGGACTACCTGCGACAGGAATGCCTCCACGCGGCCACGAAAGAGGTGGCGAGAATGCCGATGATTGAAGAAACGGCGGGATTTTACTTACTGCTGCAATTCAATGCTAGCCACGTTCCAGCAACATGTTTCTACCAAAATCGGTCACGAAGCTGCATCTCACCTCTGCTTTGCGAGCAGCAGCCTATGTATTTACACCCCAACCCTCACCCAAATTTACTCCCCTATTTTGCTAATAAAGTTAATAAAGAAAACAAAAAAAAGCTTCTTATATTTTATTTGTTTCAATTTGATTTTCATTCGTTTTAAAATGTGAAGCAACAGCAAATAATGAAGAAAGAAGCGCACTGACACAGAAAGTTAATAAGTTTGACGTTAAAGAAGACTACAGATTACATAAATTTTCTCTGTTTGATTGTGTATATAACTCTGGCTATGATTTTCTTGAAGAAATTAAGCGGATAAGGGCTATACGATTTTTTGTGTCAGTTTTTAATTGAAGTTTTAATTTAGGGGCTATAAGGTTGAAATAGTAATATTACATAATTATTTGATTTTTTAAAAAAATAGGGGGCTATGTTGAGAAAAATGGTGGCTATGTATAGAATTACCATTTTTCTTCCATCCATTACTTCGACCCAATCTAAATTATTTATTTCTTTTACTTTATTTTTCATTATAAATTGTTTAAATCAACTTTTATTAAACATGAAGTATTTAAAAAATATATAAAAGTATTTTATATTTAAAATTTATAGTTATAATAGAAAATTACTATCATACACTTAAGAAAATGTTTATTTAAACTAATAACAAAATAGAATTAAAATAATTAAATATAAAATTTTAAATCAATATAAACTTTGACATAAAATTTTAATTATCTATAATATTATAAACTTAAAACATATCAATACTAGGATTTATTTGTAGAGAAAAAATAAATATGAATCTTGATTTGAAATTTTTATTATAGCATTATAAATTTAAAATATGAACATACAATTAAGAAATGCCAAATGAGGATGCCCTATAAAATTGTGAAGGTTGGAGAGCAAACTTTTGTTTTTTTTTTCTTTCTAATTTTAATTCTTTTGTTTTAAATGATAACTTTGTCACCAAAGACGGACGTGGTTGGTCTTATAGTCAAACTTTTACTTAGAAACCATAAATAACGCACACTCATTACATTTTTGGCTTTATTATAATACTATGACCGTAATAAATGAAAATAAAATGAAACTGCAGCTTTTAGGGGGGAAAATGAGAGTAGAAAATAGTGCCCCTTAAAAGTTAAAACCACTATTAATTGAAAGACACTCTCACATTCAACAAATAACTGCATCAATTAATTCCAAAAGCATCGTCATCATCATTAAAGAGTCTTCATCATCGCAACATATATCGGAGACATTAATACATATTATTATATACACAATAGCAAACATTTATATGTATGGGGTATACATACGAAACATCTCTCTAGCTATACAATTCTAAAGAAAAAGCTTCACCATAAATTATTACAAATTAAAAAACTAACAAACTCTTTCTAATAGAGCACAATTTGTAGTATTACTGTCTTAAAAAAAAATTACAATTCACCATGAGAGAGAGAGAGATATGGTAGTTCACAAAACGAGATAAATATGTAAAAAAAAATAAAATAAAAAGAGTATATTCTTCATCATCATTCCGCCATGATCGAGAACACCCAGCTCGAAGTTCCAAAGAAAAACGAATTTTACCTATTAGAAATAGGGTTTGGCCCACTTGGGACTTCATGCTCACCTGCATCAAATTCTCTTCGTTTTGATTGATGAGTTCCTCTCTTCTTGGGGTGAAAGTCATTTGTTTTGCCAGCCGGAGAATCTGAGAAAAGGGTTGCATGAGAGGGAAGAGGTGACGGCGGAGGCGGCGACGAGGAGGAGGGTTTTGACTTTGAAGGATCTGCAGCGGAGCTCACAACTGCTGAAATGATGAAGAGGAAGCCCATAATAAACACGAGAAACAGGTAGTGGTACTTGATGGAGATTTCAAGAAATGATGATGATGATGTTGAAGAAGAAGAAGAAGAAGAATTGATTTTCAATCTTTTTGCCATGCAAGATTTTGAAAAACGCACAACCCCCCAATAGGCCACAAGAAATCAATATCCATTAACCAGAAAGAAATTATGGTTTGAGGAAATCAAGGCAGCAAAGCCAAAGAAAGAAAACACAGGAGAGAGAGAGAGAGAAGAATTTGTTGAAGTTAAAGTAGTGTATGGGAAAAAAGGTTTTGAAATTCCATTTCCATACACATTTGATGAGGGAGAAGAAAAAGAAAAAGGAAATCTAGCTTAGCATGGAAGATTAGAAGAATACATAATATTGTATGTGGGTGTGGGTGAATATTTATGAAAGAAAGGCTGCAAAATGTGGACATTTGACTTTGTTGTCCTACTTTTTTGGTTGTGGATTTGAATGGCTCAGTTTAAACGTTGGTTTTGATTCCAAAAGATTTTATTTGCCAAATGTTAACACTACTTTTTGGGGTAAAATTGATAATCAGAGGCTCGTTAGGCTGATTTTATTCTAATCAAATTCTTAATTTGTTCGATATTAATATTTTATTGTCTTATTACTAATTTTAATTATTGTTATTAAAAAATAAAAATTAAGTATAATACAATATACTCTAATATATTTTTACAACAAAAATAAAAATTTTATAGGAACACAAATTGTGATTATGAATTATTCACTTTTAATAATCAAATCATAGTTAAAAACTAATTACTAAAAAATGTTATATATATCTTAATTAGGTGGGTTATCTTTTATAATTAATCTTGTTGGGACCGCTAACTTCGACATTAGTATGATATTGTCCGTTTTGGGCATCACAAGCCCTCACGGTTTTGTTTTTGGGCTCCTTTCCAAGAGGCCTCATACTAATGGGAGTTATGTAGACTCTTATATACAATGAACTATTTTCCTTTTTTCTCCAATGTGGGACATTTGGATTTGATATACCCAACAATCCTACCCTCAAACCAAATGGACCACATTCTCGTGGCTTCTCGTCGAAGGACCATATACCCATGGCCTCCCATCGTGCGTTCTTATCGCATCGATACATAATCCGTGCTACTCTCTTTCACATCGACATTCACAAAGTGGGGCTTCCCACAACCACACCCGAGTCCTCCACTAACTCGGTTTTTTACCACACTAGAGTTCAACGCAAACTCGGTCCCCCAATTCCACCCGATCCTAGGCATTCGTGGGTTCCTCATTCCCACAGACGGCGCCACTTGTTGGGACCGTTAATTCCGACATTAGTATGATATTGTCTGCTTTGGGCATCACAAGCCCTCACAGTTTTGTTTTTGGGCTCCTTCTCAAAAGACCTCATACTAATGGGAGTTATGTGGACTCTTATATACAATGAACTTTTTTCCTTATTTCTCCAATGTGGGACATTTGGATTTGATATACCCAACAAATCTAAACTATAATAAATTAAAATTATAAAAAATAGAATATAGGATCTCATATGAATTTTACTATGGTTCGGATCTTATGTTGTATGTTTGTATTTACTATTATTTCATTAATATTATTGCCACTAATTTAGTGACAATAAATACTCACAACTAATTAAAATTGTCACAAGTTGTTTTTATAACAAAATACATAGTTATTACTATAGAGGTATATTTAGCACAAAAATTTAAATGTTACTAATTAGATTGTTGTCACTACAAATATATATATATATATATAGGGGTGTGTTAAAGTGACAAGTACCCCTTTAGATGGGAGAAGAGAATATATTTAAGCCCTTTATTTCTAAATTGGATGGTTAGGATCAAATTTAAAATTAAGATTTAGATTTGATTACATGGGTATTTTAGTCATTTTTGGATAGATATTAGATTTGACTTATCTAATATTAGGGGACCACATCTCATAATTATCTCTCTTCATCATACGTAATTGTTTTCTCTTTATTCTCTCTCCTTCTAGATTTTTGTAAAATTTTAAATAATCATAATTCATTCAATTTAAATTATTTTTTCATGTATCATATATCAAAATAAAGATAATTTAATTCTCTTTAAAACGAAATCCCTATTGGATATGCTTTGAATAGGATATCATAGTAAAAATAAAAATTAGTGAGTTTATTCATAAATCATGTATTAATGTTCTGATAATGCAACAAAATATAAATGATAATGCAACAACTAAAACTAAATAATGCAACATAAAATAATGGTTGTGTAAAACTGTAACATTAATAAGTTGAAATAAATAATACAACAAAATATAAAGAATAATGCAATAATTAAAACTAAATAATGCAACATAATATAAAATTTAGACAATTGCATACGTAAAACTGAAACATTAATAAATTAAATTTAATAATGCAACAAAATATAAAGGATAATGCAATAAGTAAAACTAAATAATGCAACATTACAAAAATTATAATGTGATGAGTGACATTAATAAGTTGAATTGAAAATTAATATAAAGATAATGCAATAACCAAAATTAAATAATGCAAAATATAAAGAATGTCTTATGTAAAACTGAAACATTAATAAGAAGAATCAAATAATGCAACATAATATGACGGATAATGCAATAACTAGAACTAAATAATGCAACATAATATGCTAGATAATGCAATAACGTATGTAAAACTGAAAAATTACAAAGTTTTATTTTTTTACTGTGATTTATTATGCTAAACATATGCAATATGGATTTCGTTTGAAAGATTATTTAATTATCTTTAATTTGATATATGATACATAAAAAAATAATTTAAATTAAGTGAGTTTTGATTATTTAAAGTTTTACAAGAAGTTTAAAGGAGAGAGAATATTGAAAAAATATAAAACGTTAGTTGGAGAAGAGAGAGATTATAAGATTCTTTGTAACCACCATATTTTATTTACCTAAATACCCTTAATTATAGTTTATAATAAGAAATAAAAATCAAATATAAAATTTAAAATCATATCTCAGCTTGACAAATCAAAGCTTCATATTTATTCTCTTTTCCTATCTAAAAGGGACTTGTGATATGATCACCACTTTATATATATATATATATATATATATATATAGTTGCATTCATTTCTGAATTATATGTCCTGAATGAACTATGACCTATGATCTTGACGTTCATTTTTTTTATCCGATGGCTACAATAATGCCATGTGACAGATAATTTATTTTTAATTTAATTTGAAAGGGTATTTTAGGAAGAGAATATAATGACAGTTTTGGTAGATTTATTAATTTAAGTAGTTACCTTGATTCATGCTAAATCAAATATCTTATTCTTCTCTCTCTCACCATTCACGTTTCTTCATTCCCATCTCTCTCAACCCTAAATCCTCAAAATTCAATATGAAAAATAGAGACCACAATCGTCTCCACCGCACATAATTTTCACATCCCCAACAATTTTCACATCTTCGCCTATCTACCGGAGTCGCCGCCTCAATTAAACTCAATGACACAACGGGTAGTCCTGCTGCCGCCAACCTAGAATCCTTGATCGACTTTTCGCTGGAAAAGAAAAAAATTATATTAAAGTTTTGTTCACACATCACACCCCCTTTTTTTACAGCTATGCATTTGAATTGTTGATTTTCATTATCTTGGAATTCTAGTCGTGGTTTAGCATTAGAGTATCAAGGAAACTATATATTTGGGTTGTGTAGTTAAAATCTGGTTGATCAGATTGCATTATTTAGGTGATGGGGTATTTTTGTAAATATAATAAGATACTAACACATCTTAATATTTTATTTTTTAATTAACCTTTGCTAATATAACTGTTTTTTTACTATTTTTCTTTAATTTTCAGTTAAAGAAATAGAAAGAAAGAAAGGGAAGAGTAAGTTTAAAAATTTGGCTGCAAAAGATGAGAAATGGTTTTCAACTTTTTCTCATGTAGCCTATTCTTCCAAATTGTGTCGACAATTTGTGTCTAAAGTCAATGAAGAAGATATCATTACATTATCATTAAGGAATCATTGCTTTTTAGTGACCCAAGAATTAGGAAATGATTTGCAACTTTTTGAAACAAAACAATTTAGAAAAAAAAAAAACGAAAAAATAGGTTATTTTCACATGTGTGTGAAAGAGCATTATTTTCGAGAGTAATATGATAGCTTTACTAGAAATGTCCGCAGATAAAATAAATCATTTCACAAAATATTTGAATATCGCCCCTATAAAGTTTGTTTAGCGAAGTCCGACTAATAAGTTAGTAAGATTAGTAGCTAAAATTAGTATAGAATATAAATCTATTAACTATATGAAATTAATATTTTTAGAATGTTAAAAGTGATAAGTATGATAAGAAAAAAAAAAAAGAAAGAAAGAAAGAGTGAAGTTGAGTATAAAATATGATATATTTTTGAAATAAAATAATTTCCTTTTGAATAAAAAATAATTATTTTAAATATAATATAGTTATTTAAGTTCGATTAAGGGTTTATAAGTCCATAAACTTTGAAGAATTCAATAAAAAAATATACTCAACTCGATTAAATTCGATTACATTCTTAATAATTTATAAAGAAGATCATTTTCGAAATAAGACCATCTCACAAAACCACAGAAATAAAGAAGATAATATGAAAGGTCCCCTCAAATTATTCATATTAGAAAACAAGAAATTGGGAATCATATACCTGAATGAAAGGAAAGTAGCATAAAATATGTGATGCCAGCTGATAAATTGTACGGTTTTTTGGCGTAGCTCTATTTAATCTTTAGCAGCTGGAAATTGCCCATGCTTCCAATTTATTGCAGGCTTACTTTAATCCCTTTGGAAAATGAATTATTTACAATATTATTACTCTTAATTTCAACACACATCTCTCTTCTCTTGCACATATTTTTATTGACCAGAAATGCTCCAATGGTCACCATAAACATGTATTATTATATTCACGATTGATGTGTTAATATATTATAATTCATGATAATAATTAAAATTAATTCCACCATTAATACTATAAATGAACAAAAGTGCTCTATTAATACAAATAATAAATATATTTGATGTCTAACCCACACCATGGATTAATTGTAAGATATGTTCCATGTGTGTGATTTATTTATTATGAATTAAAAGATAAATAAATTATTAATTGGATAAGTCTAGATAATATATGGAATCTGAAGCAGATTTGATTATTAATTGATATTTGATGAGAATATCAATTTTATGTGGGCTAGCTATATATTAACCCTATAAATAGGGGCTATGTCCTCAATTCCTGACATAATAGTTTTCTCTCAAACCCTAAACGCCATCACAAGCGTGAGAGAAAAGGAATAGAAGTTAAGGAAGAGAAACTAGTCTTCTGCAATTCTTAATTCTACGATGGAGAAATGTACGCAATTGACTGTGAGATTCATTGATTTCAAGATCCTACAAGTTTTCTATTTTACTGATTTGATAGAAACCCATATAAATAGTTTTACGTGTGGTATCAGAATATGTGTTATGAAATTAATGATCCTTCATGAATGAATGAATTTGTGAGCCCTAATTATTGAATTAGGAATAAGAGAGATCCGCTGCCGTTTCTAAAAGGGTAATTCTAATCACAGCCTCAAAATTTCTCCTTATAGCCTCCAAAAATTCATAAAATATAAATATTAATTATTTAGACGCTTTTGCCCTTTATCCCACATAAAATCCTAAAGTAAATCAAAGCCCCCTTCACTCCGTGAGGCTTTAGAAGACTAAATGACATTAATTTATGAAAAAAAAATCCATAAATATTCTACCAATAAAATGTGATACAAAATTTTCAATTATTTTAAAATTATGATTTCAATGTTACATCTTCCACTGTGATAATTGAGTTATGTTGCGATAATTGGATTTCGTCAAGTAATCGTTCATCATGAGACGAGCAATTCTTTACTGTCGATTGCATAAAGTTTTGTCAATTGAGAATTGTATAAATGTACGGATTATGGTTGTCGACTTGACATGAATTAAGTTGAATGAGTTTTATGACTTACCCGCTATTCAAGTTAATTACCTGTAACTTATTAAATTTGATTCTTTAATGATTTTTGCCGATATCAGTTACTGAATTGCAATTTTTGAATTGTTTCTATACTCGTAATGAAAATTTCGAATTGCAATTACCGACTTTAGCATAAATGTATGGATTTCAATATTATGCTTATAAAGGTGTTGTATTGTACTTATGAATATTCTAAAGTTTGTTATTCATTGTTATGTTTAATGAATGACAAAATATTTGTACAATATATATTATGAATGTTATGGTATCAAAATATTATGAAAGTTTTTTAATCACCAAAGTGGTCAAACTTGTATGGTTATTTGATTCCAAGTTATTTATTCAATTACCCATAGAATGATGGATGCTAATTGATTGTATTGGATTATAGTATATTGAAATTCGTTGTTATAAGGCATTTATGGATCACTCAAAGTTTGATCACTTGTCTTTATAATAATTGAATATAATTGTGGACAATTGACGTGTAATGTTGGTTTATTTATATATCCAAAGATAGTAAATAAACTAATTGGTATTTGTTGTATTGTCAAATAATTGTTTAATTTATTAGCATCATGATGTGTGAATTGTTGTCTGTTGGTGTATCGCCCAAATGATATCACCAATATACATGAATTGTTTATTTAAGTGGATTGTTCCTTTAGCATGTGTTTATGTCTCAAAACTTATGTTTGATGTTATTATGAAGCAATTGTTCCCAAAAATATAAGTTCTCATGTCTCGTCTGTTCCAATCTTTAAATGAACTTAACTTCTCTGATTGGAGTGAGCAAGTTCAGTTCTATCTTGGTTTGATGGATCTTGACCTTGCTATTATGGAAGAGAAGTCCGCTGGTATTACTGATGCTAGCAACGATGAAGAAAAAGCTCATTTAAAAGTTGGAAAGATCTAACAGATTGAGCTTAATGTTTATGAGAATGACTGTCGCAGACAATTCTCCCTAACACTGAAAGTGCTAAAGAATTTATGAAGTTTGTGGGAGAGCACTCTCAAACAACTGATAAGTCTCTTGCTGAGACATTAATGAGTACGCTAACCACCATGAAGTTTGATGATTCACGTACTATGCATGAACATGTCATTGAAATGACAAGCATTGCAGCAAGGCTTAAGACCTTGGGAATGGTTGTGGATGATAACTTCTTAGTATAGTTTATCATTAACTCGTTAGCAATTGAATATGGCCCATTTCAAATGAGCTATAATACCTTGAAAGATAAATGGAATGTGCATGAACTGCACAGTAAGATGGTGCAAGGGGAAATGAGACTTAAGAATTTGGGAAGGCATTCAGTCCATTATGTGAGTCATCAAGGTAATCTAGGACCTGGAAAGAAATTAGTAAAGAAACATGGTAAGGATAAAAAGCCATTAATGATCAATGAGAGTTCTAGTAAGATCTAGAAGAAAGAATCAAAGACCCATAATTGTTAGTTCTGTGGAAAGCCTAGACATATCCAAAAGGATTGTCTGAAATGTACGGCTTGGTTCAAAAGGAAAGGTAAGCTCAATGCTTATGTATGTTTCGAAACAAATTTAACTAAAATTCCACATAATACTTGGTGGATTGATTCTGGATGTACGACTCATGTTTTCTAATATGATGCAAGATTTTTTACAATCCATATGATAAGCTTGAATGAGAAATTCCAGTGAAAGCAGTCGGGATTTATTGTTTAATCCTTGACACTAGACATCATTTAGATTCATTGAAAACTCTTTATGTACCTAGTTTATTTAGGTATTTGGTTTCATTATCTAAACTTGATGTTAGTGGATACTCTATTTTGTAATGGATGTTTCAGTTTATTTAAGCATAATCATCTCATTGGTACTGGTATTCTATGTGATGGTTTATATAAATTGAACTTAGATGGATTGTCTTTTGAAACTGTTTTATCATTGCATCATAATGTTGGCGCTAAGCGTGGTTTAGTGAATGAAAGTTCTGCTTTATTGTGGCATAAGCGTTTGGGTCAAATTTCTAGAAAAAGAATGGAAAGACTTGTAAAGAATGAATTCCTTCATGGTCTAGATTTTACAAACTTGAATATTTGTGTGGATTAAAGGAAAACAAACAAAACACACAAAGAAATGAGCCACAAAAAGCACTTAGCTTCTTGAAATTGTGCATACTGATATATGTGGACCTTTTGATGTTCAATCTTTCAGAATGAAAAAGTACTTTATTACTTTTATTGATGACTATTCAAGTTATGGCTATGTCTATCTATTGCATGAAAAGTCACAAGCAGTAGATGACTTGGAAATCTACTTGAATGAAGTAGAAAGGCAACTAGATAGAAAGGTTAAGGTCATCAGGTCTGATAGAGGTGGTGAGTATGACAACTGCAAAAACAGTGGCAAACATATTTATAATTTTCACCCTAAGGTGGTCGAACCCACATGGACTGTGTAATGAAACTATCCTAAGTACTAGCTATAGTTCTTAAATCATAGTTGTTTGAGTAATTTAAAAAGGGATTTAGTTTTGAAAAGTAAAGATGACAGTGCATAAAAGTAAAGGGTTTTGAAAAACAATATGTAAAGATACAGATTCTAGGGCAGATAATCTAATCTTCTACATGCAAATTCATCAACTCAGCGATGGGGATTAATTCAAATTCATATTGATTAAATTTCTTGGTTAGACAATTAAACCCTAGATTACTAAATTGTGACTATCTCCTCTCGGTCTCAAGAACACAAATTAGCCAATCTCGATAATTATCTAATTAAATCCTACAAATTAATTCTTTCTTTTGACACAGAAAATAATTATATTTAATTTCTTCTTTCTATTACCAACTTTTACCTCTCGGTCTTTCAATTGATAACTACAAATCTAGATTCAAATTCATCTCGATCCTTCTTTAAATCTTGATTCGATTAATTAAGCTCAAGAAATTAAACCATACTATTGAGTTGATTTACTTAAACATGCATCAGAAAATATTATCACAAGCCCTAGAACATGTTAAGGTTTCTAGTCACAAAACATGACTTGGATTAAAGCAAACATATTATAAAATATCTTAACAAATGAAGAGGGACCTTCAATGTCTTGGAAAAATTCCAATATTTACAATATTCTCAGTAATAATGATGATAATTTCGTGCCCTAATGAGTTCAATATTTATAGAGGAGTGAAAATATCTAAACAGGTTATTGGACTAAAATATCAAAGATCACCAAAACTGGGCAATTTTCCTTCTCGGGCTTCTGTGTCGATCGACATGGATGCAACATGTCGAATTGCCTCTGCTTGGCCTTCGTGTCGATCGACACGGTGTGTGTCGATCGACATGCAGCACACATGTCGAGCCTCTCTCCCTGCAATGCTTCCAATCGACATCCGACCTCTGTGTTGGTCGACATGCACCATGTCGGTCGACACAGAGGTCCTGCTTCAAGATTTTGGCATGTCTTCCAACTTGGTCGACTTCCTTCCCGTGTGTCAATCAAAGCAGCAACTCTGTTCTTCACGGCTCTTTTCATCATACACAAGATAGAACTATAATATTTTCCTTAACTCATAGACCAAGAAAAAAAAAGTAACAGGCTCAAAGAGGCTAATCTATGGATAAAATATCACAAGGGACAGTGTTTAGGATAATTTGGCTAACAAAGATGGCCTAAAATCATTTTCTATTATTGTGCACACTATGCAGTCTCGAAACAAAATAAAAGCAAGTTCTAGAGAAATCAAATCACACATACGAATCTCACATCAAACGAAAAAGACTCAAATTCTCACTTGAGTTCAAATATTTCTTCCTTAGTCAATTTCAATCCACTCAAACATCATGCAAGTGTAAGTTTCAATTAGATCCTATCATGCGGTATTCTATATTCATAGGCAATCAACCACAATCAAAATCAAATCAAACTATCCTCAATCGATTTCAAACTCACAATCAATTCAAATAGGTTCAAAGCTCAATAAGAAGTTTCCCTCACACTAATAATAAATAAAGATAGATAGTTCAAATTTCTTGTCCACATCCCCCAAACTTATTTCGAACTCGGAGAGTTAGAAAAAGTTTGAAAATCAGACAAGAAAAAGAACTTGTACTTGACTGTTGAACTGATAGAGATGTAAACCAAAAGGAACACCTTCTCTCAACTGCTTTGAATGTTCCACGTAATCAGAATAAGACCTCCTTGATTCTTTCTTCCAAATATTGTGGATTATTTTTTTTTGCTTTGGATGGAAATAATATATTGATTAATTTATGTTTCGATTGTCCTAGAATTTGCTTTAGCAGGGAATCAAGAGCTTCAGAAGCCATAGCGTAGCTTTGGTGCGACAAAAATGAGATCAAATAAGCATTGTGTATTCATAAAAACTTATCAAATAGTAGTGTATCATTATTACATTTATAGACAAATGAACATCAACCAGAGCAGCATAAGCCATGTTTGAGTACTGCAGAGAGAGAACATAGCAACTAAGAGATGTGGCTAAGTTTGATCCTTTATCACAAAAATTGTTATATGGAGGGGTGAGCAAGAACCGACCGAACCGAAAAAACCGAACCAAACCGCTCAAATTTGGTCGGTTCGGCTCGGTTATGCAAAATTCGGTTCGGTTCTCGGTTTTGGAAAATGAAAACCGAATAGATTCGGTTCGATTTTTGGTTCTGCCTTTCAGAACCGAAAACCGAACCGAACCGACCGAACTAATATATAATAATTATAAATTAAATAATAATAATAATCATCATCATCTAAATTCTAACCTAATTGAATTGAATATCCCCACATCCAATACCCATTCCCGCAGCCCTGACCCTCAGCCCTCCCCCATCTCGCCATTCCAGTTTCCCGCAGGCCACACCGCCACCGGCGCCGGCCCTCGCCCCATCACTGGCGCCGCTTCGCCCTCTCTGACTCTGTCACCGCGCTGCCCTCGCGGCCTCGCCCTCTCCCTCTCGCTCCCCCTCTCGCTCAGATCCAAAGTCGCTTGCCCTGCCTATCTCCCTCGCACGCACGCAAGCAGCACGCAGCCGGCTCGTCCTCACGCAGGCACGCACGCAAGCAGTCGTCCTCACGCACGCCCTGCCCCTCTCCCTTGTTGCTGCTCGTCCTCATGCCCTCTCCCTCTCCCTTTCATTTTTTTTGCTGCAGTTCGGTTAGAACCGAACTGACCGAAACCGAACCGAATTATTCGGTTCGGTTGATTAATTGTTCGGTTCGGTTTTCGGTTGGTTCCCTTATTCGGTTCGGTCCATTCGGTTTTCAAAATTTTGGTCGGTTCTCAACCGAACCGACCGAATGCACACCCCTAGGTACAGTAGACTTCAAAATTCTTTATGAGAAAAAAAAAATTCAAATAGCACATAAAATAATGCTGAATTCTCTTGCCTCTTTGACTCTGAATCAATAGCATATGTGCTAATCTTGTCCCATTTAGTAATTTGTAGTAAGCTAAGGTAAGTTCATGTATAATATCCTTTCTCCCTCAATATTACAGATGCATTTAAAATATAATTCTATCATATGATTGAAGAAGTTTTAGTAATGCTTGATGATATTATTGATGAATATGCTACACTATATATACAATTGAGAAGGTGTTAATTACTCCAAAAGATTATCCATTCTTTTACAATTTCACATATTTAAAAGAATGTGTAGATAAATGCTAATATCAAGCAATGAATATTACTACTAGAATAAATTATGCAATTTACTTAATAATGATGACATATTATTCAATTATATACTACTTCACTTTGAATCTCTTCACATAATTTTACATATGATTTCTTGATGAAATTCGTGTCAGTGCCACACAAATGCGCAAGATTTAACAGTTTATAAGCAACAAGTCTAGTTCAATATGGCTTTAACTGCGGAAACTCACGATTTACTTTAAATAACCACTTATTATTAAAATTATAATTTGCTAGCAATAAGATTTGGCAGTTCACAAAACCTGCAATATAGGTAGGGATGTTAATTTAGCTCGGGACCGACGGGTTAATCCGAATAATCTAAACACCGGATTAGGGTTGGAAAATTCTTAACCGATAAGAAATCGAGTTAAATGGTTTAGGCTAAACGGGTTGCGGGTTAAACGGGCTGGACCTGCCGGGCTGCGGGTTGGCCCGACGGGCCAATCTAATTAAAAAATTAAAATATTTTATTATAATTTAGAAAAATAAATATGAACTATTTATACTATGAAAGTGTTTAAATTAATCTTATTCACACAAATGATATACTTATAATTTTGCTATTTAAAAATATTGTTTTAAATAAATAATTTAAAAGAATATTTGAGCAATGATCGATTTTCAAAATATCTAAAATTATTTTAACTAAATCATATTCTTAGAGTTATTTAGAGTCACAAATTCATTATATATTGCAATATAATATATCATGCAATATTCTTTTGTAATTAATATATTTATTTATTTAATACGATATTATTGAAGTTGTATAATTATATAATTTATATGATGTCTCATTATATAATGCAACATTTTATCATAATATGAAATTATAAAAATAATTATATTTATATATTTAATTAATTAATTTTATTAATAAAATAATAAATACATAAGCTTAATAAAAAATAATAATAATAAAATCATAATTTTGCCAGCCCAAAAATCGAAGGGTATTTTCAACCCGGTAAAAATTGCAGTCCGTTTAACCCGCAATCGGATAGTGCTGGTCCGAAACTCGGGGGTTAGCCCGTTTGACATCCCTAGATGTAGGGTGTAATTATTATTATGATTTGGTAGAAGGAAGATTGTCATTGCAACATAACTAACTATACCCATTATACAAAGAATCTTGGCAGATAAATAAATTTCAAAGATATTGAATATGATAATTATAACTCAACCCAATCCAAAAATGTAGTATATTGATCATCTATCTATCCACCCAGCGCATTCATGTCATGACTCCAAAATGTAGCAGCAGCTCAGATCAGAAGCCAACGCGTAGTTGCAGGTAATCATTCCCGAAGCTGTGCTGCTCCTCCTCAATCATCTTGGCCGACTTCACTACATCCTCGTTCCACTTATCAACCTCGATCACTTCAAGTAATGGGAACTCTCCAACAACTTGTGGAATCTCTCTCAGCCTCCCACAATTATGAAGCAATAGTGATTTGAGCCTCGGGAAATGACTACTTTCAGTTACCCAATCTTCAAGATTTGACTTGTCAACTGACAAAAACTTCAGCTCACCAAACTCCCCTTCACCTGTTTCCCATATGTCGCCATGGCAAGCGTGATCCCTTAGTTTAAGCACTTCAAGTCTCGGCAACGAACCAACAGCACTCATCTCACTCCATGGGATTCCTAAACCTCTCAAACTCAACTTCTTCAGCATCCTAGGAAATGCAAAATCACCCTTCCTCCAAACTGCACTCTTGGAGTTGGAACGTAACTCCAAGATTTCAAGTTGATACACAGATACCAAGCTGTTGAGGTGAGTGCCATCATGATAATCAGAGCAATCTATCGCTAGTTTTTTTAGGTTAGGAATCATTTTCAGAACCCTTTCAGTGCACATATGATGGGACACTAGAGAAAGTGTTTGCAGGTTTTCGAGAGCGCGAGTCTTTCCTTGAGGAGCAGGCAACCTACCACGAAATAGAAGATGTCTTAGTTGCGGCATCCTCCAAATTTCTTGAGGCAAAAAGTTGATCAGTAGCCCGAGGAGCCTCAACTTGTCCCGTCCAAGAATGATCAAGGTTTGGAGATTTTGAAGCTTTGATATGGCTGCAGGAATCATATCAAGATAGTTGATAGCGAGGTACCTTAAATGAAATAGCTCAAATAGTTGAGCAGGCAGTGACTTCACATGAGCACCTCCAGCATCTAATACTCTCAACAATCTGAACATATCCAAGTAATCCAAAACCGATACACTATTGAAAAAACACATGATTGTATGAATGGTTGTGCCATATATCTGTGAAATGTATGGTAAACCTGGGAATTCAGTACTAATACGACGCTGATTCATTTTCTCATGAAATTTCTTGATGTACCCACCACTAAAATTTACAAGAAACTTCTCTTCATGTGCTTTTCTTATGAACATGTCCCTCATCAGATCATGGAGGCTGCAAGTCTTGATTTTCCCATTAGACTTCCTCTTTGTAACAAAAACAAGACTTCTCTTGATGAGTTCCTCCAAGCATTCCTCCGCCTCTTCTTCTTGGGTTTTATACCCATTTCCACATTTCAAAAATCCCTCAGCTACCCACAATTTGATGAGTTTTGAGGCATGGAGCTCATGATCTTCACGAAAGCCTACCATGTACAAGAAACAGGGCCTCAAATGATGAGGCAAGTGGGTGTAGCTCAAAGATAGTATCTCTTCAAACTGTCCAGTTTTTGTGGCAACAGCAGAATTTATATTTCTTGCAACTCCCTCCCATGATGCGCGAGTCTTGCTGACCGTGGAGAGGAGTCCCGCAACCACAACAATTGCAAGAGGAAGCCCTTTGCAATTCACTGCAATCATCTTTCCCATTTCTTCTAGCTCGGGAGGACAATACACCTTCTTCTGAAGCAAATTCCAACTTTGATCACCATCCATCAAACACATCTCATAAAGAGGACTTGAAGGTTTGGGATATGCAGCCACATCTGATAACCTCGAAGTTAACATGATTCGACTTCCATTACCATCATCGGGCAATATATTCCTTATGTCCTCCCAAGCCTGGGTACTCCACATATCATCCATTACGATGAGATACCTTCTCCCCTTTAAGCTTTGGTACACTTTTTCTTCATATGATGAATTGCTTTGTCCAGAGATCTCTTCTTCATTGGGCAGTTTCATTGAAAGTACTAAACCAGATATTATATCATCTTGTGACACTGTGACCCAAGCACGAATATCAAAGTACTGCATTACTAGTGGATTATCGTAGACATTTCTGGCAAGAGTGGTCTTACCAATTCCGCCCATCCCTATAATCGGGACAACGAGTAGTTTGGACGTCTCTCCACAAAGCCGAGACATTATCGCTGTCAGATCATCATGTAGACCAACCGCGTCATCATTCTTGCTCGTGGATGCAAGTCTAGACGATGAACTTGCTGCAGGAGAGTCACTGAATTGCACCTCATATTGGATTCGTGTGCTGTCATTCTTCAAGCCCATCATCATTGAATCAATGTCTTCTCTCATTTTTTCCAGTTTTTGCCTAAACTTCAATCTGCCTGGAAAAACAGTCCACTTGGTTGATGACTGAATTGCCTCCAGCATGAAATACTCAAAAACATCTTCTGCTCCATTTGCTACTTGTGTTATCCGGCTTTCCAAATTGTCGGCTTTCTCTGGAAAATCATCAAGAAACCTTTGCATTAGGATAACCTTTTTATAAATGGATTCAATACGTCTTTTTGTATGACGGGAGATGGGATATTGATTTTGATTCAGGGAGATTTTATCTATGGTTTGTGCAAGAGAAACAAGAGCAGCATAAGCCATGTATGAGTCCAGAGAGAGAATACAGCAACTAAGAGATGTGGCTAAGTTTAATCCTCCATCACAAAAAAAAAAAAATGCTAGCTATCTGGTATAGTAGGCTGGGTGGTGTGTTGAAACATTGACTAGAAAAGTCTTGATTATGAAATGGCACTATAATTTAGTAGCAAAAGACGAAAAAGTACAGGCATGGTACCATCAATCAATCATTCATCTTCACTGGCCCACCTCTTGTTTTCTTTGTTTTTAATGCGATTTATGCTTGTCTTCTTTCCCTTGCCCAAACCACTGCAGAAATCATTTCGATCCATTTTCATGCTCTTGCAAGGAAGAGTTCCCAGAGCAACTTGGAAGGACGAATCAGCTGATTCCAGTACCTTATAATTTTTTTTATTTATGTATCTTTAATCTAAATTAAATAAATTAACACATGTTATTTTGTCATTTCATATTTTGTATTTAGTTTAATAATCGAAGTATTTTTTTAAAAACTTCATGTAATTCTTTGAATAATTATTTTAATATATTTAATTTCTCTGAGTTATTAATTTAAAATTCGCATACCCACATATTTCAAAAGTACTTCAAACCTATGATCTTTTGGTAACTAGCAAGATGATTTTACCACTGTGCACAATTATTATTGTATTAGCTAAAAATATGGACAAAATCTTCTACTCTCTAATGGTGTTTTATTTTGTATTTAATTATCCTGTTTTTTAATTTTTATTTTTACAAAAATAAAAACTAAGTATAATACAATATAGGGGAAATTATTAAATACACCCAATATATCGTTGAACTCTTAAAAATATTACAAAGTATTTTTATCAATTAAATAAGAATCACTAAAATAAAAAACAAATAGAATAACAACATTTAAATAATAACACACATATGCAACTGTTGTCTTTTCGATAGACAACACGTAAACAACAGCACTAGTATAAAGCTGTTGTCTTTTAGCTTGTTTTTAGCAACTGTTATCTTTTCGATAATAGATAACACGTAAACAACACTAGTGTAAAACCGTTGTCTTTTAGCGTATTTTTTTGCTACTGTTGTCTTTTCGATAATAGACAACACGTAAACAACAACACTAGTGTAGAACCGTTGTCTTTTGGCTTATATTCTATTAAAAGACAACACTTTTATTTACAACAACACTTTTTAGTCTACGACAACACTTTTCATTGAAAAGTGTTGTCTTTTTAATGTTGTTGTTCAATGTTTATGTTGTAGTGCAAAAGATATTATCGTGTCTTTCATATTGAAGGAAACCCCGTCGAATTGGCTGCTACACCGTGTTTGCACATTTCTTTTCATGATCTAATGGAACCCCATTTACCCCACTCTTGGAGAGATACTTTTTGCAGTCACAAGAAGAGTATGGAAAGCTCTTTAACAACATGATGTTATAATAATTTTTGTTATGTGTCTGCAAATGTAGGAGGGATGTTGGAATAGGATACGGTGTCAACTCCCAATACTTGTTAGATATTGAGAATATGAATGCTGATTTTGAGGAACATGTAAGTTTAATATGATTATATTTTTGTGTTTGCCTATCAACTTGGATCGGAGAATCCAATCCGAAAAGGCAATTGCATTCTGATTTTCAGCATATCAATGCATATCTCAGTGAGTTTGCAGGAGAGCGAAAATCCACAGCTCGGGTTGCCATCACAGACACCATGTTCTCAATGAGATGTTATTTCATAAAAATCTTGTGCAAATACATAAATAAAATGATTTGGTGGTGGAAGGTGAATGTGCAAGAGATCTGGAAGGTGCATAGAGGATTTGTGTAGTGATGAGCACCAATATTTGCTTAGATTCCTCAGCTTGGTGGGAATGTGATGAGGTAATTATCTGCTCAGGTGTCATGCATTTTTTTCATTCTTCCTTCCAAGATGTGTGAGATGAGATATATAATGTGGTGTTGTTTTTCCTTTCATTTGAGGTGATTGTGGTGTGTAATTTCAGTGGACACTGGGTAGTCCTAGACTATAGTGAGTTTGGATTTATTTTTTTATAATCTCACCTTATCATATACCAACATATATACTGTTAATAAACCTACTACATATGAATATTATTCTTCAACAAAATGTTTCATAATCAATTCATCATTGCAAGCAAGTCTAGTAGAGAGAAATGAGATTTTCAGTGCAGCAGGTGCATGTTTAATTATTTAGCAATAAGCATGGTGCATAACTATTGGTCAGCTTGAAACAAAAAACATAAAAAGTTATAGTATCATTATGATATTTATAAATATGTGTAAACATCAACAATATTAGGAGTGTTCGCGGTTTGGCCGAAACCGGTCAAACCGTATTTATTTGGCTGGTTTAAATTATGATTTTAAACCCGATAGTTCGAAAATTTTGAAATCGGACAAAACCGATCCGGTTCCAATTTGGTGTGTCAAACCAGCCGTTTTGGCCGGACCGACCGGATACATATATGTATATATTTATTCAAACATTTTACAAGTATATATATATATATAGTTGAGTTGGTCTGCGTGCAGACTCCTCATTCTAACAGCCTGGGGTTCAATGCTCTTTTAAGACTTTCAGACATATGTGTTTTTACTTTTTTTTAATCAAAGTTTAACTTATTTTTTCAGATTTTTTTTTCTCGACAGTCAAGCTTGGTTGGTCCAAGCTTTAATTGCCATATTACTTCCTACAAAATGTTGTAAACTAATGGATAATCTTGTAGGAAACTCATTTAAAATTAATTAATTAATTAGCAAATGCATGCGAATATTTCTTCAAACTTTGGGAGCTTATGTATGTACATAAGATGCTATACTTTTACGGCTCATATCATCATATAAATATATAGTATATATAATCCGTTCATGCTATACTTGTGGTTATAGATGTGGACTATAGACATTTTTAATTTTATATTTTGTGTTTTAGAACTTCATATTATTAGTATGTTGTGTTATTGTGGTTCAAATTATTAAAATGAAGTGTAATTTTTTATTTGAAATTTATATTTTAGTGCATTATTGAAATTTAGAATAGGTTTCATTTCAAACCGCAAAACCGGCTGGACCGAACGTTTTTTATACGGTTTGGTCGGTTTGGTTAAGCTAAATTATTCGGCCAGTTTGGTTTGAAAAAATCTCAAACCGTACCTATTAGTTTGGCCAAGATTTTCCTCCGAAACTAACCAAACCGGACCGCGAACACCCCTAAACAATATAGAAGTCATATCTATGTCCCCTCGCTTTGGGTGTAGTGGTTAAAGCACCTTGCCTGGACCAAGAGATCACAGGTTCGAGCTTTCATGGAGACATTTGGGTGTGTGAGTTTAATACAAAAAAAAATTCCTAACTATTACGTTTAGTAGACCTTTGACTCTTCTTTTCAACAATGCTTTTATTTTGAGAAACTTGTAATGAAAAAGCATATCATCGATTATTACCCATGCACCGAACTCATTTCCATATTCTTGTTGCTCCCTTCACTATGACCTTTTTGCACTGCCCTTCACCTCAATCATTTCCAGCGTAGATATCTCTCCAATTTCTTGTAGTATTTCATTGAGCTGCTACATTTCCACTAGCACCAGCCACTTGAGTCTTGGAAAGTGGCTGATCCACTGCTCAAGACCTGACTTCTCAATCAACAAAAACTCCAGCTCAGGGAACTCTTCTTCAGCTGTTATCCAAGTGGTGCCCGTGCAAGTTATTGGGTTTCGTTGATTTCATCTAATGAACGCAGTTGAATAATTAATCGACGATTAGGTCTAGATTTATAATTAATATCATGCTTAGAGATTCGACGTAAAATAAAACGGAAAAACTTACAATTTCTTAGAATACAAGCAATTCTAACTTGTCCAGCAGTTCGAATCCACTTCTAAAGGTAACCAAATGTCGAATCAATCAACTTGAGAATTCAATTCACGGTGTATATTCAAACCGCTAGGAACTCCCAGTGAGCTGCAGAATCCTATTCACGGTGTATATTTAAACCGGAACTCCCAAATAGAATTATGGAGACTTAGAACTCAAAACCCTAGATTTTGTGCATTTGATAGGAAACAAATTATTTTCTCCCCCTTAAGCATAATTAACTTGTGTTTCTCATTCTTATAGAATAAATAATCACATAACTCATCTAATAAGATTTGGAATATATTTGTTTCCATATCAATTATAATTATTAATATATTATCAACTATATATTAATCTAATTAATAATTATATATTAATCTAATTAGTATTAAATCTTAGTTCATATCTTTCAATCTCCCACTTAGACTACGATTTTGATCTCAAAAATAAACGCCATCTTTTACATCATTTAACTCTTAAACTGACCAATCCAACACTTATAGTGTGACCCTATAGGCCTCCATTACCAACGATAATCAAATTAAAGTATACTCAAAACACCTAGACCGCATTGTGTAGCGAACGTTCACATGGATTTAGTAAATATAACCTTCTGTGAAGTTTATATAACATCCCTTCATTCGTGAATCACTCAATTAGGTCTAGGATTTTTCATGTGTCTAACCCAATAACTTAATTAATTTATCTCACATCCATTGTATGATTCTTATACACCATATTCAATTACTATAATTGAATATATATTTTGCAATGGCCAGTGCCTTAGCAATCCTATAATATAGAAAATTTGAGTGTTCTTCTCGAAGTCCAATCGAATAATGAATCAATCTTAGTTCAATTATCATTTTCATTAACATTATGATATACCCAACACAAGCTGTAACTGGGTTTTTTAAATGAGTGCAAACATTGTACTTGCTATTGTTTCAAAGAGCTCGACATTACTGGAAAAAAAAAAGGCTTTGATTGATTATTTTTCTGAATGAATATTTACACTGTTTACAAGGTATCTCATATATAGGGATATGAGGAAATACAAGTAAGGAAATAAAGATTATGGAGATTTGCAATCGAAGAATTCAAATCTCGGCGAATCTCCTAATTGAATGTTTCCTTATTTGAATCTGATCTCCTAATTTGCATATCTTCCAACACTCCCCCTCAAGTTAAGTGGCGGAGTTTTCGACACCTAACTTGCTCAAAACGGCTGACAGGCTTCTGGAATCTACAGCTTTGGTAAGAACGTTTGCTAGCTGATCCTTGGACGAAACGAATGGTAGAGCTACCACTCCTCGTTCAATATTCTCCTTAATGAAGTGTCGGTCTACCTCAACATGTTTTGTTCTATCATGTTGGACTGGATTTCCTGAAATACTTATGGCTGCTTTATTGTCACACATCAACCTGCATGTTTTCCCTGAACTAAGATTAAGTTCCATCATAAGTTTCCGAAGCCATAGAACTTCGGCCAGTCCACTTTTGATCCCACGGAATTCTGCTTCTGCACTAGACAAGGCAACAACCTTTTGCTTTTTACTTCTCCAAGACACCAAGTTTCCTCCTACCATGGCAAAGTATCCGGCCGTAGACCTTCTATCGATCGGATTTCCAGCCCAATCTGCATCTGTATAAGCCTGAATCTCTAGATGTCCCAATTTTCTGAACAGAAACCCATAGTCAAATGTTCCCTTAAGGTATCTGACGATTCTGAACGCTGCTTTCATATGTTCTGTTTTTGGGCAGTGCATAAGCTGGCTAACCACACTAACATCATAAGCGATATGAGGTCGAGTACGAGAAAGATAAATAAGTTTCCCTACAAGTCGATGATATCTTCCTCGGTCTACCTCTTTTCCTCCGTCAGCTATCAGAAGTTTGTGGTTGACCACGATTGGGGTGGCCGCAGGCTTGCACTCTACCATACCTGTCTCGGTCAACAGATCTAAGGTGTACTTTTTTTGATTAATAAAGATACCGCCTTTCGATCGTAGAACTTCAATTCCCAGAAAATATTTCAGAATACCCAGATCTTTCATCTTGAACTCCACAAACATGTTCTTTTTCAATTCCTCAACCTCCTCAATGTCATCACCTGTCAAAATCATGTCGTCAACATATATGATCAGGCAGGTAATGTTATCTCCTCTCCTCTTTGTAAACAGAGTGTGATCTGAATTACTCTGAGAATATCCAAGCTTTTTCATTACATCGGTGAATCTCCCAAACCATGCTCTCGGTGATTGTTTGAGTCCATATAAGGTCTTTTTCAGCTTACAGACTTCATTTGGACCAAATTCATGCTTGTAGCCTGGTGGTGGCTCCATGTAAACTTCATTTCCTTCTTCCAATTCTCCATGAAGAAAAGCGTTAGTGACTTCAAACTGGTGTAGCTTTCAATCTCTGTTGGCGGCTATGGACAGAAGGACACGAACTGTGTTCATTTTTGCTACCGGAGAAAAGGTTTCTGCATAGTCCACTCCATAGACCTGAGTGTATCCTTTTGCCACTAATCGAGCCTTGTACCTCTCAATTGACCCATCAGGTCTCCTTTTAATGGTAAAGACCTATCTGCACCCAACTGGTTTCTTTCCTGCTGGCAACTGACACTTCTCATAGGTGGTATTCCGGTCCAGGGCACTCATTTCTTTATCCATAGCCCCTTTCCAGTTACTGTCTTGAAGCGCCTCCTTCTCTGAATGCGGAATAGGCACATGATACAATGCCTTTTCAAACTCACTGGCATGCTTTGATAATTTTTTCTTTGCAAGAAATCCGACAGGATATCGAGCATTACTCTTTTTATCCGGAGAATATCGCTTTGGAGGAACTCCCCTATTTATCCTGAAAGGTAGCACATAATTCCCTCTAATAGGCTGGGAAGGTTGAGTGACAAGTTCGGTTTCAGATGTTGGTGATATGTCAGGTTCGGGCACAATTTCAGGCTGTTCAATCTCAGTCTCAGTTGTGGATATCGGAGACTCGGGATCCATTGGAAGTGGTGTTACTGTAGTTCGAGGATGACTTTCCATATCACAGGTTGTTCCAGATGTAGTATTTTCTGATGCGTTGACAGGACATGGATCTTCCGACAAGAAATTAGGATTCATTAGCCATTTTAGTGGGTCATCTTCTTTAGACAATCTTTCACTCGCCCCCTGACCGCTAAGATGGTTATAAAAATACTCTGTTTCAAGAAAGGTACAGTGTATAGTGGTGATGATTTGGCGGGTTTTTGGATTGTAACACCTATAGCCCTTTTGATTTATCCCGTATCCAACAAATACACATTTTTCTGCACAGGGAGAGAACTTTGTCCGTTCATGTTTTGGGATATGAACGAAAACAGAACACCCCAAAATTCGGGGTGGAAGATTAAGGGGTGCATTTATGTTTGTAAAGGTTGCCAAAGTGTCTAGAGGTGTTTGAAGATTCAGGATTTTTGTGGGGAGACGATTTAGGAGGTAAACGACTGTGGAAACAGCTTCAGGCCAGAAGAATAGTGGAACTTGAGATTCGATCATCATTGCTCGAGTCATTTCGAGGATAATACGATTCTTCCGTTCCACTACTCCATTTTGTTCGGGTGTATATGGGCAAGAAGTTTGATGGAGGATGCCATTTTCATTGCAAAATTGTTTCATGGCTGTGTTTACAAATTCCCCCCCCCCCATTATCAGATCTAAGAATTTGAATGGATTTGTGAAACTGAGTGTTTATCATAACTTTAAAATGAGTAAATTTTTCAAGGACTTGAGATTTATGTTCAAGGAAATATACCCATGTGATTCGAGTACAGTCATCAATAAACAAGAGGAAGTATCGAAACTTATGCTTATTTGTAACGGGAGAGGGTCCCCAAACATCAGAGTGAATTAATGAGCAAAAAGAATCAGCACGAGTATTATTATGATGAAAGGAATGTCTATGACTCTTGGCTAAAACACAAGTTTCACAAATGTCTGGACTACATTTAGCTAAATTAGGGAAAAGAGTTTTAAGATAGACTGAATTAGGATGCCCCAACCTTCTATGCCATAACCAATTTTCTCGTGATGAAGATCCATGTGTCAACAAACCGGTACCACGAGGAACAATCTCGTCAACGTAGTACAAGCCCTCGCGCTCAGTGCCACGTCCAATAATCTCCCCAGTCTGGATATCCTGAAGGAAACAGAAATGTGGGTGAAGAACAAGAGTACAGTTTAATTCTTTGGTGACATGACTAATACACAAAAGTTTATGAGAGAGAGTAGGCACATAAAGGCAATTAGACAAACGTATAGAAGGTGAAATTTCAATAGTCCCCCCTCCTTCAACAGGTGTTAATTCCCCACTTGCAGTTTGAATATGGGTACGTATAGGTTTAGATGAGCTAATAAAATCACTCGTACTAAAAGTCATAGTATCAGTTGCCCCACAATCAAATATCCATTGTTCATTTTTACTCGGAATTTTTTTATGTGTATTATAAACATTAGAAATTTGATTTATGGGACTACTCATGATATTTCTAATAGATGAGGGGCTGATTTGTATATGGTGAGGGTTTAAAGTGGTAGGCATAAAATTAGGGGGATTTATGTGCAATTTTCCAGAAAAAATAAATGGGCAGTTAGAGTTAGGGTTGTGCCTTGGCACAAACCCTTTACCTCCTGCGAGAGGCGCCGCTGCCTCTGATTTTTTCGATTCGGATCCTCGGTGGCCCTCTATTTCCGGCGTCGGTGCAATCCCTCCAACTCGCGCAGCCCCTTCAACTCTCTCTCCAAATCCGATGTTCGCATTCCCATGGGCCTGCTCCCCTTCTTCTTCTCGACTGTGGCCAACGACTACCTTCCCCTTTGCGGTGGTGGTAGACTTGAGATTACCCTCCCACCAGTCGGGGTATCCCACTAATTCGAAACACTGCTCTCTTGTGTGTTTCTTTTTGCCACAGTGCGTGCATTGCAATTTTGATTTATCCACTTTGGGAAGTCGGGACTGTTGAGATCCGGTGCGGTTGAGACGGCTTGGTGTCAGCGACGGTCTTAGAGCAAATCCCGATCCTATTGCTCCATTTTGTCCCATCTTAGTGTTGGTTGTTGATCGGAATACCTCCGATCTTGCGGCCTCACTCCGGACTCTATTGAAGGCTGACTCGGCGGTAGGTGTTGGAGACTCTTTCAAAATGTCCCTCCGAATTGGATCAAATTTGGGATCCAATCCGGAGAGGAACTGGAATAGTCGCCTCTATCCCTTGTTTTTCTGATGTTGCAGGGTGCATTTCTCACAGAAATCACTCGAGTCTCTTCTGTCAATAGTGTTCCAACTGTTGGGATATGTATACTGAAAAGCATAATTGATCAAGCGTTTGTATACTGGCTTTCATTATGTTGATACATTAAACAAATCTCGCTATCTGATAATGTGAACATACGACGAACTATAATATCCTTTTATCTCGTAGATAGGGATGACCATATGGTGTGTTGTAAACCACAGAGGATCATATGGTTCGCTTGACCTAGCGAGATATAAAGAGTATCACAGCTGAGATGGTCCCTGAATAGGCTGTCGGTTTAAGCTGCGGCACATCGGCTCATAAGTGGGCTTGTCCTGGCCACTTGATGTGTCGGTACATTCTTATGTATTGATGGGATCAACAGTGGGATGCGCCGTTCTTATTGACATATGAACGAGCCAGATCCCAACATACTTTCTATGATCTTAAACCCTACTGAAGGATAAGGGGCACACATGAGTTGACTGCACTTTGATTTGCTAGGATGGCGAGTCTTACATGTACTCTCATATCTGCATCTTGGGTGTTGCTGATTTGTGTGGGGTCTGCTTAGTCTGGATGTATGGTAACATATCCGTTCCAGGATGGTGACATTCCCTGATGAGCTCACAAGGTTCTTTATGCTAAGTCCTGCAGGCTGAATGATTTATTCAAGCATAAGAGATAAAGGTTGAGTGGTATTATTCAGGAAAATAAGATATTAATTAATTGTGGTTGATTGTCATATAAACCAAATTAATTAATGAATGTCTGAAACCTTAAATATGTGGATCAAGTTAGTTTGGTGCAACCCGTTCCTAATAACGTGGTAATAAAGGGGCGAGTCAGTATTGTTACCGTGGTGAAGGTTAAAACAATACTTTATTAATTAATTAATGTTCTGGGTTGGACATAAGAGAATTAATTAATAAAAGAGGGCCCACTTTATTATTTGCATCTGATCCCTGGTCTGGCCCACACACTGCTCAAGCCCATTAGGGTTAGGGTTTCATTAAACCCTAACACTATAAATAGCCAAACCCTAGATCAGTAAGAGGTGATACACATTCTCAGTATACAGAGAGAGAGGGCGGCGGCTAGGGCTGTTCAGGAAGGAGGGATTTTCTCTGATCGAATCCTCCGGCTGAATTAACTTGGTAGAATAATCCTCACCAGATTTCCAAGGAGCAAGGGATACAGATCAGAAGATCAGATCTGTAGGAACAAGAGAGAGGCCATCGATTTCTTCAAGAAGAAGGAAGCCATCGTTTTGTTCATATTCCGCTTCAGATCTGAACGTTTTTTTTCACCGTTATCATACTCCGATCTGTCCTGTAGATCAAACGGTGAAAAAGGTATAAACTCTAATCCATCTTGTACAATTAATTTTGTAGGAGCATGCATAGGCTTTGCATGGTTTATTTAATTGCATTTATTTTGATATCCTAAGAACGATCCTGCGAATTGAATAACAACTCATGTTGTTGATCGTAGACTCAAACCCTACACCAACATGTCTGCAAATTGCTCCAATAATCTTCTAGATTCATTTCCCTTTGGCTTACGGTGTTTGCTTTGACTTCTAGATCGTAAAGGATGAAGGGATCCGTACCACTTCCATACGTTGTGGTAATGGCATCCCAAATTGCCTTAGCAGTTGGATAGTGTGCGAAGTTTGAGATAAGTCGGCTCTCCGTATTTTGAACCAGCCACGAGCACACGATCAGGTCTGTTTGTTCCCACTGAGGGAACTTTGAATCTGTTGTTTCGGGGGGTGCAGGGTTTCCGGTGATGTGGTGAAGACATGCCCTGCCTCCTATGGCCATCTTCATAAGCCTAGACCATATGGGATAGTTATTTCCATCCAGTTTCTCTCCTAGAAACACATTCTCTGGGATCTTGACAGACGTAATCTGATTTTTTTCTGTCATGTTTGATGTAGGTCCTGAAGAATGATGAAATCTGCCTGATCTTTGTCAAATTGGTTGAGGAAGTATTGAACGATGATGAGTTTCTGAGTTCACGGTTGGGATAGGTATTTATTTGGTTAAGGATTTGGTTTTGAAGGAGGCTGTGATGAATGGATTGAATGATGATGAAGGATCACCAATTCTGAGCCAATTTCTTTGTTCTTTTTGGATATCCAGAGTCAGGACCGGGGTCCTGCTCTGATACCATGTTGTTTCAAAGAGCTCGACATTACTAAAAAAAAAGGCTTTGATTGATTATTTTTCTGAATGAATATTTACACTGTTTACAAGGTATCTCATATATAGGGATATGAGGAAATACAAGTAAGGAAATAAAGATTATGGAGATTTGCAATCGAAGAATTCAAATCTCGGCGAATCTCCTAATTGAATGTTTCCTTATTTGAATCTGATCTCCTAATTTGCATGTCTTCCAACACTTGCCTAATTTCTAATTAGCTAATAGACAGGTCTAATATTTCTTACAACTATACAGAATCTTATAGCAACCATAATTTGTTCTTATCATCATCATCTGAAGTGCTCTAGTGCATGCGTACACAAGCTCAAACCAAGGTACGTTGCTCATTTCATTAATATAATCTTCAAAATATGGCTACTCCTTGCTGAATAAAGAAGAAAGCTAGAATTATTTTAGCCCCACTTTCCTGTCAAAGCATAGGTAGGAGGTGCGTACATTGAAAGTCTTGGTGGAGCATCCTCCATTGAGACATGTTTATACTGCATGCCTTCTAGAAGCATTGATCAGATTGCATATCAACAACACCTTTAGTCAAATCCGATGATAGAAGCAGAAACCCAAAGCGATTGATGGAAGCAGAAACTCAAATCACATATTAGACGTGCCCATATATAGCGAATAAACGTTCCCAAGATAATATTATTATTCCTTCATAAAAGGTTAATGCCAATGAGGATTTAAATACCCTAAAATAATATCTCAAAAATATCTTAAAAATAACTTTCCTAAACGAAATCAAATCAAATTAGGAAATAAGTAACTTATCATAAAATGAATCAGCTAAGAGTCCGTTTGGTTGGTGGATTTCGAAATGGGGGAATGGAATGATTCCGAAATCTACCGAATTGATTGATGGGTATGGGAATTAGGAAATGGGAATGATACCCAAGTAATTGGGAATCAACAAAACCCACCAAATTAGTGGATTTCATTCTCATTTCCAAATCTCCTCACCAAAGTTATTTATTTTATTATTTAAATAAGTGTAATATTTTAACTACATTATATTAAAATATAACTAAATAAGCATAGTTTTTAAGTACACAATCATAGTATTTGAACTAAACAAGTATAATAAATAGTTATAACATTTTAAATTATTCAAGCATGAATTTTAAAATAAATAAGCATAATATTTAAAAACTTAATTATTTAAAATGACCAATTTTTAAAAGACATTATGATTTTTGCCCCTTTCATCAACACATCTCAAATGTGGCCAAAGTACATACTTTTACACAGGAATTTGTTAATTTTTTAATCAAACATTGATTTTTGGGACATGAAAATATATATTTTACTCAATATTTAAATCTTGAGAAATACTATTTAAATCTAAAAAAGTGAATGTGATTGCACAAGAGTTCTATGGAATAATTTCCATATTTTTATAAATTTTACAATAGGTTTCGATCGGTCCCTTAATATTTGAATTGATGGATCGAAATTGGGTTACCTAAGAACTAATTTTTATAACAATATAAATTTCTTTTTTTAAAAAAAATTAATGTTTAGTTGCTTGTGGATTGCACCTTGACCATTATTCTTATATGTATTTTTTAATCCACACCATTACACCCTCACACACACCACATAACTTAATTTTGGCATAAAAAAAAAAAAATAGTCAATAATAATAATTGAATTGACGAAGAAAGTAAACGTACACTTTTAAGAGATCATGCAACTTATGAATAAGGATATAATTAATTTGAATAAGAAAATAATTAAATATCCAAAATATTTTCCTCTCTAAATCTCATGCAAATCAGTGCATTAGATTTGTTCATATTTAATATTCCCTCGTTCCATTAGTGTAATCTCATTTCTTTTCGGCACGGGAATTAAGGGTTGTGAGTGAAGTGAAATTTATTTTTTATTGGTGAGTGTGACGAGGGAGTATATATAATCTTTCAACGTAAGATCCGTTATCATGATCATTATTATAATCAATTGGTCATAGGATCAAGTAAATGATTGCGACACTCCCTCCTACTTAAACTGTGTACACAAATTTAAAAATAAAATATTTTTTATTTCTATTATATTTATACAAATTGAAAACCACACATTCTAATGATTGCACCAAAATATTAGTCAAAAAAAGATGTGAAAATTGAATTCCAACTAAAAAACTAGATTTCCCCTCATTTTCATTATTTCATATGTTTTGTTCTTTAATATTTAAAAGTGAAAAATGATCTAATATTTTATAACTGCATCCAATTTTAATTTAAAAAAAAATTACTTCCTCCGTCCCGTCAGATTAGTCTCATTTTCGTATATCCCATTACATTAGTTTTATTTCCTAAATGGAAAAAAATTATCTCGCATCAATAAAATATTAATTCCATTATACTCACAAATATTGGTTATCGTGCCCGGTCAAAATGGAACTAATTATACGGGGCAGAGGGAATAGTAAAGTTTACAGTTCAAAGAATTATAATTTCTCAAAATATCATAAAATATTTATTTTTTTGTATATATTTTTATTTTAAATAATCTATACTAATTACCACTACAACCTGAGATTAATTTTCTATATACTTAAATTATAATACTTAATACTTTTGTGCCACGCACAGGTGAAATACTAATTTTAATTATAATATTAAATATTATAATAATTATATGTTATTCTTTTTTAATGCTCATATTATAATAATATTATTATATTAATTTTTTTTTGGTATCTTGGTTTATATTTTATAAAATAATAAGACCATAAATATATTATTTATTTATTTTTAATATATTTTTATTTTCTTAATTAATTATTATTTATATAATATTTTAATTTTTTTAACTTATGAATTTATAAAATTAATGATGAGAATTGAAAATGATTTCCAAACCCATCTCATAAACCAAACATAGAGAATGATTTTTAAATCTAAACCTATACTCATTTCCTTTACTATCAAACTCATACCCATAGTGATTCCCGACAGTAAACCAAACGCCCTCTAAATCTAAAAAAATAAATAACTTAATTAAAATAACTAAATAATGTCAATCAAGCTACGTCCACAGAAGTAGGCTTACGTCCATTCCCGCCGACAAAGGTCGAAGTCCACTTTTCCGGGTTAATTTCACGATTTTGCTTCATATCAATTTTATTCTCATTCAAAACAACCTTGTCATTAAGGTTAAAGTTTGAAAAATGAAACAAACTGTGAAACTCCTCCCACAGTATGGAGGATTTCCCCGCTCGTATCTTGTCGATTGACGCTCATGAAATAAACGTGAATTAATAAAAATATTATTTCTTAATGGAAAACTAAACCTTAATGGGGATTTAAATACCCCAAACCATATCTAAAATATCTTAAAATATTTCAACTGAATTTAGGTAAATTAACAATCAAATCTATTAGGAATTAAATATCTTAATCCTAAAAATAACTTGAATTAAACTATAAAATAAATAGTTAAATTAGAACTTAAATAAATAAACTCCATTCAATGTAGCTCGCCAATAATCTCCTTTTTTGAGCCTACTCGTAGTTCTGCTTCATATCAACTTCATCCCCTTCAAAACAACCTTTTTTCCGCAAGGTTGAATAAATAATCAGGTTGGATTATCATAGCCGTAAAGAAGCAGACTCTTTGGCTCTGATATATATAAACTAGGTTCAATTTGGCCACAGTATCTACCACTTGTCATTGGATCATCATCAAGAACAAAAACATCACTACTAAGTCCAATCTATGGTGCACGTTGAGATAACTGAGTTGTGTGTATTCTACGATCAATGTGTGTCACTCCTTCACATGCAAATGAATCATCAAGTAGTGAATCATCTGCAACAGCATGAACAGCAGCTGCCTCTCTGCTACCAACATTACGAATAGATGATATGAGTGAAGCCTCAATCTCTTTCCATCTGCATTCTTCGTTTTCCAAAAGAGCTTTTCTCCACTCGCGTATTTGCTTATGAACTTTTGAAAGGCATTGCGGCACAATTTTCCTCCCCGTGTTCTTTAGCGTGCCTCCAGCAACCAAGTCTATAATTTCTGCTACATGCAACTAACAACTTCAGCAGTCTTCAGTTCTTTCTTGATTATGTGCACAACCTCAAAATATATTTCAACAATGTTTATAAAAATAAAAATAAAAAAATGGAACCCATAAAGTAGGCGCAAGACATGGACTTTTTAACTACCGTGAAAATGAGACAATCATACTAAACTTTTTTTTAAAATATAAATATATTAATTTAAAAAAAAAAAACGTGAAATCAGGCACACCTAAATTCTGAGGTGGTGCTGCCCTATTTACAAATAATCTCCAAGGTTGACAATTAACATGCGAACATGAATCATGCGTGTATTTTTTAATGCTTACCATATATTTTAATTATATGTATATTTCAATTAACAAGTGTTCTTCAAAAGTTCAATTAATAAGTGTTTTACTATTATCCAAGTTTCACTTCTAAAAAATCCCTACTCATTACAAAATTATGGATTGAAATGACTGAGTTTAGATAAATGCGGTTGGACCTCTTTTTTAGCAATAAGTAAAGATTATTGCCAGCAGAGTAGAACCAAAACAAACTCGAGCTCGATAAGAAGATTTCAGGCTTAATGTCGAGCACAACTTTATTGAACTCATATTTTTATAATTATTTTTTTACTTTAAGAAAAAAGTAAGTTATTTATACATTATCAATTAATATATATATATAGAGGAGGGATCATGTAAAAAAAAATCCCCTTGTAAGAAAAAAGAATGGATCATGTCTATTAGATCTAAAAAAATCAATGACTGATATGCAAACAAGCAATGACAAAAACAAAATCAAGCAACAAAATAATCAAGCAACAACTTAAATACAATCAAGTACTATTGTAATCAAGCAACGACCTGAACACAATCAAGCATCTTTCTCACTTTCTCACGTTAAAAATTTTCTCACTGGGTCCGCTCCTTTTATATATATATATATATATATATATAATGAATTAATAAATTTAGGTGCTAAAATAAAATTTATATTAAACTAAATAAGACTCACAAATTGAGCTCAAAACTAAGTTCAACTTAAACTCACACATGACAAGACTAGCAAGTCTATCAAGTCATGGAATCTTCAAATTCAAATTGAAGCTCTATTCGGTTAATTCGCATTGATTTAATTTGATTTTTTGTAAATGAATCTCAAGTAACTCACAAGTCAACTCACTTATGATCACACTCCTAATAATAATAAATGTTGAAGTATAGTCTCAATATCTAGCTCGAAAAAGAGTTCGCTAGTGGGTCTATGAGACTGGATCAACATAACTGCAGTTCGAAAAGTCTGGGTCGATTGTAGGTCGACGGGAGTAGTTCGACAGGACTGTGGGTCAATCACAGCGGGTCGATGAAAGCAGTTCGTAGTCAGAGCAGGTCTAACTGGCGAACTGCAAGAGCTGCTAGATACGGAAAAAATATGGTGAATATAGTTTCCTAGTTTGGCGAGATTTAGTCATATCTTTTAAGCTCTAGATATGTATTAATCTATATTAATAGATTAGGATATATTTAATATCTTTACCATATTAGAGTAGATTTTCCTTATGTATCTAGGAATCTCCACCTATAAATACCCCCAACTCCCCATCAATTAGGGTTGTTAATTATTTGTATTCTCTCCACCATAATAAAATCATCACCGTGAGGCTTGAAGATTGAAGAGTGGACGTAGATCTTACGCTCGAACCACTATAATTCTTTGTGTTTGTGTCGTTTATTTTCTGTTAGTTATTTGTGTCTGCAATCGCTTCAATTCACAACAAATTGGTGCGGTGAACGTGGATAGGAAGGATTGCGATGGGTTCAACCAAGTTTGAGGTGGAGCGCTTCACGGGATCGAATAATTTCGGTTTGTGGAAGTTGAAGATGCAAGTATTGTTTGTGCAACAAGACTTGGACGGTGCCTTGAAGGGAGAGGCTAGGTTACCCGACACGATGAAAGAGCAACAGAATGCGCTAATTCTGAGTCTCGGAGATACGGTGCTGAGGAAGGTGTCGAAGGAGAAGACGGTGACGGAAATATGGACCAAACTTGAATCCCTATATATGACGAAATCCCTGACGAATCGACTCTATCTTAAACAAGCTCTATATTCATTATTAATTTTCTTACAAGTTAATTTTATAACGATTGGTGGATCATAGAAGTTCACTTGTATTCCATCCTCAAAACACTAAAAATGAAAAAGGAAAAAAAAATAGTGCCAAGTGGCATGATGTGGATGGTATATCCGTGATTTCCAAAGCTTCGCAAGGGCAGATGTGGTTTAACAACTCACACCAAATCGCAAGAATAAAAAAAAGCGTGGTACCTGAAACTCCCGCTTTCTCTTTCTCTCACTAAAAAATAAAAATACCAGTCGTCCCACGCTTTCCGCTTTCTTCTACCAAATCTTCTCTCTAGACTTCCCACTAAATACTATTCTTTTCCTTTTTTCTCATCTCATTTTTCCCCGTCTCCCCTACATCTACATCTCTACGGTTACTCATACGCGCTCGCGCTTAAAGGCTTCGCCTAGGGTTTATCGTGGAGAGAGAGAGGAGCAGAAATGGGGCAACAGTCGCTGATCTATAGCTTCGTCGCGCGCGGCACTGTGATCCTGGCGGAGTACACCGAGTTCACCGGGAACTTCACCGGCATCGCGGCGCAGTGCCTCCAGAAACTCCCCGCATCTAACAACAAGTTCACCTACAACTGCGATGGGCATACTTTCAATTACCTCGTCGAGGATGGATTCAGTAAGCACCGCCGCTTCCGATCTGTTTGTTCGTTTCTTCTATTGAAGCTTTTCGATTTTAAATATTTGTGTCCAATTTTAATTGACATGTATAATCGGTACATAGAGGACATTAGTGGTCGTTTAATTTTTTTTTGCGCGTGATTGATGAAATCAGATCTCGGTTGACTGTGGATTACTTTTGGTGATTAGATTCGGAAGCAATCGGTTGTTAATGTAAACCGGTTTGAAGGTTCAATCAGATGTGAAATCTGCTCTACTTGATAATTAGTGTATGAGAAAACTTGAGTGTTGAATTCCGCATAGTTCTACTTTATTTAGTTGATGATTCTCATAGATGGAATTAGGGTGCAGTGTATAGAGATTGTTAAGTAATTGATTTTTGTCTTACCTGCTAGAGCATTGTGTTTTGGTGTTTTCTTTTCTTATCTTCATTTTGGTGGACTAGTGTTTATTTTTTGTTTTTTGAACGACAGCATACTGTGTTGTGGCTGTTGAATCTCTTGGAAGACAGATTCCTATTGCATTTCTTGAGCGAATTAAGGAGGACTTTACCAAGAAATACAGTGGAGGAAAGGCTGCTACAGCTGTTGCCAACAGCCTGAATAAAGAGTTTGGGTATTTTCTTCATTAGTTCCCATCTTAAACTACATCACTCTGATTGTTAGTTCTCAACTTCTCATAGTCAACATTATTATTTACTTTGTTTTGTACACTTATGATTACCTAGGCCCAAAATAAAAGAGCAAATGCAGTACTGTGTGGATCATCCAGAGGAGATCAGTAAACTTGCTAAGGTGAAAGCTCAGGTTTCAGAAGTTAAAGGGGTGATGATGGAAAACATTGAAAAGGTAAGCTTTTTACATACCTAATATCTTTTATGTCTTTCTTAAATAGTGTGGTTCAACATCTGTTCTTTTGCTTTTGCAGGTGCTTGATCGTGGAGAAAAAATTGAGCTCCTTGTTGATAAAACTGAGAATCTTCGCTCCCAGGTTTGTTATTGAATTCTATATTTGTATATAAAATATCAAGTTCTTTGAAGACCTATTAATGTGTGAGTATATATATATATATATATAGAGAGAGAGAGAGAAAGAGAGAGAGAATTGAGATCAAGTGCTAAAATAAAGTCTATGTTGAATAGGAATGAGTCTTAGCACTTAGATTGATTGTATTAATGGTTGACATAAAAGACATTAATAATAAATAAAAAATAAGCATAGTTTATCTATGCATAAAATATATACTAATAATTAAGCACAATATATTTTAAGAATATCATATAAAAGAAATAAGCATAATATTTAGAGTAAGTTTTAATCTGGAGTTCTGGACCATTGATTTTTGCTCTTGAATATTATGAATTCGCCGGATGTACTCACAATATATATATACATATTCCAACGTGTCATAGGTGATTTCATGCTATAACAGAAGTGTAGCCATAGTGTATTATAATCTAATTTTAACAAGTTTATGTTGTATTGATATGGGCCTTGTTTTTGATTGGATGTATTGTTACTGGCTGGCTAGTAGCTTTGCATAGCTGATCTCTTGTGCTTGATATTCATATTGCTTGGGTTTATTCTCTTGCTGTTTCTCATTGCCATGGTTTGAAGATATTTCTTTGTTGGTTTTTATTATTGCTATGAAGATCTCCTAGATATTATGTTACTAATTTTTCTAATATGCTCCACAGGCTCAAGATTTTAGGACGCAAGGAACCCAGATGAGGAGAAAGATGTGGTTGCAGAATATGAAGATAAAGCTGATCGTTCTTGCCATTGTTATTGCCTTGATCTTAATCATAGTTTTGTCAGTGTGTGGTGGATTCAATTGCAGTAAGTAGTAGTCGTTGCCTGTTTGTTTTGCATATATAGAAGACGAACACTCTACACTGCGTCCTATATTTCTTGGTGGCATGTTTTGGCCTTTTGTTCTATCCCTGCGAGATAATATTTGTTGTATATTTTGTATTTCTGATTTATTTAAATATATTAGAAGAATCGTTCGTGGAAATGAGGTTTGGATGGTTCTCTTGTTATACAATTGTCGAGCATAATAAGCCTTAAAATTTAATGTTACTTTGTTTTGCATATGCCAGTCAATTTTCAATTTAGGTCTCGTTGCGTGGTGCATACACAACACCTTAAAATCTCAACACCATATTACCCCAGTAGATAAGAGAAACCTATTTTGATATAGATTGCAGTTGGTTGCATGCTCTTGGATATAACTGCATATAGAAGAAGAAAAATTGGGAAACGAAACTAAAGAATTATATAACAAGTCAGAAGTTGGTGGCTTGCTCTCGGATAACTACATTAAGGTAAAAAAAAAACATTTGAAAAGAAAGCTTGCCCCATACCCTTACTGACATTAAACAAAACTAATCATCAGCTGCCTCGACTCCAGTAATAAAGCCACAAATTTCATCACTTGCAAACCCATTTTCAAACGTAGCAACAACTTACAACCAAACCAAGGCAAGCCACCTTTTCCCAGATCATGCAAGCAAACAAGAACCAACTACGCTTGGTTGTCACCACCACCCATCGGGACCGGACGCCCACCCATCCTTCCACGACCCCGCCCATAACCTCTGCCACCTCCACCACCTCTACCTCTGCCTCTTCCATATCCACCATCTGTAAAAGATCCACCTCTTCCATATCCACCATCTGTAAAAGATCCACCTCCACCGCCTCTACCTCTACCTCTTCCATATCCACCATCTGTAACAGATCAACCATAGATAACTACATCATCAGCGGTTTCACAACATAAGCAGGATATATAAGTTTCCAGAATAAGATCTGCCTGAAGAAATTTAAGTACTACTGACGTATAACATCTAGGAAGTAAAAATTTCAAGGTTAAAAACATACCACGGTAGCCCCAATTTCCACGACCACCACCTCGGTTCCAATTAGAATATCCACCCGAATAACCACCCGAGTACCCACTGGAATAGCCACCTGAGTACCCACCATTTTCTGAAGGGGAAAAAAAACCATGTGAAGGGGTAAGGGAAGATATGTGCAAACATCACAGGCATAAATTATTATCTAGTTGCATGTTTCTAATAAGCTTGCACTTAGGAATAAAGTACCTTGGTTCTGGTAGTTTGAATATCCACCTCTGTTCCAACCTCTTCCCCTCCCTCTACCACGGCCTCTTCCACGTCCATATGTATCTTCAAATGAAAAAACCAAACAATCAATGATTGGATATCCAGATATATAGGACAATCAAATCAGCCAATTTTGTCACCTCCGTTGCTAGCATTATATATTGTGCGTGCTTGTCTGGGAGGTTGTTGATGTTGTTGCTGGGGCTGATAGTTGTACTGGTTTTTAGTTTGATCCACATTAGATGGACCTTGATACCTGATCCAGCACAGAAATTACACTTCCAATTTGAAAAAAGCCCCCTAAAGAAAGGCATGCACATACAAATACAACAACACAGAATGATGGGAAGTAGGCATCACAAATGTTCCTCAATGAAGCAACAGTACCACATAACATTCCCAGTAAACACATTTCAGCAATCTAAGAATCAGATTGGAAGGCTATTGCACCAGCACATCATCAGTGTCCCCTTCATAGAGCGATAAAAATACAACCGAGAAGAAAAATTACCCAGGCGAGTTCTTGTTAAGCTCTTTAGTAGACAGGGTAATTGAAATCATTGACACATGGCGTGTCTGCTCCACACTGCAAACATAAACGTCAGCATTAGAGCCCGGAAGCAGAATTTCCCCATGCAGATTATACACATGATTGATCAGGAAATAAACAGGTAAACACAATAAATATTTTCATAATGAAAGAAGAGTTGCAGTAATTTGGAAAAGAACTTCAAACTTACATCTGAAGGCCCTCTTCAATCGGTTCAAAGGTATCAGTTATGCTGACTGAGTTAATGACAGTGTCTTGATGCAATCGAGGAACTCTTTTCTACATAAAACGAAACAGCATTGAGTCCTTCGCATTGTGCAAGATGGAAAATACAGAAGTATCAGAAGAAATCAAATAGCAACCTTGATTATCTCAGCAATAGCCACAGTTTTGTTTATTGCCTGACCCATTGCCTTCAAGACAATCTCTTTCGCTTGTTTCTCCTGAGAAAGAAATGATTATTAACATAATCTGTGACTGTCACTAGCAAATATATCCAGGAAAACATCAAACAAATACTTTTTTAGGTATGTAGACTGAACTATCCACAACATTAAAACTGGTACATTGTCCGAAACCTAGGAGAGTCCAAGTGGTTAAGCCTATGACCAATTGATTATGAATTCTACTCACATTGGGCCAATCCTCCCATGTATATAGTGAACACCAATTTAAAAACAAAAAACTGGTGCATTGCAGAGTATTATATCAATTTCCACATTCATCTCTTAAACCTCACGAATCGCATCAATAACATTTACAAAGGGAAAGGACAAAAAGTTGAGCAATGAAACAAAAATTAACTCAACACAAAACAACAAATCTCGAAGTACACAACATTATGAAGAAAAACATATCAAATGCTCGCGCGCATGCACACAAAAAAAAAACCGAAAAACGAAGATCCAAGACAGTACCAAACAAAACCCAGGGATTTCACAACGGAAAGCAAACAAATCATTCAGTCCTGAAAAGCGCGCGCGCACAACTCAACTGATAAAAATTAAAAAAATAAAATAAAATAAGATGAGACAGAGAGAGAGATTGCTGTGAAAGTGAAAACCTGGAGAAGGGTGGTGGCATAGCTGATGTAGTTACGGACGATGCCCTGAGATGTGATACGGATCTCATTCTCGTTTACTGGAGATTCAGGTTTCGGCTTCTCCACCTTTTGATATCTATCCATTTCCGCTCAAACCCGATAAACCCTAGAGCGAGAAAGACGCAGAGAGATAGAGAAAGAGGCGGGGAAATTATGTGGGAGTGAGATTCAGAATATACAGTGTATAAACCACACACACACAGAATCACAGAAGTGATTGGGGCCGCCGAGAAATCGGGGGGTTGGAACGTCGCCCTCTCTATTTGTGGTTTCTTTCTTGGGCTTATCGGCCCGAATTCCACGGGCCCGTTGTTGGGCGGTTTATTTTTTTCTTTGTTTTTATGATGGGCGGTTTCAAAATTGAATTAACACGAGTGCCAAAAAATAAATAAACTAAAACTGAATTAACACGTGCGGATTTTAGTTTTTTAAAATTATGATTGTATTCGTATTCATATGGATAGGAGGCAATAGCCAATAGGCATCCACAAATATTATGTTATGTTTATTATTTATATAAAAAAAAAAAAAACAAAAAAAAATTCATAGTTATTGACGTTTAAGTTTTGAGAATCTCATACAGTCATACTTAAATTGCTAAGTACTAACCAGAGCATTTTGCAAATGACATGAATTGTAAATCAATCAATTTTTATGATATAAAATATAATAATAAATCATTTTTTATTTTTTATAAAAATGGATGGATTATTTAATATTAATATAAATTGATCGATTCTAATAATAATCATTCGACTATATGAATACATAATACAAAAATAAAATCATGTTCGCTTCTTTTTTACTAAAAGTTTACCAAATTAAATTATTGCTGGAAACCGGAATAAATATTGGGTCGGGCCGGGTTCACGTCGCCTCTGACGTATCGGAAATGGCGCTCCGGCGCCGCCCATAAATTGAAAACTAAGGTCTACTGTACAGCTAAGCAATTCCCTCTTGCTCTTGATCATATAAAAATATGCGCGCAAAAGCTTATCCATTTTGCTGATTGGAGTTGAATTTCGTTTTTTCCGACTAGAGATAGAAAAGCAGCGCAATCGACCAGGGGCTGCACAAGAAAGTAAGCAAACTACCTCCTCAAATATTGCACTATTTTCATGCTAATGCTATTATGAATTTTGATTATTTTTTTCTTCCCCTGAATTGGTTTAGTTTTGAACTCCTTTTGTGTTGCGATTTTATTGTGTTGATATATTTGTTTTTTCAGGAAAATTGCTAGATATAATTAATTTTGTTGAGAGGAAGGATAAAATTGGAGGAAGGGAGTTTTCTGGGCTCTTCTTTAAAGCTTCTCACTTGTATATGCTGTAGTTATTAGTATTTTTTTTACGTACTGAATTTGCCTACGTTGTGGTAATTTTGGGTTACAGAATTGAGTAATGAATTTCGTAGATAACCAGAAATAGATTTCTGGAAGAGATCAAGAACTGTTTAGATTTCATTTCTTTTGCATTCGTAGGTGATGCTGCAGCAGAATTTAGGGGCTCAAATGGGATAATATGTAAGAGCGTTTCTTACTCTGTTCAGTTGATATGAGAATTCAACGAAACCTCTGCTTGAGTTTGAAGAAACTACCCTTACATAACTCACAAGTGCTAAATTGATCTCCCGATATTGCTGAAGCCATGAATGGCGGGCCACCTGGCCACAACAGTCATTTTGATCAACAAGTTTCATTTGACACTTTTCCCAGAAATGGCATGCTAGTTAAGAAAAATGTTAATAACAATGTATATATACAGATTGGAGAGGAACTCTCCATGAAGTTTCATGAGTGTGCTGCTCCTAGAGTTGTTACCCAAGTGCGCGGTGTCACTCCCAACTATGAGGAGAATGTCAGTTTCCCAGGTGTCCAGGATCGCCCACTGGTATACGAGGAGCTTGCAAGTGTTCTTGGTTTGGCTAGAATGGATTCTGAATGTGGCTCTGACCTCACGGAATTCACTTCTGCAAAAGGTTCTAGTTCACGGATTGATAATAGAGTTTATGTGAGAAATGAAAGCTTACCCTACATGAATATTGGTGCTAACGGGCACAAACCCAACAAGTTGACATCTGATGTGTGCAATGACCAAGCTACTGTACCACCATTAAGTCAGTTGGATTCCTCGAGATCTTTGTGTTCTGATGGTTCTCAATCTGAGAAACTGAAAATCTTGTGCAGTTTTGGTGGTAAAATATTACCCCGACCAACTGATGGGAAACTCAGATATGTAGGAGGAGAGACACGCATTATCTCAATCAGTAAAAATCCTTCATTGGAGGAACTGATGAAAAAAATAGCTGGTATGTGCAATCAGCCTCATTCAATAAAGTACCAGCTTCCAGGGGAGGATCTTGATGCCCTCATATCTGTGTCTTCTGATGAGGACATACAGAATATGATTGATGAATATAATGGGATTGACAAGCCTGAGGGTTCTCAACGGCTTCGTATTTTTTTGATTCCACTAGTGGAAGCGGAAACCACTATTACCGTTGATAGCAACTTTACCCAGCAGAATGACTCAAACTATCAGTATGTTGTTGCAGTAAATGGCATGGTCAAAGCTGATGCTAATCTCCAAAATAATGAAGGGCAATCTTCTACTGGTGACATGAACCATTTAATGCCAGCTGCAGAAAGTAATCCAATTAATGAAAAAATCTTTCCCTTGCCCTTTCATCCTTTAGAATTCAAGGAAGCCCTTGGTGACCAGTCGCAAAATTTATTTAGATTTCCTTCTCCGACTCCATTGCCGGTTCAGCAAGTTCATATGGCAAATGCCAGGACAGCAAAGCCTACAAACAGTTCATTTGGGGGTACCGAGGTTTCAGTATTATCCAGCACTTCACCACTTTTGACTGAAGAGTCCATTTGCTGCAAGGCTCCTTGTCACAGCGTGCCTCAGGTTGCTGTAAATATGATGAAGCCACATGAGCCATTCAATAAACATGACATTGTCCAGCCAAGTATGATGGGTCAGTTGATTTTAGAAGGTGAAAATTTGGCCCATCGAAGAGTAGAGCACAGTAATTGCAATCTTGTGGAAAATAAATTTAATTCTGAAACTTCTCCTCCTGGTCCTGATAATTTGGTGGAATTGTTTTGTACATCTATGGACCCAGTCAGTTATTACCACGGAATACCTCATGCCTTTTCTGATTCTAAGCTTCAAGAGCAGGGTCAAAAATCTGCTTACCCTTCCCGAGAATACACGACTCGTTCATTTTCATTGAACTTGGGAAGACCTCAATCATCATTTTACAAAGCATCTGCTTCTTTTCCTGAAAAGCCTATTCAGTTGCATGAGAATGCTGATTTGTCTAATACTCAGCTCCAAAGTATGGTGTTCCAAGCAGAGCCAACTATTCCTGTCTCAGACATGGTTTCACATCACTCTCCTTCACAACATGAGGGATTGAGTCAGTTTCAAGTTATCCACAAGAACATCAGCATGAAAGACCAATTGGCAGAGGAAGATATAATAAATCAAAGTTTGAAGTTGAAACCTTTGGAAGATGAATGGACATCAAGCTTTGAACCACTGAATAAACGTGAAGCAAACCATCATCTTTTTATCAGTGGTGAAAACCTTTGCACTAGCAACTTGCCTGTGTTTTCCTGGGAGCTAACACAGGGATTAGGTAGTGTAAACCTTGAGCCTGTCCCCTGTATTGACCTTGAGTCACCAAAGAAAGAATCCCAGGTCTCCAATTGTGTGGCCCCCGCTTCATCTCTGGTTGACATGACACGATCTAATGTTTTGGAGTTGAAGGAAACTGACAAGAATTATTTTGGGAAGACCTCAAGTGGGCTCACAAAGGGAGACCTAGATAGCTATTCATCTTGTGCCAATAACTCAGAAGTTGCAGGGCTTATCCATAGTTCTCAACAACTGTTGCATGATAATAGCTGCAATACAGCTTTCCTAAATAGGCTGTCTAATGGCCTAGTGTTACCTCAGACACATTCCTGTCTGTCAATTGAGGAGTCAGTGGATATTGGTTGTCAAAAATCTGAGGTAAGAGAGCATGATTATTTGGTTGGGCCAACCACAGTTGTTAGTTATGCAGCCTGGAGCAATACTCCTCATAGCTGTGCTCAATTAGGGGGAGAAGTTTCCCTCCTTGATGACCTATCCTATTACATGGATAACAGGGTTGAAAATCTGAACGGTGTCAGAAATTCTCACGAACTTCGAAAAGTAAAAGATAATCAGCCGGTTAATGGCATTGAGGAAATTTCACAGACGCTGGTAAATCTTAATGCATCACCTGATGAGATTCCGCCCTACAGTGTTCCAGAACCATCAGATGCTGCAAGAGTGAAAATACTCTCACCTTTTGCAGAATCAGAAAGTGCTTCACAGAATTCTGACTCACAGGCAATATTCATTTTCTTTAGCTGAATGTGATTCTGCACCTTCTCATTATCTTCACCTATATGACATTAAATGATCGCCTTGATTTGATGCAGGATATCCATGCCAATAGTCTCAATAATGAATTGTTCAGTGATGCAATGATTGCTGAACTGGAAGCAGATTTATATGGTCTGCAGGTATGCTTTTCATTTTTATTAACTTATTAAATCCTTATAATGATTGCAAAGGACACGGAGAGCCGGGTTTTAATAAATGATTTGGGTGCAACAGGTTGGACTTTGAGTGAAATTTCTTGCACGGGATTTAGTTAGTTTGCTTTCCAAACCCTTTACTCACTTTATCAGTGATTTACCCAGATAATAAGAAATGCTGATCTTGAAGAATTGCGAGAGTTGGGATCTGGTACATTTGGGACAGTGTACTATGGTAAATGGCGAGGAACAGATGTTGCCATTAAGAGATTAAAGAAAGCTTGTTTCATTGGGAGATCATCAGAGCAAGAACGATTGGTGGGTATTCTACCATATTTCATCCTTTACATCCATGGAAGAAGTTTTGAGATGTGCATGCATAAAAAGTCCTTTTTCCGTTCTTTTATTTTATGTGTAGGCAAAGGACTTCTGGCGAGAAGCTTGTATCCTATCAAATCTGCACCATCCAAATGTTGTTGCATTTTATGGGGTGGTGCCAGATGGTACAGGGGGAACTTTGGCAACTGTAGCTGAATTCATGGCTAATGGGTCACTCAGGATGGCTCTAAGTAGAAAGGACAAGTACCGGCACCTCCTTTTCTTATATATTTTGGAATGCTGACTTTGTATTTTGGCCTTAATTTCCTGAATCTGGCATGCAGCTTACTTGATCGTCAGAAAAAGCTTATTATTGCCATGGATGCAGCTTTTGGCATGGAGTACTTGCATTCAAAAAATATTGTGCATTTCGATTTGAAATGTGACAATTTGTTAGTTAATTTGAGAGATCCTGAGCGACCTATATGCAAGGTAATTCTATTACTCTAGAGAGTCAGGAAATTGTAGAAACACTTGGCCACTTGTATATTTTTCTCGTGTCCAGAACTTGTACAACTGAAGTTCTGGTTATCAATGGTCAGGGCATGTTATGACTCTTTGGTCACAACCCTATCTGTTTTTTTAATTATTTGCTTCATCTTTGCATCTGGTGTGGAATAAGAAGTTGTTTACAGGTTGGAGATTTTGGACTCTCAAGAATTAAAAAGAATACCCTGGTATCTGGTGGTGTTCGAGGAACACTTCCATGGATGGCGCCTGAATTGTTGAATGGAAGTACTACTCGTGTATCTGAAAAGGCAAGAACTACTGTAATCTGCCGCTGGTCTGCCTAGTTTAGGTGTTTGTTAAAATAAAGAAATATAATAGCTAATTTGTTGTTTAACAGGTTGATGTGTTCTCATTTGGCATAGTATTGTGGGAAATTCTGACTGGTGAAGAACCTTATGCAAATATGCATTGTGGTGCTATAATCGGTAAGTTGAACGCCTATACCCTTGCAACACAAGCCTATTACGCTGTGTCTGATGTAATGATGGCATACATGCAGTAGGGTTACTAGAATATTATTTAGCCATGACATTGAATTGGTAGGTTGGGTGAATTTTCTGCTTCACTTGATGGTTTTGGAGCTGAGAAAATGTAAGAGGCCTTTTATCATTGTTTATATAATGCTCATTCAGTTTTTTCAAAACATGGTTTCAGCATTAAGCTTTTAGGGGGTGTTGCCATGCAATATGAATTGGTACTTCGACGGATTAAGGGATAAAACACATTTCGAAAAGAAATGGTTGTATTTGCAAAAAATCTACCGTTCACCTTTTACAACCCATGAAATACTTCACTGGATACAAGTGTGTTGGTATGATAGATGGGTCTTGAAACAAAATTCTACGAATAATTAGTTTTTCTTTGGATCATTACGTATCTATGTGGATAATATGTCCCCCCACTCTACTTTTCACACTGTGAAAGATACAGAGGTCTTTGATGCATTAGTTTGTATAGTTAGAAAGATATTTGCTGCAGAACTTTGATATTATCATAAATCTTGGACTGAAATATAGAGTATGCGTGTAGGAGGCATTGTGAAGAATACTCTTCGCCCTCCAATTCCTGAATGGTGTGATCCCGAGTGGAGAAAGCTTATGGAACAATGCTGGTCAGCTGATCCCGGGGCGAGGCCTTCATTTACAGAGATCGCCTACAGGTTAAGATCTCTGTCCACCTCAGTTTAGACAAAAGGTTCCAGAGATGTGGAGGAAACAGGTAAAAACCCAATGTTACCATCTGAATGGAAAGGGATGCTAATAATATGTTAAGCTTCTTCAAATGCAAATGTTAGATAATATTTATATGTCAAGTTTTCCCCCCTACTGTTTATAGTTTCTGTTGTCCTTGTGATTTTGGCATGTCCATACTCGTGGGCGGAGTTGTTTGATCGTTCATTCTTTTTTCTCTGCCTGAACCCAGGCATAAAGAGGGCATTTACCTGCCACAACCCTTTTGTTGAATGGAAGGTTGTTTTGCTTTCATTTCTTAGCCTTTTTTTTTTTTTTCCCTGTTGAAGTTAATTTAAATTTTCGGCTTATTTTGTAGTTTGGTTTTGCTGATAAATTATATTTCGTGATAATATATAATGTAAACTGTCTGTGCATTGTGAAGGAAGGAGTTGGGTCTGAATATTTTTTTATTTTCGTCCCAATTTATGTCTAAAAGCTCTAGAAATATGTAATAAGAGGTTCATTCATTTTTTTTTCCAGGAAAAAATTCCAGTTTTGGACAGGGTTAGGGGTTAAAGATAAATCATGGGTAATTCTAAACAGCCACAAAATTTCTCTATGTAGCCACTTTTTTAAAAATAAATAATATAATTACATAATATTACTAATTTACCCTTATAACCCTAAATTATAAATATAACTACAAAAATTTGTAGCCCGCGTCTCTTAAAAATAATCTCTGATCTTCTTTATGATTTCAACAATCCTGAATTCCCGATTTCATTGATGAGAAGATGGGGCTGGGTAATCTTAAAAAAATTATTTTTGAACCTTCTTAACAATCTTCTTTATTTTAATCCTTCAATTTCTTAAAAATGTTTATTTTTTTTTTATCGTTCAATTTATTTAAGAAAGTCGATTTTATGAGTATTTTATTGAGATTGGGTCTTGATAGGGTTTAGGAGCAAGAAACAAAAATGTAAGTCTTGAAAATCAATTTTCCAGAATCGAAAAGGCTTAAAGAGAGAGTAAAAAACGAAGATTGTAAAACATCAAATTGATGAAGAAATCTTGAATCATGTGCAACCATGTTACAACAAATAAGGTGCAACTATGCACCCTGAAAATGCCAATAAATCATACTCTCTCCGTCCCAAAACATTAATTCTGTTTTCCTTTTTTGTTTGCCCCAAACAATTGTCCTCTTTCCTAAAATAGAAAATTAATATACACTCACTAATAAAATATTAATTTCCTTTATCTCTACTCGCATTGATATTTGTGCCGGAATGAAACAAGACTGATGTTTTGGGACAGAGGGAGTATATGTTTTCATTCAAGAAAGCACCATTGAATATATGAATGAAGCACACCAATTAAAGATAAATCAAGATAAAGTTTAATGATAATAGCTGGAATTTTGACAATGATATAATGAAACCCTGGGGGAAATGAAATTCCGACAAAGATTAACGGTATAATTTGTGTTTAGGATTTTAGGTTAAAGATTAAGGGTGTAATAGTAACATGGAATACATTGTTCTTAATTTTTTAAATAAGGGACTATGTTAAATAAAATTGTGACTATATTTAGAATTACCCTTAAATCATATGTTGGAAAGAGAGTTTCCAAGTTTGATATCCACCACTTTCCTTCCCAAACTAATTATCATAGAGTAAGTAGGGATGTGCATATGATTGGTTCTATTTTTCAAACGGCCAATTCGAACCAACTGCTTGAAGCTTCAACTTTGGTTTTAACAGAACCCCTACCGTTTATAATTTTTTATTTAAAATAGGATTTTTAATATTTTATAATATAATAAATATAAATCATAATTAATATTCATAATTCAATATTTACTAAAAAAATGGGGAAAAGGATCAATTATATAATAAACTATTATGATTTTTTCAAATATATTACAAACTATTAGCTTTGTTCCAAATTTATGATGGAGCAAACTTTTGGGGTGGAAAATTGAAGTGGTATGTTGGATGATACGTTAACATTTAAAATTACACGTAATCGTACAAATATATTCCAAACTATTATTTTTTTCAAATATATTGCAACTATTGATTTTCACAATTATATTGCAAAATATATATATATTTTTAATAAATACTCAAAAAATCAAATTTGTTTTAGATTAATAATGAAAACGTATTTATTTATATTTTAGATATTTAAATTATATAATTATGCTTAAAATATTTAAATAAAATTACTGGAAAATTAAATAAAAAAATAAAAAAACACTTATTTCAATTTTCTCTCTTTTGCTATCGTCTCACCTTGCCGAGCCAAAATATTGTTATTATTTACAAGAAATATTTAATTATTTTTGGTTCAAAAATGTAAGATATGAGAGCAAAATAATAGGAAAATTTATGTATTTTTCGAGTTTTCCTTTTTTAAAAAAAAATTGTCAAGAAATTTTATTTGAATATTTTTTTTATTATAATTATATGTTGCTACAAATTGAGTTTTAGTCTCTTTCCTAATTTGATGTTTTGATATGTCAAGACTTACTTTAGTATTAAGTTTCAAGAGTCCTTAAATGTAATCCTTGTATAGGATTGATCGTGTTGTAATAAATTAAAAACTTAGATACTGAAGACCGAGCGAAGATATCAGAAATTGAGTTTCTAATGGTGAAATTCAAGAAGATAGAACTCGAGATATCAAGAACCAAGTTTCCATACTTGAAGAGAAGATCCCAAGAAACTTGAAGTTCTTAAGACATATGTTCGTGCTTGAAGTTCTAGAAACTAAGTTTTTCAAAGTTAGGTGAAAACTGTACCTGATTTTGGAATATCAGCTTTCAGTATCAACAATCAAAAGCACGTGAAATATAAGTGTTCGAAGTCAGACTTAAAGTCATTTCAATGCTAAGTCAAAAATTCAGTACGAGAAAGTTTCATACTTAGACTACTCGGATTGAAAATTAGTCTGACGAAAAGTAGGTGGAAAGTACACTGTCAAAAGAAGAAGGCAGACGACAGAGCAGACCAAAAGTATGGGCAATGATTGAATGACATTCTCATTTGTCTCCAAAAGTATGGGTGATGATTGGACGACATTCTCCTTCTCTATTCAAATCATCAACCAATCTGCACCTGAAGATTATAAATAGGTCGACAACCCAGCAGAATCATCATCGAAATCCTTGTGAAAAGCTAAGCCGATACTCTGCTCAACTTTCTACTCATACTCTCTGCATTCCGTGAGTTTCTGTCACGAGACTTGAGTTTCCAACTCAAGTTATCCTTCATGTGCTACTGTTTGAAAGCACGAGGCTAAAGCTTAAAGTTGAAAACTATTTACTTGGTGGATATAACTTTGAAAAGTTATATTCATAGCAGACAATATCCTACTCTGGGATATTGATTATCACTGGCTTAGCCAACTTACTGAGTTCTGGGAAGAACAAGAAAACATCTAATGTCCCGGAAGAAGGTAGTGGGGTGCGTCATCACTTCAACCTAAAGAGGGATCAACTTGCAAGGAGTTTCTAAGCGAGTGACGACAGCATACCGAAGGACGGAGGTTTCCAACGGGCTGTCCATAGATCGTAACAAGGCTTGCACACTGAAACTTAGTGGATTCCCGATTAAGTTCGGAAGAGTGGACGTAGGACTTTGATTCCGAACCACTATAAATATCATGTGTTATTTACTCGCTTTATTTAAATTTCTGTATTCTAAGTTTCTAAACTTACTTTGAAGCCTTCAATACTTGTCCAATTATTGAAGTGTATAACCTTAAACTTACTTAACAACTTCTAAGCTAAACTAACTTGTCTGATAACCAGAAAATTGAGTCTAAGTGAGTTTTCAGAGACACAAATTAACTTATTTCCGCTGCACATTTACATACTCTGATTTCGGGACCAACATATGTTTATTAACATTTTAAAATACAAATAAATATGCTTTTATAATAAATCAAGAATAAATTTGATAGTCTGAGCATTTATTTAGGAATATATATATATATATATATATATATATATATATATATATAATTTGTAATATGATTGAGAAAATTACAATTGTTGGCAGTATATTTGCATGATAATGTGTAATTTTAAATAGTGACGTATCATCCGGCATATCACGCCAACTTTCCTTTATTGAAAATTGTCTCTAATCATAAATTTGGAACAAAACTAATAATTTATAATATATTTTGATAATATGCATAGCTTGTAATCGTTGGTGGTAGATTTTTAATTAAGGAAATACACAAAACTTTATCCAAAATATTTTAACTTCTCAGAACTTTATCCAAAATTTTATCTGTTAGGGGATTTTATTCAAAATAATTTTATGTCTAGGAATTTTATCCAAAGTTTTATTTGTTAGTGAATTTTAACTAAAGTAATTTTTTGTTTGGGAATTTTATCCAACTTAACATACGAGATTTTTGTACGATGAACCGCCTATTAAATTCCACGTGGTGTCCAACTCATTAATAATTAATATAAACGTTAATTGGACGTGATGTGGACATTATGTGGGATTTGACAGGTGATTCTATTATCAATTAAATTGGATAAAATTTCCAAATATAAAATTATTTTTGATAAAACCACCTAATATATAAAATTTTGGATAAAATCTCGAGAAGTGAAAACTTTTAGATAAAATTCCGTATTTTCCCTTAATTTAAAAGAATACTGAAAACAGAAAAGATCAACCTGTTTTTACAATATTCAGCCTCCTATTTATAGTGACGCTAATTTATATTAAAAAACTAACTCTAATTGTGGCATGACTTTGCCTTTCCTTCATTAATTTAGACTGAGACATCTTCCTTACTTGATGAGGATCCTGATTGTTGGTTAGATCGGGTCGAGTGTTGTATTTCAGGTCGAGCGGTTCGATCATGGTGGTCGTACAAATGGGCCATGATATTGTTTATTAGATCATATTTATATACTCCACAAATGAGCCCAAATTAACACAATTATTTTAGGCTCAATAATAATATATCAGAGAAAATTATAGTAATTTATAATATAATTAATACTTTTTTCAATAAAAATGCAAAGTTTTAAAATAAAATAATAATATAATTAAAAATAAATATTTATTGGGTAGGTTGATTCGGTTTCGACTGAACCCAAAATCTTATAAACCGAATCAAACCTAGATTCAATTTCAAAATTTTGAAACCGAACTGAATCTTAATCAAATTTCTACCCAAATCAAAACCGTTAGAACCTTTTGTTTTGAGTTCGGTTATTAATTGACAGTTCAATTGTACTCGCCCTAAGAATAAGTCTTTTGTAAGATTATGTAATATTTATTATGTAAGACTCGCTTTGAAAAAAATAATTGATCGATTTATATAAATTAATTGATTGTTTGATCAATTATAAATTGATCCATTAGTATAAAGAAATGAGTCGATTTCTTTCACGAACCAGTTTGATTGTGTTTGAGAATTTGTCTCCAAGTTGCTCATGATCTTCTTAAAAGTATGAAGAGGGGAGTTAGATTGATTACATTCATGGAATATTCTCACAAAGTGTTTGCCATTTTTAAGTAGATTCACAAGGAAAGTCAAGAATAATACATGAATCAGCACAAGACAATTAGTATCCGAAAGAGGGCGACATTCAATATTTAATAGTATTATACTAGGAAGTTAAAAAATTAAATATTCCAGTAAAATAAGAAGACAGATTTCAACAGCTAAAAAAGAATGAAAATAAAGAGGTCTTCATTGTTTTTACCCTACAATGTGCAGGAAATCACACCTAACCCAGATAACATACCATTCCCTATTATTCTGGGGTTGTTTCGATCATACACCAAATCTTCATCATTTTTTTAAACATTAATTAAACACACACACCCTACATATCCCAATGGAAGCTCGAAACCATGACCTAAGTTATAGGTAGAGTGATTCTACCACTGCACCCCAAACAAGAGACCCAAATCTTCATCATCAGCAGATCATCACATGTCATGAAATCCTGCAAACCCTGACCAACTTCCATGATGAGCTTCCATTCCTATTGCTGATTTTCATCTGGCTCAGCACGGGTTAGCCTACGACGCTGACGCCTTCTGGTGTTCAGACGGCCATTATCTCTAAGATCAGTATCACTCAGTGCAGTAAGGTTTGCATCACGAATCTCACCATCCTCGAGATTTTGATGACCCAATAGGTTCTCACCCCAAATATATCGCCGTCTGGACAAGGCTCCAGCAGCTCGGCGATGTCTTGGTAACAGTCTTGACCGGCTGCCACGTAGATCAGATCCAGATTCTGGTGAACCAAACATCTGAACCACGAAGAATGTGCTTAACCGGTCACCCTCACCAGCACCTCCACTTCTGCCTCTGTGGCCTAAAAGCCTATCTCCACCATCGACCACATAGTCACCAACTACAATGGCACCCGGCATGGTAGAGTGAATTGCAGAGACAATATCATTGTACTCCCTCTGATTTTCTAGGTGGCGCCAGGCTCTCTGTCGAGTGAGGTCGACATCAGCTGGGCACACTGTTGGATGAACTCTTCTTGCATGCCTGCGTAGCTCCCTGTAATTGCCAGTGAAGGAACATGATTCATGAGAGCAGCTTCGAGCCTTAAGGTTGAGGTACTCTCTAGCACCCTTAACAACTTTCATACCCAAAACTTCCCCACGACATAGAGGGCACCTGAGCTTCGACACCTCCTCTGACTTTTCCAAGTTGGCATCCCCAATATCAACGGTTCCCACTGTTCTTCCTCCTTGCTCACCGGAATCAGGATTCACATCGTCGGTGCTGTACCCAACCGACCCTCCTTGAGGAATTGCATGATCTGTCATCACTGTCAGGTCCAAACTCCCAGTCAAAACAGAATCTTGATTACTTCCTGGTACCAAACTAGTTTCAGACGCATTTTCTTGTTTCAGTTTTTTAAATCGATCCAAACAATTTGAATGCCTATAGCTAGTATCACATATGTAGGGGCGACAACTCTTATCATGGGAACTGCAAATGAGAAGAACAGCATTGTGGGGGTGATCCATGCATATGGGGCATAAAGCTTCATCCAATTCCTTGTATAGATGAGACACATCTGAATCATTTGGTAAGCTTCTTTTCCTACTAGCCATTTATGTGCACTGCGATATATTACTAATGTTGAATGCATCAGCACACTATTTTTAATAAAACAAAACACACTGAATATAACTTTATCAAATTTTCATTTCATCAAACAAATGAAAATTCTACTTGAGGTGAAAATATAACATCTGTAATCACAGATAAGAGCACACTTCACCTATTCTACATGTCATTAACAAATCCAAAAAAAGAAGCATTTCAACTGAGCTATGTCCATAGGTGACAACTTAAAGACTCGGGTCTCAATATATTACCTCAATTTGACAGTAAGTAAAGGAAATGGAACAAACCGGAGCAAGTTTATTACAAGTGTTCTAATAGATGCTACAACATAGTGATTAATGAAAAAGTAACAAATCCAAATCTAGTAAATTGAAGACTACTTTAAAAATCGTATCTTTGCTATAAATCTATAACACCTAAGAGCAATTATAAGCGTATGCCAACATATCACAAGTTTGGCCAGGAATGTTTCCCAGTGGGCTTTCATTCATTCTCACCATAATCGCTAAACTAGTCCTCATCGGTGTAACCTTGATGTCAATTACTTACCTCAAAATAGTCATCACTTACCATGTTATTGATCTGGAAAGACAAGTACAGGGACGGAGAACTGTTTCATATATAGACACTACTAAACTCACCCTCCAAATTCCAACCACCCACAGGTAAACAGATAAGAGGAGAATAAATTTATTTTTAATCACAATTCACAACACAGGACTTAATGTCATCATAGCAATGTAAAATGCTAACGACATAACAGAAACTGATTGCAGTACATATCGGCATTGGCCATTCAATTTCACTCACCGCTAAAGGGGACTGAGATTTCTCTTTTACTGGCACCTTCAGAATCTTAAAACACAGGGTCTGAATCTTAAAACCTTCTGATTTAACAAACCAATATCTTTAGTTGACTCAATAGCAAATCTGATGGCAAGCCGTCATGAACTTTGAATAACCTATATTCAGAATGCACTGCCCTGAAGTTATAGGAGTAACAAGGCTTTCAAATAATGAACAATTGCTTAAATGTGGAGCCACAATCACCAATGAGTCTCACAACCGGCACTTGTATTCTGGAACCAAAAAAAAAGGTCATTTGCATTAGCTCCAGCTTTGTGATCAAACAATACGAAAGAAACATTACACAGATCATTTATTAAGTAAAAAGATATGACGAAACAATACAAAAACTGAAACCAAAACTCAGCTGCAGCAGACATGCCAAGAAAAGCTTGGTTTACTTTATAAGAAAGGTTAGTCCATGCATTAGTTTTACTAACAAACACCTGACCATATAAGAAAGGAAAAAGCAAGTCGCCATCCAATACAACACAACCCAACTCAGCTCTTCATTTGTTCAAGCACATATACTAAGCCAAAAACCAACCTATATATTTGCATCAGAACCTCGATGGCTACTTCGCCGAATTTAATTTACCTAACAGTTCTGGTTAAACTCTTCAAATTGCCAACTTTTCCATGGTAAAGTTATGCAGTGGCAGGCATTCATGAAAAATACTACGATTGTACGAGTTGTGCATCGATACGAAAGAAAGGTAGTTACCGATCCAAACATAAATCCTAGAAACTTAGAAACCCAGAAATCTATTTCAGCAATAAATTGCACCCCTTGCAATCCTACGTCCGTAAATCCAACAATATTACAAGTATCACATCAAAGATCCTTAATGAATTTCATAAGAACAGCGAAATCAAACGATCAACAACAAACAGAAGGGGGAAGACATCAAGCATTCAAATTAAGGCAAAATGAACCGAGATCAAAGGGCTCGGATAACAGAAATCGAGTAATTAAAGGCGCAGAATTACAGTCGGTTGGTGGTGCGATTATCCTTAAGATTGATTGAATGAGTTGGATGAGTTAAGATTTATTAATCGGAATGAAACAGAAAGATCAAATTTTGGGGGACGGATTTATGAGAAAAGTCCGATCAGAATAAGGGTTGAATATGGCCAAGCCGGAGGTTACGTCCAATATTGAATATACAGATTGATGAGAGAGCGAGAGAGAAGCAATGGTTGGATGAATTATTAATAACATATTATTATTAATATTAATAATGTCCCAGTATGAAAGCACCTCAAAGTTTGAGAATTTTGGCAATTCCTATTCTATTTTCAAAAGGACAAAGAAATAATAATAATTATTTATGCTACATGGGAATAACACTTGGCCTGCCGCCTTCCATCCCATATCTCTTAGTATGTCAATTGCATACTTTCTCTGTGTTAGAACTATACCACTGCTTGTTCTAGCCACTTCGATCCCCAAGAAGTATCATAGCGGTTCGAGGTCCTTAATGCTGAATCTGTTATGGAGAATGCCCTTGTTGTATTTTGTTTGCATTATTTCCGGCAACTAGCACATCATCCACATAGATTAATTCTGAGACAAAAATATCATCCACATCATCCACATCATCCCCACTCTTGAAAATGAACAGCGAATGGTCGGCATGCGACTGCTTAAACCCCATTTCAAGCAACGTGCCCGTGAACTTTGGGTACCAATTTTTGGATGCCTGCCGTAGACCATATAACGATTTACGGAGTTTACAAACCCGAGTATCTCCTTCCTTGTTGTAACCTTGCGGAATCTTCATGTAAACTTCCTCACTTAGGTCTCCATGTAGGAACTCGTTATTGACGTCCAACTGATGGACGATCCAGTTTTTCTTGACGGCAACGGCGAGAAGACATCTCATTGTGACTAACTTGGCAACAGACGCGAAGGTTTCGTTGAAGTTCACCCCCGGTACTTGAGTGAACCCTTTCGCCATTAACCTCACCTTGTACCTTTCAACTTCACCAGTCAGCTTATATTTAATTTTGTACACCCACTTCGAGTCTATTGCTTTCTTTCCCTCCAGCAATTCAACCAGCTCCCACATACCATTAGATTCAAGAGCTTCGACTTCCTTCTGCATGGCTTCTCTCTACGCAGGAACTTTTGCCGCTTGAGTAAATGTGCGTGGCTCTTCTTGTGCATCAATAGCTGCTAGGAAAGATTGGTATGGGTGAGAGAATTTACCATACGACACATAATTGCTTATAGGGTGTGCAATTGAAGAGCCTTCATCATTGGTTGTTCAGTCATCATGATCGAGCGAGCTCGGTAGATCAACCTCATAGTCTCTTAAGTGTGCAGGTTGTCTTCTTATTCTTTCGCTTGCACGATGTGTGGTTCTGTGTGCATCCCCATCTGCACGTGTCCGTATCGCTGGTTCATGCACGTGATCACTCTGTTTACTTACGTCATTTTCTTGCACCTCGTGAACAACTTCGTTGTTGTCGTGTTCAAAGGCAGGTTCCTCAATTTTGTTGATCTCGCGTCTCACCTGTTTAGCAAAAGAAAAGATGTTTTCAAAGAACATTATATAACGAGAAGTGTAGATCTTTGCGCTCTTTAAATCATAAACCTTGTATCTCTTTTGGCCAAAGGGATAACCAACAAACACACACGGTCTCCCCTTTTCTCCAAATTTATCGTGACTGTTACCAGCTACTTTGGCATAAACTGAACATCCAAACACTCAAAGATGATTATAGTCAGGATTTCTTCCGAACAAAATCTCGTAGGGTGTTCAATCCTGCAAAACCTTGGAGGGCCGTCTATTGATGATGTAAGCTGTCGTTAGAACATACTCTCCCTAGAAGTCGATGGGTAGGTTGGCTTGAAATCTCAATGCTCTCGCAACGTCGAGTATGTATTTGTGCCTTCTCTCTACCACTCCATTTTGTTGGGGTGTGTGCACGCAAGATGTCTCCAAGAGAATCCCATTCTCTGCATAATAGCTTATCATTTCTTGCGACTGAAACTCACCTCCGTTATCAGTTTGAAAACATTTTACAACCTTCTCAAATTGAGTTTTAACCATGTTGCAGAACAATTTAAGGTATTTACTCGCTTCAGATTTAAATCTCATCAAATAAATCCACACACTTCGGCTAAAATCATCAACAACCGTAAGGAAATAATGTGCACTAGTAAAAGAGGGAGTTTTATAATTGCCCCAAATATCACAATGAACTAGTTCAAAACATCATTTTGTTTGAATAGTACTGGAAGGAAAAGGTAACCTAGTCTGTTTGGCTCTTATGCACGACTCACAAAGCTTCATCAGATACCACCTTGCATATGCCTCGCAACTTTATTCTTGAAGCATGCCCTAATCTCCCATGCCAGGTTTTATCGCTTAAGACTGTGGAAAAGGCACATCGACTATTGTTGGTGTGCTCCAAGTAATACAACCCATCTCGCTGTTTACCCACTCCAATCGGGTTCTTCGTGGCTAAGACCTGTATGAGGCAGTAATCAGCAAAGAAAAACAAACCATAATTGAGCTCTTTAGTCAGTATGCTAGCCGAAATCAAATTGCACTGGAAAGCAGGAAAATATATAACCTTTTTCATGAACAAACCATTTGTCAAGTGGACATCGCCAACCCCTGCAACTCGTACCCTTTCCTTAGCAGATTCAATGACACCGACTTTCCTTAACACAGAACAAGAAAGATTTAAAGTAATGGCAGATAAAGCAAGACGGTTCATTTTTATTTATTTATTTATTTATTTTTACTTCAGTTTCATTTCCTTCATAAGACTCATCAATAGTCCCAACCACATTTTTTTGGATTAAAATGCATTTCATTTTCTGCTTCCAAATGCTAAAATAATTTTTACCATTAAATGGAGCCATGCTATATGCAGAAGTGGATGTCATGCTTAACACAAAGAAGCAAATAAATCACACTAAAATAGACAGGCTCAAGCAAAAAAACAAGCAACCAACATGAAATGAAACAAGTAACAAAAAGTAACTGAAATCAGCCCAAAGACATAAAATTACCACGAGAAACCACAAGGCAAACAAACCGAACAACAAGTTGTCCCAAACTGTAGAGCTCAAATTTTCACAGAAAACACAGAGCAGGCTAACAGAATTAGGACAAAAAGATGTACGGTAGCAAACCAACAATAGAAATCAGCAAATAGCTCAAAAAGTAGCACAACATAAGCAACTACGAAAGATATGTGTCAACCATAAACACATAGCACAGAGCCCTAGCATGCGATTTCTACCAGCAGCAAAGTCCCAATCCTACGGCGCTATTCGGCCGATCTAGGAATTTAAATGCTGGGAGGTTTAAGCCAATTTACCTGAGCGGAAGCCCTAGGTGAGGGCTTTCTGACCTACCTAACGTGTTCCTAGGAACACTGACGATGAGGACGCCGCAACCACAGTGGGGATGCCCCAACAAAACTTCCCCCTCCCCTCGTGGCTTTGATACCACTGTAGGGATCAGAGAGGGCCGCCGAGGTTCATCCTCACCTCACCGTGGCTCGGTCCCATGACCGTAGTTGTCCTTGTAGCGCTGCAGCCCCGTTTTAAATTTCTTCGCAGCTACTGTTCACCACTTCAACAATTTGTTGCTACAACCTGTAGAACAACAATAAAGATGTTAGAAGATGTAGCAAAAGGGGAACACACCTTACCTGCGCCAGGAGGGCTTTTTGCTGGCGACGAACAACTGCAAGAACAGATGCAGCACGATGCTGCACAGGAGAAAGGTTCAGCTGCACTGAAGGGCAGCGACGAGTGACGGGCTGCACGGTGACAGCAGGCTCAGCTGCGGTGGAGGTGCAACGACGACGGGTTCGTCACCATTAGGCTCAGATCCCTCAGACTTAGCCCCCTCTATATCATCTACAGACGACCTCACCGAAGCACAAAGGGGTAGCCATCGCGATGGACAATCACCGGCAACAGGCTCTCTCACTTTCCCCTTCTCGCTGTCACGCTCTCCCCTAGACCTACTCTCTCTATCTCTCGCTCTCTCGGTATCTCACACAAAGAATAAACACGCTACAAAGAAGAAGATGGCACTCTGCTCACTCTCTCTCTCTCTCTCTCAAGAGGTGTGTCGCTGCTCTCTCTCTCTATTCCAACGGGAATACACAATTTGAATTGATATTCAAATTGGATGTAGGACAAAGGGATAGTGGGCTTGGATAAGTGGGTTAGAGAGAGAAATTGATTTGGGCCAAGTAAATGGGCCAACAAATACAACAATCAAGAACCACCACTTTGTGAATGTTAATTGTTCTTAAAATTTTCACAGTATATCATACTTGGGACCAACAATTATAAACTAAGAATAGTTAAAATTCTTATCCTTTTATCTTGATTTTATAGGAGAGAAAAAATATGAAATTATAGAGCACTTCCATATTTGGTTGGCGCTTATATATATTTTCTTTTCACCTCATTCCTTCTATTGTACCCCATACCGGACTCTCGAACCATAAGAACACTGAAGCCACTCGAGTCAGGGGAAAGGACTTTATCGAGGCACAAGGCCATTCGAAGTCAACGACATCGTAAATCATGATCGTGGTTATCAAATACAATACAAGCAAGTCGCATGGATCAAGGGATTGAAGATTGTCATTTACAATTATCCTAAAGATAGACCCATAAATCAATCCCCTAAATCAAGACATTTCCCTGTAATAGAAGATGAGCTTGTATAAATATGAGGAAGGATAATGAAAGAAGGGTTCTTTTTTGGCTTTTTATTATTCTTACTGAGTTCAAATCTATTTCTCTTAGTACTCTTTCAATAAAATAAAATAATATTCGTGTAACAACAATTGGCGCCGTCTGTGGGAGTTGAAAGAAGGAAGCAGAGATGGATAGATCTGAATCCAGGAGGACTGAATCAGCAAGTGAGGGAAATTCAGAGGTAAACTGAAGGGTTTTTTAGGAACATCTGCAACAAATGCGTGAGGAGATGGAGGAACTAAGAGAGCAAAATCGACGGGCGACCCTGGACGCAGAGAGGCTTAGAGAACTGTGTACCAAGAATAGTTCAAATTTGAGAATGCAGATGATGAACGCCATGAAGTCCACTCAGAAAGTACACATCACTCGACAGGCAGAGAACTGATGGGAAATAAGCAAGGTGAGAGGGTAAAGAATCTCGAGGCAAGAGTGGAAGAGTTGACTAAAGCTCTAGCTGCTGTACCAGGCCTGTTGAACACCGTTACGCATAATGTAACAGGGAATTACAATGACTCGCCATTCGTAAGTCAATTGGCGAATGCATTAATCCCAGAGAGGTTCGTGATTCCATCAATAAAGGCGTACGATGGATCGACTGACCCAGATGAGTTCATAACTCTGTATAAGTTTAAGATGCAAACCATAGCAATGTCGGAAGTAGCCCGAGAGGCATGCATGTGCAGGAGTTTTGGTGCGTGCCTCGAGGGAGCAGCAATGCAATGGTTCATGCACCTAAAAGTAGGGAGCATCAAGTCATTTGCTGAGCTGCATAAGCAATTTCGCTCCCAGTTTTCAAACAGTCGAAAAATGCCAAAGCGTTCGGATGACCTCTACCAGATCGTGCAAAAAGATGGAGAGTCGCTACAACATTACATAAATCGATTTAATGAGGTGAAAGTTGCGATTCCGAATTTCTTGGAAGAAACAACAATCTCAGCTTTTAAGAAAGGGTTAGTACGTGGATCAAGCTTGTTTTGGAAGTTAGTAAAATATCCCTGCACGACATATGCCAAGATGATGGCAAGGGCAGATGTACAGATTCGAAAAGAAATTGAAGAGGAGAACTTTGGGAGGAGAGATAAGGGGCGATTCGTATTGCGACCAGATACAATGTCAGGAAAAACGAACAGATTCACTCGAATTGGACTGACCGCAAAGTTACGGGCACACAAACCGTGCCGGGGAGTGCAGTGAAGTCCTTCAACATGAGCGCGAACCCGATGGTAGTAATTCAAGAGATGATGGATCTGAGAGGACAAGTCAGGTGGCCTACAAAAGCGTTAGCCAACATCAGACAAAAAATTCCGGAAAACTATTGTGCGTTCCATCAGGGCTACAGACATAAAACCATTTAGTGTAGAGATTTTCTAAGGGAGATTCAAAGGCTCCTCGATCAGGGACACCTACAACACTTGAAAGGGGAGCAGAGGAATAACACATGGAGGAGAAACAAGGGGAGACCAATTCGAGGAAAGAAGGACACAGCAACGGGAGCGAACCGCGTGCCATTGCCAAACGAACCACGAGTAGAAAAGACAATTCACATGATATCCAGAGGACCACCTATGGCGGGAAGCTCGGAAATGCTTACAAACGTTATAGACGAGAAGCAAGGAGTATGAATTCGGTGCGTCCATCCTGGCTATCTACCGAAGAAATCACATTTGGACCATCGGATTCGGAGGGAGTTCGGCATCCCCACGATGATGCCTTGGTAATTGAACTCTTGTAGGATGAGGAGAATTCTTGTAGACAGTGGAGCTTCTTCAAACTTATTATTCCTTAAGGCATTTAAAGGCATGAGGATTTTAGAGAAAAATTTAAACCCAAGCTCGAGTCAGCTTGTAGGCTTCAGCGGAGAGCAATTGATACCCATAGGAGAATTATACCTACCCGTATATTCGGAAGGCATAAATCTCTCAGTCCAGTTTCAAGTGGTTGATGCAGACTCATGCTATAATGCCATCATGGGACGACCATGGATGCATGAACTGCAGGCGGTACCATCTTCTTTTCATCAAGTGATCAAATTCCCAACACCTTGGGGAGTTCGATCAATAAAAGGAGAGCAACACACTGCAAGAGATTGCTACGCTGTGACTCTAAGAACGATAGGTATGGTCGAGGAAAAAGAAAGCCCAGAGGAAGTCAGCTTAACCGGGAGGGAAACATAATCCACATTTATCGGAGGGAACATTTCGATCGATTGACATGGTACTTTGATCGACTTTCTGCGAGGTCAAAGGGGTTCATTTACTTTCAACCATACAAAAATGCCAGGAATCGACCCTTTGATGATATCACACCGTCTGAAGGTCGATCCAAAAGCCAAACCAGTTCACTAGAGAAGAAGACGGTTCGCACCAGAGAAGAATGCAGAGGTATCGAATTTGTTGAAAGTTGGGTTCATAAGGGAGGTTAAATACCCCGAATGGTTGGCCAATGTGGTCGTAGTGAAGAAAAAGAACGGGAAGAACCGGGTCTGTGTAGATTACACCGACCTGAATAAGGTCTGCCCTGAAGACCCTTTTTCTCTCCCTCATATTGATAGATTGGTCGACTCAACTGCTGGATACCAAGTGATGTCTTTCATGGATGCATTCTCGGGGTATAACCAGATCAGAATGTGTTGGTCCCGGATATCAGGGTATACTTTGGCAGCGGAAATTACGTAAGTTCGTTTCTTGCACTCTGCTGGTTACACAGCTGACTGGGACCTTGTCAGCTGGTAAGTCAACTGGCAACTGAGTATTCAGCTGACTGGCAACTGGCTGGTCAGCTGATGACTCAGGACTTAGAAAATTTTAGAGTCGAGTTTGCACAGTTATAAACTGGTTTCAGTTATACTCCAGCACTTGGGTGCTGGGTTTTAAATCAGTAAGTAAATGCTGAAAGCAGTAAATAACAAGGATATTTTATAGTGGTTCGATCAACTGATCTACGTCCACTCTCCAGTCGAAGCACTGGAAATTCACTAAAGAGAGTAATCCGGTACAAGATTTCCTACGATCTATTTCCAGCTGGTAGATGCCTCGTCTACCAGTTCACTGGATCAACCGCTCCCGGTCCTTGTCCTTCTTCAACTCTTGTCAGATGGATGGAGTGCGAGCACGTCACTTCAACCTCCTCCTCCGACTGATTGGGTGTTGAGTTCTCCCAAGAACTTGACTCTTGCTGGCGGCAAAACTGCCCGTAATAACTCTGGAGCTGGCTGGCTCAAGAGCTGCTATGTTCTTCCTCGGAATGAGAAAGAACACCAAATGAGATCAATAACTCACAAGCTAGAAGCTTGGAGTCTCGTGTTTGAATAAATCAACACACGGATAAGCTTTAAGAAAAGCCTCGAACGATTTGCTTGCTTGCAATAAAGTTTATGACTTTCGGTAGTTGAGCGTTCGGAGAAGAGTGGGCAAGAGTGGCTAAGAGTATTGAATGCTGTTGGATCTCACGTATTTATAGACGTGAGATTCAGATTCAAATACTAGCCGTTTGGACACATCCGGAAAAGTCTCTGTCCTCGCATGTCCTTCTGCAGGCGGCAGGTAGGAATTTCTGGAAAGCGCCATACCTTTGATCGCTTTATCTGACACAGATCTCTTTGTGTCAGAACGACTCTATTCGTCAGTACGAGGAATCGGAACTGGTGTCTTGAACTGATAGACTTTAAGGCATCCTCCTTAAAGTCATACACTGTCAGTTACTTCCTCAGACGAATCTTCTTTTTGTCTCTAAGACTCTGGGAGAGCGAATCTTGAATTCTGCTGATAACCTCCGACTGGTAGATCATACTGGTGATCTTTGTGCTGGCAGTCTCTGCTGGTGACTTTCCTTAGCACAATCAAGGTCTACCAATTCGTCTGATGTTATCTCTTGGAATCTCCCGTGACTGGTGGCTTCACCGTTGGTGAATAGTGTCAGCCAGAACACATATTCTGCTGGTAGATCTGTCAGCCTCCTGCTGATGAAATCTTCCCACTGGTGAACAGTAGCCAGTCGATAGCTCAACTCTATGCTGATGAACAGTGTCAGCATGAGTCTTCGTCAGCCGCTTGCTGGTGAGACTTCTCTCAACTGGTAAGCACATCTCATGCTGGTGAACAGTAGCCAGCATGAGTCTTGATCAGCTGCGACTTACAACTCAAAATACCTATACAGGACTTTACATTTGAGACTAGAGCTATTCTAGAGACAAACTGACGCTGGTTGGACTTAGGATTTGATCCACCAAAACACCAAACTAGAATCTAAGCAAGTAGCTACTGGGGAAGGGAAACTTAGCCAAATTTCCCAACAGAATGTTTTCTCCGAATGAGGAAAAAACGGCTTTCACGACGAACCAATGTATATACTATTACAGGGTAATGACTTATGGATTGAAAAATGCAGGCTCAACTTAACAAAGATTGATGAACAAAATGTTTGAGCCATTGATCGGGAAGTCGATGGAAGTCTACATCGATGATATGATCGTAAAGTCATCAAGCTTGAGAGAACATTCGACATCCTGAAAAGGTTTAACATGAAGCTGAATCCGTCAAAATGCCAATTCGGGGTAACGACAAGGAAGTTTCTAGGCTATGTGGTTAGCAGACAGGGAATTGAAGCAGACCCCGTACAGATTAAAGCGATCCAAGAGATGAAACCTCCAACCACGACGAAGGAGAGGATGATAGGGAAACTAGCGGCATTAAGTCATTTTGTGGCACGTTATTCGGATCGCACTTCGAGATTTTTCAAATTGCTTAGAAAGGCTAAGCGATTCGAATGGACGCAAGAATGTGACGAGGCTTTTACACAAATGAAGGTTTATCTATCCACAGCGCCAATTATGTCCAAGCCGCACGAGGGTGAAATTTTACAACTCTACTTGGCGGTATCAGAAAGGGCACTCAGTGCAGTGCTAATAAGAGAACAAGATGGTTCGCAACACCCAGTGTACTACGTCAGTAGAACACTGATCGATGCGGAAACACGCTACCCTGCCTTGGAGAAACTTGTGCTGGCATTGGTGATGTCAACAAGAAAACTCCGACCATACTTCAAGTCACACGAAGTAATCGTAGTATCAAACTTCCCTATAAAAAGTGTTCTGGCAAAACCCGAGTTGTCGGGTAGGATGATGAAGTGGACAATCAAGCTTGGAGGATACGGACTGCGATTCAAGCCGCAACGAGCCATCAAATCCCAGATCATTGCCGATTTCATTGTGGAGTACACTCCAGAAATGCACGTGCAAGCTGAGATCGAGTCCGCACCGGTAGGAGAACCCATAGAATTTTGGATTTTGCACGTGGATGGATCCAGTAATTCGAAAGGAGCGGGAGCCGAAGTGTCTTTAACATCACCAAATTAGGTGACGTACCAAAAGGCAATTAAGTTCGAGTTTCGAGCTACGAATAACAAGGCGGAATATGAAGCCCTCATACCTGGCATGCAATTAGCATTGGAAATGAAGATGAGAAAATTAAGAGTCAAATCGGATTCACAACTTATTATAAACCAGCTCTCAGGTTTGTTCCAAGCGAAGGATTGCAGGATGTCGGCGTACCAAGAAGTTGCAAAGAGGCTAGAATTAGCCTTCGAGGAAGTATTGGTGGAACATGTTCCGAGAGAACTTAATGTGGAAGCAGATGCAATGGCAACCCTTGCCGCATCCATAAATATGAGCTCATCCCGCCTAATCCCATTGGTAACCGCATTATGGCAGGTGACTCGAGACCTTGAAAATGACGGAGTCGAGAAAACAGAACAAATAAACATGATCACAGACTCGAACTCTTGGATGGATCCAATAAAGGCATTCCTACTTGGAACCAATGTTGAACAGGGAATGGAACTTGTGAGGGTATCTAGGATGGCTGCGAGGTTTGTCTTGCTCGATCAGGGATTATACAAAAGGTCATTCGAAGGGCCATTACTCAAATGCGTAAGCGAGCAGGAAGCGTGGGACGTATTGACCGAAGTACATTCAGGAAGCTGTGGAAATCATGCCGGATTGAGGAGTTTGGCACACCGAGTTGTTTCAGCAGGGTTTTACTGGCCAACCCTGAGGAATGACTCGAAGGAATTTGTTAAAAAATGCGAGAATTGTCAAAGATTCGCAAACATGAGTCACAAAAAAGTCGAGATGCTACATTCAAATATTCCTGTTTGGCCATTTCATAGATGGGGAATTGATATTTGTGGGGAAAATGCCCAGGGCAAGGGGAGGAAAGAAGTACATCGTGGTCGCCACTGATGCCTTTACGAAATGGGTGGAAGCCGAATCTTTTTCGAGCATACAGGATACTCAAATGATAAAATTTGTATGGCAAAACATAGTATGCCGATTCGGGCTACCCCGTGAAATCATAACTGAAAATGGAAGACAGTTCGCAAGCAGAAAATTCAGGGATTACTTTGAAAATTTGGGGATAAAGTTGTTATTCTCCACACCAAGGTACCCGGAAGCTAATGGCTTGGCAGAATCAACAAATAAGACGATTTTGAATACCTTGAAAAGGAGATTGGGGGCATCAAAATCAGCCTGGGTCGATGAGCTACCAGGAGTGTTGTGGTCCTATCGAACAACATCAAGGACCAGCACGGGAGAAACCCCATTCACACTAGCATATGGATCAGAGGCGGTAGCTCCGATAGAAGTGATGAAACAAAGTCCGCACATGGAGTGGTTCGACGAAGAATTGAACCAAGAAAAGGCTTTCGAATAACTGGAAATGTTGGATGAAGTACGGAATGAAGCTATAAAAAAATGAGAAGAAGACAAAAGACGGTCGACCGCTTCTACAATAAGGCGGTTCGACTCAGGGCACTGAATGTAGGAGATTGGGTCTTAAGGCAAGTCTTTCAAAATACGAAGGAAGTTAACTCCGGAAAGCTGGGACCGAGTTGGGAGGGACCATACGTAGTGTCCGAAGTGGTCAAAAATGGAGCTTATCGCATCAAGACACCAGAAGGGCGAGATATTCCAAATGCTTGGAATATCAAATACCTAAGAAAGTTCTACTTCTGATGTAATTTATCTTTTAAATAAATGAATAAAGATGCAACGCTTGAATGATTAAATTTACTCCATTGAAATATTGTATTCAAAGATAACAAAAGATAAAGACACCACATCTAAGTAAAGTAAATAGTTCAAGTTTAGTTTCAAACTTCAAAAACGAACAAGGAGTGCAATGCTGAAAACATGAAGATGGTGGGGTTCGAGGAGGAGTCCCATTCTTCTTGTTCTCAGATTCTCCATGGTATCTCGACCCGACTTCCTCGTCCGCAGAGTCGCTCGAACCGAAACCTTCGCCCTCTGAGTCAGAGGACAAAAAACTCAGGTCTAAATCTGGATACTTGGCGAGGATGGACCCCTTGACATCAGTAGCAGCCAACTTTGCTATATCTTTGAATGCCGGTCGACCAAGCGGAGTGTTCGTCAGTTGATACAAGTTCAATCCTTCACCAGCCGTCTTGGCCCTCTCGAATTCGTCACGCAAAGCCTGCAACTCCGGCTCTCGACCAGCCAGTTGAGCAGCCTGCTCATCCCTAAATTGCTTCTCTGATTGCAACTCATTAAGGACATAAAGTTTCTCGGACTTCAGCTGCTCGATCACTTGATGGGTGGAAAGTAGTTCTTCCTTAGCAATTGATAAGGCTTCAACAGCCTCACCTTTCTCCCTCTCGACGACTCCAGAGAGGTAGCTAAAGCGACTCGATCACGTTTCTCCTCCGCCATCATTTGAACAGCACCGAAAAACACCGATCGAAGCATCTCAATGTTCTGAAAATGCAAAAAAAGTCAAACATCGAATGTCTAAAGAATAATATCAAAGGCATAAGACTTGAAATTACCTTAAGTGAAACATGCGAAAAGTCCATGAATTTCTTGATTGCACCAGTCGAAGTATACCAAGGCGGACCTGACAACGTAACTTGAAGGAAAGTGAGGAAGTCACCTTTACCAGCAGTTGCGAGTCGACGATCTCTCATCATCTGATCGACTTGCTCGGCGTTGACTGGGGGGAGGAGGCTGTACGAGATTGATAACTGCAGTAAAGCGGTTAAGCAAATAATATTTTTACACCCAAGGGTGGTCGATCCCACAGGGAATGTGCAATGAAAAACCTAAAGTACTAGTCATAGTTTTTAGAACATAGATGTTTGAGGAAATAGAAAACTGGGGTTTTGTTTAGAAATTAAAGATGACAATGCGAAAATAAAGGGTTTTTAAAACAATTAAAGGAAAGCACAGATCCTAGGGCAGATAATCTAATCATCAACATGCAATATCAATCAACTCAGCAATGGGAAAAGCATAGATTTTTGTGGATTAAATTCCTTGGTCAGACAATTAAATCCTAGATTATTAATTAGTGACTATCTCCTCTCGGTCTCAAGAACACCAAATTAATTAATCTCAATAATTATCTAATTAATTCCTATGCAAGTTTCTTCCTTTTGAGACAGAAAACAAACACAATTAATTCTCTCTTCCTGTTAACAATTTTCATCTCTCGATCCATCAATTATTAACTATAAACCTAGATCTCAATTCACCTCTCGGTCCTTTTTTTAATCTAGATTATAAAATTAAATCAGAGAATTAATCCATGCTATATGAGTTGATATCAATTAGACATGCATCAGAAAAGAAATCATAACCCTAGAACCTGTTTAGGGTTCTAGCCACAAAACATGACTAGAAAATAAAGAAACATTTAATTAATTGACTTACAAATAAAATAGGAACCTTCAATGTCTTGAAAAACTCCAATGTATTCAGCAAAATAGAGAAAAGAAGATATGTAAAGATGTATTTTCGTGCCTAAGAGTTCTTATTTATAGAGGGGGAAAAAGACCTAATTTGAGTATTGTGTCAAAATAGCAAAAACTGCCAAAACAGGCCCAAAATAGCTTTTTCGGGCTTCTGTGTCGCTCGACAGAGGGAATTTCGATCGACAGGAATCCTGTCGGTCGACAGAAATCCTGTCTCTCGACACGGATGCATATGTCTGCGCAGTCTCACGGTTTTGGCCATAACTTCCTCTCCCGAACTCCGATTGACCCGATTCCAGTTGCGTTGGAAAGATAATTCAAAGATATTTCCATCCATGTGCTCCATTAGCTCAGATTCCATCTGTGGAAAAAGTCGTGACTGTTCCTTTGAACATCATCTGCTTTCGGTACGGGTTTCTAATGAATTTGGCCTAAAACCTGCAAAATTTACCCATCAAAGGCATAACACCCTCTAAAGTAGACTCATGCACAAAAATAAGTAAAAACATAATGTAAAACACTTGAAACAATGGAGAAAAATATAGATAAGTAAGTATAAATATGAGCTTATCAGAGATGAACTCACAACCACATGGTCAGTCCGAGGGTTGTCTGTGTCTTGGTGAGTGAGATCAAGAATCTCATGCTCCTCAACACCAACCTCTTTCTGTGATTCAATTTTCTTCCTCTTCCTCTTCTCCAAAACCTCGTTATCAGAATCGACTCCCTCAGACTGGTTCATCAAAACCACCTCGGAATCCGCCCTTTTCGAGCCACCAACACCATCAACATCCCTCTTCTTCCTCTTATGCCTCATACCAGCGCGTCTTTGCGACATCCTAATAAGTTCCTCAGGCGTTAATTTCATCATATCTTTGACTCCTTCAATATCGGTCCACCGGGAACCGGTGAGTCGATCGATGTCCTGAATAGGATACTTATACGCCTGGGCAATTCGATCCCGTTCTTCCGCAGTGAGTGCAAGTCGAGACGGACCTGCAAAAAGAAGGTCAGTGAGATTTAAAAGTTTCTTAATTTAAACTGGAAACTTACGAGAGGCGGTTCGAATGGCTCCGGACAAAGTAGATTGTTCGACTGGTATTCGTACATAAAAGAAATCTTCAACCCAACCCGCGCTATTGGTCGAACAACCCTTAATTAACAGCTTGTGCGTGCTACTGGAATGCTTTGAGAAGAAATAATAGCTTTCACCATTATGAGCGTGCAAGTTATATAATTCTGCGAATTCTCGAGCCGTGGGCGATTCGAAACCAAGATCGTGGTAGATAAGCAAGGCGCCCATCATATGTCTCCATGCCATCGGGGCCAACTGTATAGGTGCGATATCGAAATACTCTAAAACCGACACGAAAAAAGGATGAAGCGGAAGCCTGATTCCATACTTAAAATTGCGGGTCGAAAATGTCTTGTACCCAGATGGAGGACGATGAGGACGATTATCAGGATCAGGTAACACAGGACAAATACTGAAAGAAAGGTGAACTTGTAGAAATAACCCCTAAGCAAGTCAAAATCCAAAGAGGATTGTGCGTTGACGAGAGAACCTTTTAGTTTCCTTTCATACTCCGGCGAATAAATGTCGAAATTCAGATCTTCCCAAAAGTGAGAAGGGGAAAACGATCGGTAGTTAGACGAAGAAGAAGGTGAGTTGGAAGATTCAGAATCCAAACCTTTTGTTCCACCTGTTTCAGACATATTTTCAAAGAATGAAACACCAACCCAGAAGAGAGAGCTTACCCGGAATTCAAACACGGTCGATAAAGAATAGCTGACCAGAAAATCAGGATCCACGCTGAAAAAGCCGAGCGCAAGTGAAGAAGTAAGAAGCCAAATGAAAGCAATGAAGGAGGCGAATAGGCACACCCTATTTATAGAGGCCGACAGGTTTTTGAAATTCAAATTCAAAATCCCAGGATTTGTGCCTGTTTCCAAAAATGCACGCATTACAGCTTGCCACGCATCCCCAATTGGAAAACTTAAAAGTCGGGTTTTGCCACTCAAAGACTAACACCCGGAACATGAAATTCGAACCACGGCGAGAAAGCACTCCCAAGAGTACATCTTGATTGAGCTCGAATCGCACTGAGAGTACATCTTGACTGAGCTCGAACCGCTCCAAGATTACATCTTGATTGAGATCGAATCGCTCCAAGAGTACATCTTAACTGAGCTCGAACCGCTCCAAGATTACATCTTGATTGAGCTCGAACCGCTCCAAGATTACATCTTGACTGAGCTCAAATCGCTCCTAGATTACATCTTGATTGAGCTCGAATCGCTCCAAGAGTACATCTTGATTGAGCTCGAACCGCTCCAAGATTACATCTTGATTGAGCTCATATCGCTCCAAGAGTACATCTTGACTGAGCTCGTACCGCTCAAAGATGACATCTTGACTGAGCTCGTACCGCTCAAAGATGATATCTTGATCGAGCTCGAATTGCTCCAAAATCACACCCGGACTGAGCTCGATTTGCACCAAGGTTGCGACCTGACTAAACATGTGTCTTATCAGAATGGTAGCTCATCAGAAATCGAATCCCTCACCTACGCTGCTCCGAAAACGAAACCCCGCAAGGATGAGTAATCCAAGGACCTTGATCACTAAATGGGAAGGACATATGAAACATCAGCTTCATTTGAGCACTTTCAAGCTCAAATAAAGCTGGGGGGAATTGTTGTACCCCATACCGGACTCTCAAACCATAAGAACACCGAATCCACTCGAGTAAGGGGAAATGGTTCTATCGAGGCACAAGGCCATTCGAAGTCAACGACATCGTAAATCATGATCGTGGTTACCAAATACAATACAAGCAAGTCGCATGGATCAAGGGATTGAAGATTGTCATTTACAATTATCCTAAAGATAGACCCATAAATCAATCCCCTAAATCAAGACATTTCCCTGTAATAGAAGATGAGCTTGTATAAATATGAGGAAGGATAATGAAAGAAGGGTTCTTTTTTGGCTTTTGAATTATTCTTACTGAGTTCAAATCTATTTCTCTTAGTACTGTTTCAATAAAATAAAATAATATTCGTGTAACAACACCTTCCATTATAAAACACCTCACGCAGTTCACCAATCCAACATTTCGCATTGATCGCTACGGCGTTGGTTGTTATTGTGGAGTATGATTCCATGCTCTCTGCATTCGAGAATTCGAAGCTTCGGAAAGCCTTTTTGTGTGTTTTAATCGTTGTGTTGTTGCAGTGTTGAGGAAAATTGGAAGCTGAAGAGATTCGGAAACTCAACGGTGGTGCAAAGGTTTTGCTTGTGCATTCTGTTTCTGTTTGTACTTTTTTTTATGGTTTTGATTTGCACCGTTAAATACAAATGCAATTGATGAGTTTTAATTATGTTGAGTAGTAATTATTGTTGGATCTGAAGTTTTTTGGGGGTTTTGATTCTTCTGTAAGCTGCTGCACATTTTCACATTCATGTCGCCTCCTTCTCTCATTCCGACTCACTATTTGACTGAACTGCCCCAGTACCTTTAGTCATATGTTCGTCTGATCACTAAATAATTAATTGAGAGAAATTTTGAAATAATTGTTTTGGTTTATACATATATCAATCTTAGCCACTCTTATTAATTCATCTCAGAAATAGCCAAAAAAATACATGTGTATCTGAGTGTGTGAGAAAGAATGTGTGTCAGTGGGTGAGAGAGAGTGTGTGAGTGCGAGTGAGACCGGGGTGCGACTCAGGTGTAACACGGGTCTAAAAAACATTTAAAAAAATCTGGTAAACTTGAGAGCGACCGAGTGCGACCCGGGTCTAAAATTTTTTTAAAAAAATTATAAAAATTATGGGAGCGACCGGGTGCGACCCAATTCTAAAAAGATTTTTAAAAATATATATATATAAAGAAAAATCAACTTTGGAGCGACCCAGGAGCAATCGAATGTGAACCGGGAACGACCAAGGTTTAAAAAAATTTAAAAAACATATAAAATTAAAAATCATTCCAAATAATTTGTTTGATCAAATTTTAGTTTTTTTATTTATCTCCATTTATTTATATTAATGCACATTTCTCTTTTAAATTTGTTAAAAACTGAATTTAACTAACATATTTGGCATAAATGTCAAAAATCTTGCTTTTAAATCAAATTTAAACTGATTCCAATACATAAAATTGTACTTTTGGCTATATTTGAGATGCATTTATAATAGTGACCAAATTCATGATTTGTTTTATAAATTTGACTATTTTAAATAATTAAGACTAATAAATTTGTTTTAATAGGTTAGATTATTTCAGATTTCTTATACTAAGCTTCAATTAAATAGTAAAAAAAAATAATCAGAAATTTGTCCTTTTATATTGAAGCATTTCATATGACAAAATTCATCGATTTTTTTTAAGAGTGAAAACCTTAAATAGCCTAATTGATAATAATAAAACCTTAAATAGCCACTTTTATGAATGCATTTAAAGAATAGTTATTTTCCAAATATACCCTTATTTTTTTGGCAAAAACTTGCGTTAGGCAGGCCTAAACAGTTTAGGCGGATTTTATTCTACCCAAATGGGTTGACCCATCTCAAATAGGGTTTATTAATCCCAATTAGGGTATATTATATGGGTTTGGGCTTGGGTTAATGGATAAAACCCGCCTAAATCGTTTAGGCCTGCCTAACCCAAGACCTTCCCAATTTTTTTTAGATTAATCATATAACCTGAAATTTAAATTTCACATGTCAAAAATAAATCAAAAAAAGAATGATTATCCGTCTAATTTATGAATCTTTTAACAATCGTATTTTTAAAAAATTATGAGATCACACAAATTATTATTCCCAGTTTTTAATTTGGACAAAGTCGCGAACACTTGAATCCATATTCTCAAATGATTATTTTTTTAAGATTATATAAAAATATAATTTAAAAATAAAATAAATTTAAAACAAATCGTAAATGAGATCACAATCGTCAAAATCGTAAATAGATATTCAGGCAATTGAATTTTTTAAAAGAATATAAAACTATGATATAAAATAATAAGTAAAATTAAAAGAAAATCGCCAAAAAAAAATTGAAACCCAAAATGGTAAAATTAAATTGCAAAAGCCAAACGATGCAAATACAAATCGTGAATTAAATTAAAGTTGAAAATTTGTACTTAACTAAATAAATATTTTTTTTGAAAAATAAATTTGAAAAATCACTCTAAAAATAGAAAAAGAAAATATTATCTCCATTTAAATCACAAACACTGTTCTTTTAGTTTTTAATTTATTATTTAAAAATATATGATTAAAATTTGATTCAATCAAATTAGGTAAATATATTTTTAATACTAATTTGAGTAATAATAATGGAATGATTATGCTAATGATTGGCTTAAATAAATATCCTGCAAAAAAAAATATGTTAATAGTAGGAATATTTGTGGAAGTTTACATTAATTTTGCTATTTCTTGTATGTCTACATAATAATGGCTATTTAAGATTTTTAGATAAAGTAAGTAAGTGGCTATTTTCATATATTTACTCTTTTTTTAATATGATGGAATGAATATTTAGGACTTGAGATCACGTGGTTTAAGAGATTCTAATATATATTTTTTTCGAATAAATGTATATTAATTTTAAACTCACACACAAATATAATGTTATTTATTTTTTCTGTTACAGTTTTGAGGAATTTAAGCACGACGACCCAGAAACAGTGGCAGCCATGATTAATATGTAAGTTTTTATTTCAATGCTAAATATTTATTTCACACGCATATACATATCTTACCTAGATTTAATTGCAATATCAAAACACAATAAATCTACCCCTACACTTAACTAGACTACATTTGATCTAGCAATTTCCCCACCTACACCAAATCAACAAGTGAAAATTCTACATGATCACAACAGCTATTTTTTCATCCTTCATTTGTCATATGTCCCTTTCCATAATTTCACATCGATATGAATGTACGTTTTATATGCACCGGCATGTCTCAATGTCAATGGAGATATATGGTACTTATTTTGCAAGATAACTTTTTTCACCGACAAGTTATTAAAAAGAAGAGAGGTTGAGATTATTTTAGTGTATAAATTGTGAATTTTTGAATATATATACATAGCATTGAGATTATTTTAGTGTATAAATTTATTTTATAGTTTTATTATAATTATGATCTGATATTTTAACTTAATTAAATCATATTTTTGTTGCGTTAAAAATTCTTTAGAACCCCCTAAAACAAATATTTCTAGATAGCTAGTGATTTTATACATAAATATATGTGATGCAAAATAATAGAATATTAGGCATATTAATTAGCGGGCTCTTTCAGCTGCTCTATGGTAAAGTAATTGGAATTTGGCATTAAATATGTACTAGGATATGTTTATGATTATGCAGCATTGTCTTGTCGCAGTAAGCTGAAATTAATAATCCCTCCTTCCCATTCATTTGGTCCTGTTTTAACTTGTATGAATGTTAAAACTTATTTATGAATACATTAAATATTTGAACAAATTTTCTGAATTAGCCTTAATTAGCAATAACTATTAATAATAATTCTATTAATTATGTTTAATTTATAAGGATAAATTTGTAAACACGTATAAAAAACAATACTAAATTTAGATAATGGACCATATAAATGAGACACTCCAAAAAAGAAATATGAACCAAATAATCGGGACGGAGGGAATAGTTTTATCTCAATGACTTACCCTTTCTTCTTTTGTGTGTGTGTGTGTTTTTTTATAAAAAAAATTGGCTAAACAATTTCGGCTTAAACACGTGCCCCATGCTGTGAGATGTGTGTATGAGCGTAATTTTATCTGTGTTTATGTCTTTTTCCTCTTCACATTTACATGCCACATACATTGTCTTTTCGATTATGAGTGGCAGTCTTCCTTATTAATTATTCCCTTTTCCTCCCGATTATTTGGTTCATATTTTTTTTTGGTGTCCTATTTATATGATCTATTATCTAAATTTAATATATTCTTTTTGCATGTGTTTACAAATTTACCCTTATAAATCGAACATAATTAATAGAGTTATTATTAATAGTTATTGCTAAATAATGATAATTTAGAAAATTAGTTCAAATATTTAATGTATTCATAAATTAGTTTTGACATTCGTACAAGTTAAAACAAGACCAAATAAATGGGACGGAGTTAGTATTATTGGTGGGATGATCTATCATCTATGTCCTTTATCTTGCATTTCAAATACCTATTTACAAAGTCCTAAATCGCACTTCTTTTATGGGTTCGTTTTTTCGGCTATTTCTCAAACTAGGTGTATTAATTAATTATCTTCCGCCATTTCTGCCAATTTTTTCAGGCTTAAACCCTTACATTTTATTTTCAGGATTTCCCACTGAATCCTTTATGTGCGTTCTTGTATAATATATAAGTAAAAGCTTATCTTATAATTTAAGGTTCAAGAGCATTGAATTAATCAAGACTAAAATTTATTTTTATTTCTAGATTAACCGTTTATAGATGAACGTGTTATTGGGCTCATGAAATAGCCAATTTGGCTATAACACATATCGATTATAGCCAATTTTATGTATATGTGTCGAATATAGCCAAAAGTACAAATTGCAGATTTGTGTCATAACTTTTCAGGTTTTTTTGAATTTGAGATGTGACAAAAGAATTAAAAAAAAAAGAGAAATACATATATAAGTAAATATGTTGAGGGACCGAGTGCGATCCTATTAAATAAATAGAAAATATTTTTTTTGATTTAAAAAAAAATTGGCGATGGAGACCGATAGAGACCCCGATAGCGACCCCGATAGAGACCCGGATAGCGACCCCGATAGCGACCTCGAGTGGGACTCACTGATAGTGAGTCAAACCGAGTTAGTGGCCGACACGATAGTGACTCCGAGTGCCACCGATAGCTACCGACAGCGACTCAGTCAAAAAAAAATTAAAAAATAAGGTCAATACCCTAAAATTGGTTCCCCTCATTTTGTGCGTATTTTTTCCCCTTCCCACTCGTTCTCTACCCCCTCATTAAAGCATAAATTGAGTGCGACCGAGTCACCACCGGTCTCCCTCGGTGGCACTCGGTTCGTACTCAGTGGGCCCACTCTATCACAACATTAATTTTTTAAAAAAAACCGAGAGAGACTTCACATTTTTTCCACCTAATTTTTAAAATACTGAGTGCTACCCTAATAAATTATTTCCGAATGAAAAAAAAATCCATTTATGCTCATATATCTATAAAATTAGTTAAAAACTGATTTTAACTAATTGATTAGACATAAGTGTCAAAATTTTTGCAATCAAATGATTTGTAAACTAATTTCAATGTTAAAATATGTACTTTTGGCTAAAATTGCAATGGAAACATAAAAGTGGCTAAAATTGATATGTGTTTTATCAAAATGACTATTTCAAATAATTAAGACTTGAGGAAAAGTAGCAATGTGGGGCATGGCTGCATAAATATTTTGTTGTTTCCTCAGCCCAGGCTGGCGAGGCGAGAGAGAGAGAGAGAGAGAGAGTCCTGCATTTATTTAACCGACGCCTTGGACTAATTAATCTCATCACCCCTTGCATTTATTTCACTTCTGGCATTAATATCTTGCCCTTTCCGTATGGACCGTATTCCTTTGTTTTTGACTTGATAAAAATAATATTTCCTCCATTTTAATTTAATATTTTTATTTTTTACCATCTATTTTAATAATCTTATTTTTAAAAATAATTTATAATCAATAATAAAATATTAATTTTACTTAATTTATTTATTTATGGTATGACATATGACTTTTGGTGGTGTATCCAGAAATTTAAAATTGGGGGTACGAGTATAATAAATTCGGATTATATTATGTAAAAATATTATAAATAATAATAAAAATATATAAATTTATATAAAAAAAATTATTTTGGAGGTACAAGTGTACCCAACACTCCCGAATCCGCCACTCTACTGACAAACTCATGCGATGGTTTTATTTTTATTCATGGGGACTTGTATTTTTTTTTTTCTTTAATTCGTCAATAATGAATATCTAGGTTGTTCCAAAATCAGTAGCCTCTGAAACAGTATTTATTCTGTTTTTCTTACGAACTCCATAGGCAGGTGCAATTTATGATGTTTTTGAAGCTGTTGACCTTAATTTTGATTCAGTTTTCGAGTTTCTTCATAAAAAAAAATATTCCCTCCATTTGGCTTCATTAGACTCATTTTGATCCGGCAAAGTAACCAATCAGGGCCGGCCCTGACAATATGAGGGCCTGTGGGCAAAAATAAATCGGGGTCTCTATTATTTTATATTTTAGTTATAAAATGCAACTTTTATTATAATTAATAATTATCACATCCTTATTATAGTTTTGAGATATTTTGAGTATTTGATTATAATATATAAATAATAAATTTTTACTATTGAAATTAAACAACTTCATTTATAATAGGATTCCTAGTTGATTCCAATGAAAAATACACTATTTTTCTTTTTATTTTCAAGCAATTCTCAATGTGATATTTTTGTTTAAGTTTTGCTATATAAATTTTAGGGCACCCAATAAAAATCTATACATATATAATGAATTACATATTAAAGGGCCGTGAATATCAATTTATGCATATATGCTAAACAATAAATTATATGGCCCAAATATCAATCAATACATACATATAACAAGAAATTTTAGGGTCTCAAATATCCAAAAAATATATGTATATATATATAGATATAGAGTGTACCACAAATTTTGGAACTTCTAAAAAATGGGGCCCATCTTCAAGGTCGGGCCTGCAACCAATATTTATAAGTATAGTGGAATTAATATATATTTTTATTGATGTTAGAAATTTTTTTCCAGTTTTAAGAAATAAGATTAATTTGATGGCCACTCGAGAAGGAAGCTGGGATTCTTCTCATGCGGAACAGGGAAGTCCATAGACGACTGCTCCATGGGCTTCGGCCGCTACTACGTGGTGACGGACCCAATCAACCCGAGGCCCGGCCTCTCTGGATTGTGTTCAAGCGCGACATGGTGATCACCCTGAAGCAGGAGCTTATCATGAACAGCTTCAAGACCATCTACGGCCGCGGCGCCAACGCCTGCATCACGATTCAGTTCGTCACCAACATCATCATACATCCACGACTGCAAGCGCGCGCACTATGGATCTTCGGGTCGAGCCACATTTGGATCGATCGTGATAGACCAATAATATTTGCCTCAAAGAATAATGTATTATTGAGTGAAGTATATATAGAGGTTACAAGATATG
>JAPKLW010000274.1:167152-183188 GCA_026898455.1 Plectranthus barbatus | reverse complement strand
GAATAATGTATTATTGAGTGAAGTATATATAGAGGTTACAAGATATGATAAATCTATCTAAGATATGTACAACTAGAATATATGAATAAATCTAGGAGAGAATTAAGGAGATATAGATATATCAAGAAGATTTAATATCTTTATGATTATCTATTCTAATAGATCGCAACTCGTTGTCCGATGCCATCACCATTTCCAACAACTATTTTACTCGTGCTTCTTTTTCCGTCAGAATTTGCTGTTTTCCGTTGTGTATTTGGCTAACTCTGTTTTTACTGTTCTCTGATACTTATGCTCGAGACAGTGACGATTGCTTAAACATGGCTACTTTTGTTTTCTATTGACGAAATGGGCTCGATCATATTCAGGTGTAGGCATGGTTATTTTCACGTTGTGAACAATGACTACACATCTTGGGAGATGTATGCCAACAGCCGATATCTAGCCCCAACCAACCCTTTTGCTAAACTGGTTAATTTGATTTCTTACTTCTCGCACAAAACACAGGTGACCATAGATGGAGGCACTGGAACTGGATCTCATGCTAAACGGAGCGTATTGGAGCTGCAGAGTCCGAGGCCGGTGCACTCCTCGGCTTGCCGTGCTGATGCAATGTGCTCCTTTGCAAATTTAAATCTTAAATCTTGTTATATCTTCAAATTGTAGCTATTTTGTTAGCAGAAAAATATCTCAAGAAATATTGATGTGTAATTATGGCTCATCATGGCCTTTATTGATTGAGAGTTTGTAAATTGCGTTCTAATATCAAATTTATTATCCATTTGTCCATTAATATATTTGACTTGTATTCAATTTCGATTTTATTTTACCTTGAATGCAATAATTATTGCTAACTGATTTTGATAATTTCTTTTGCAGATATCTGTCCCCATTTAGAGTGGAGGCAATCATGATTGTCAATCATCAGGTATGATCTTGAGAGGCCCCCAAATCTGTGCTCCTTTTCAATTTTGTGATACTTCCCATCTTGATCTATCAAGATCTAGAGGTGGATTGTTAATTAGTTATAACCTATTTCAATTGCCAAGTAATGTTTCACATCACATTGAAATATGATGCTAAATTGTGTATTGATAGATGAGGTAAGATCCCATTTTTGATTCAAATTGAATACTGAGATATCCTATATTGTAACACTTACAGATTACATACCAAGATTCCCACTTCCATTGAGAAGAAATAAGGGCTAAAAACCAACATACTAAAAAACCAAACAAAACATCTTTAGCAAGATATGCTCAAAAGGGAGTAACACTTCCACTCCTAGTCTCAGCAGGGCTGTACAAAGCAGACCTATTCCTGGGCCGATTCTCCTCCAACTGCCTCACCACCTCCTCCATCGTCGGCCTCACGGAGGCTGCCGGAGCACAGCACCCCATGGCCAGCTTCAGTGCCTGAACCAGCCCTTCCTCCATGGGATTCCTTGTGCCTTTCAAGACCTCCACGTCGAACACCTCCATAGTCGTCTCCTCCAACACCGCCACCTTCACTAGCGATGGCAGGTCGACGAACTCCCCGTTCCTTCCAGACTTCCCTGGTCTTCTCCCCAACAAAATCTCCAGCAATACTATCCCGAATGCATACACATCAGTCCTCGAGTTTCCCTTCCTCATCTTCTGAAGCTCCGGGGCCTTGTAGCCGTCGGCTTTAGCAAGAGCTACTATTTCATCTGCCACAGATGGGATCATGATCTTGTCCAGTCCAAACTCGTTCAGCCTTGCCACATAGAAGTCGTCTACAAGAACTGTTTTTGATCTCACGTTGCCGTGCGTTATCGGCGTTTCGAGACCGTGGAGATAAGCTAGTCCTCTGGCAATGCCAAGAGCAATCTTGTGTCTCCTGCCCCAGCTCAGCACTGGCTTCCCTACTCTTGATTCTGTCCACATCACAACAGATACTGCATTAGATGAATTCATGCTAAATCATACATTCAAGAAAATGTTTACCATGCAAGAGATCAGAAAGGGTCTTGTTAGGGAGATAATCATAAATGAGGAGCTTCTCTCCTCTCCTCCCCTGATAGAAAGCTCTCAATGGGATCAGATTCTCATGGCGAATGCGGCCCAACTGCTTGATCACCGGCAAGCATGAGTTCCTATCTCTGCAGCTGCCCTCTCTCAACAATCTCAGAGCAATGGTCCCTCCATCACCCAGCTTCGCCTTGTACACTGTCCCATAGCTGGTCTTCTCCATAACCTGCCCAGTTGCATTCAAAACATCCTCCGAACTCAGATGCTCACCTCCCTGAAACAAAATTAGTTTTCCATCGCCACCGCCGTTGCCGGACTCCTCGTCTTCTTCCTCCTCCAGCTCCTCTTCCTCCTCCTCCACATTCTTCTTCCTCTTCCCTTGGTAATAGCCAATCAGCAATGAGACCACCACCACGGCTCCGGTCATCAAACCAATAACAAGCCCAGCTATTGCACCGGCGCTCAGTCCAGAGCTGCCACCGCAGGCCCTCAAAGGCGGCCCGCAAAGGCCCGGATTGTTCCCTTCAAAAACCTCCACTCCAAACTTAGACTCCCCAAATTTTGGCAAAACCCCAGTGAAATTATTGTGAGAAAGATTCAATCTTTCCAAGTCTAATCCGGTTATACTCTCTGGAATCGGACCAGACAACATGTTATCACCGAGATCAAGCTGTTTCAGTGCATGAAACTCGATTACAAACTCGGGAAAAGCCCCAGAAAACTCATTCTGGCCCAAATCAAGAAACTCCAGATTCTTGCAAGGAGCATCAGGCAATGCAGGATCAGGGAGTGAACCGGAGAGAGCATTACCGTGGAGGCGGAGCGAGACGAGGCGGTCGCAGAGGTTCCAAACCGAAGTCGGGAACGAACCCTTGAGCAAATTGTGGCTCAAATCCAAATCAGACAAAGAAGTGCTGTATCCCAGCTCAAGAGGAATGGGGCCGGAAAGCGCGTTGCTGCTGAGATAAAGGCTCCGGAGATTTGTGAGCTGCCCAATCTCCCGTGGAAGAGCTCCGGAGAGATTCGCAGATGGCAGCTGCAGCGAAACCAGCTGCAAAAAGGGGTCTTTGTGGAGAGAAATGGAGGTCCACAGCGGCGAGGAGAGGTCGGTGCAGAGCAGAGCGGAGCCATTGGTGAAAGCCCATTTGAGGCCTCTCCATTGACAGAGTGGGACGGTGGTGTTCCATGTAAGCAGCAGCAAGTTGTCTGCAGTTCCTTGCAGCGAGGGCTTGATCTTCTGCAGCAGCAGCTCCACGTCGGAGGCGGATTGAGTCAGAGAGAGAAGGACGGGAATGCAGAGAGTGATGAGAAAGAGAGGGCTCGGAGCCGCCATGAATGGGGGCTGAGGGGGAAAGTGCGTTGTTCAAAAGTTAAAGAAACCCAAGTTTTTTTATGCATAAAGAGAGAGAGAGAGGCTTGTTTGAGGTATTTTCTTTTGGGGAAAGCTGACACAGTGTTGACTGCGAGTGAATATTTAGTTCCATCAAACTGTACTATTCCGATTTGATTGCTCTTTCCTGCCATTAATTTATGTCTGTCTCTTTGTTTTCGAAAAAAAAAAAGAGAAAAGATTGTTGATGTTGGTGGTGATGATAAACAATGTTTTTAGTATCTTTAATGATGCACCGTTTAATCATGGTTTTTTTGCGCTCCCACCTCATTTCTTGCTTTCTGCTTTTCCATTTTCTAAACCACAACTACAGGTACAGCGCTTTGTATAATCTAATCCCAAACCAAATTATCCAAAAAGAAAAAATGAAAAATCATCTCTTTAACGTTGAAAGTGATCCAAAAAGAACTTTTTTTCTGCATCAATGGTAGAATTACACAAGAGCCCGTTTCATTGTTTCTTCTTTTTCAGATAACCCATCAAACAAAAAAACAGAATTGTGTGAAACACAATGATAATTAGAGAGAGGTTTATTAGTAAGTGCGTGAGAAGAGACACAAAGTCAGAGGTGTATGTCCATTTGTTGATGACTTTACACATTTGTTGTGTGCACGCTTACCTTTGGAATTCCCAGAAATTTCTCAAATCCCACAAGGCCCGCTCTTTTAGAGAGAGAGAGACAGAGGCTGATAACTCCCATTTGTGTATGCATCGACGGTAGCCGAGGTGGCCCTATGTTAAGCTTGGTGCTCCTGCGGCACAGGTGATTTTTATTGTAGGCCCTTCTGCATGCGGCCCACTGTAGTTTGTATTGCATTGAGAAAAGATGTAGCATACGGTTTTTTAGGAGGTGAAACAAGAGCACCAGAAATTTACTTAAAAAGATTCTCTCTTTTTTTTTAAAAAAAAAAATTAAATTATTTTAATTTTGCTATATTGTGTCATCAAGTGTTTATCATTATTGTTGCATAAGTATTGAATTATTGTAGAGACTGTTGTGAATCGAATCATTCGTATATCGCAGATAAACAATAATTAAGAGAAAATAATAGAGAGAACACGATGAAGAGAAAATAGAGAATATTACCAATCATTGATGTGTGTAGAGAATTACAATATTATGTCCTATATATAAGGATGAAATCATATATTCTATAGAAATCTAAAAAGATATGTATATATCTCTAAAGTATATTTTAAGTAATGTCCACCAAATAAATATATTTATAACACTCCCCCTTGGACATTACTTCGTTATGTTCATGCCTCGTTAAAAACCTTGCCGAAAACCTAATGGGATAAAACAGTCAAGGAAAAGAGTACATGACATACGTTTATTATGTGTTGCACTAGATGCCTCGTTAAAAACCTTAACTAAGAAAACTCATTGGGAAAAAACTTAGTAAGGGAAAAAGAGTACATCTATTTAGCCTTCTAGGCATAATGTAAACCTTCAAGGTTTAATTTTCAAAATGTCGCTCCCCCTCAAAACAATGATATTCAGAATCTTGTAATTATAAGTAATCCAATATTATTCATATATGAAGGAAGTGACTCTATGAATAATCTTCAGGATTGTCACGAGATTAAACATTCTGAATAACAATCATTCTTGGGGAATTGAAGTGGGTAAAGGAATACAACTCTAGTGTACCCACTACTCATTTATGCAACACAAGTGTATTATCTCATACTAGAGGGTGAAGAATATTTTAAGTATCATAATATCATATGATCTTCCAATATATGCAAAAGAATATTAATCATACTCTTTTTGTATTTCTCAAAAGAAAAAAATCATCTATGAGTGGTTTAGAGAAGTATTCAAACTGATAAGAAATATCAATACCACAATAGAGAACAAAATAAGCAGTACGAGATCTATAATTATCAAGCTCAAATAAATATTCATTTATTTACTTAGACCACCAATGTCATACTTGGTTTTTTATAGAATATACCAATATTTTTATACCTCTGAAGATAACGAATATTGTGCTTAGTTCAATGTCTCTTTGTAAGAGAATCACCAAGTCTTGCTAGCAAGATAATTTTGAATATTGTATCAGACCTGATAAAATGGTGTACAAAAGACACTTAAATAGAGAACTTCTGGTCCAAAAATATCATGTTATTTTCTTTAAGTCTAAATGAGACATTATCCACTTCTGGGGATCAAATGACATTGGTGTTCTAAATAAATGTAATAGATCTCTCTAGAACTCTTATTATATACATCGACTAGTGTTAGAAATAATAATAACTCCTTCGGGAGATTGTCGATAATCAGGTCGACATAATACTTGGTCTTATCCAAGTCTTTTTATTTCATACTCCGTCTTTAAGCATGAATTAATTTTCAAGTTAATATATTCCTTCTTCAAGAGGAATTTATACAGTGATCTCATCACTATATATATTGTGATCTATTTTCTATAAGATCCATCAGGGATTTAATATAAATATTATCGTACAATGACTCATATCAATATATGGTCATGGAATTTAGTAACTGCATATATAAATTTATATTTTCTGCCATAGAAATCAAGTAGCGGAACATTATGCCATCAAAAATAGGAGAGTAATTTATTTAAAATCAAGTATGGGTCTCTGCGAAAAACCCTTGAGATCTTAATCTCGCTTTATATTTCACCACCTCATAGTAATCGTTATATCCTGCAGGGATAATATTCATGAGCGAGTTAATCTCTATTCCAATTGCTCATTTTTACATTTTTGGCTAATCATAATGCTTCTAGCATTTAAGCTCTGGATCCAGATTAGAGCAATTGTGGAATAAGTATGTCGTTGACAACTATAGAGTTTATGTTCTTCTCCTTTACTCATAGTATTCATGGTATTATCTGATTTTTATCATTTCCCATAATATTTTGATTTATTTGTTCCGCAATCCCAATAATATTATTATTTGGTGCACGTGCTAATGTATTGAGATTCATGTCTTCAGGACAATCCTCTTCGAGAGGTCACATATTCCTCTTCAGGGGTCGCTGGAGTGTTATTCATATATTTGATTTTATTGACCGCGGATTTTTAATTTATGCACCAATATATATCTCATACTTCTGGTATAAAATCTCTCATACTTCTAGTATTAAGGAGTTTCATTCATTTGGTCCATTAGGGTCTTTAATTGTTTATGGTGCATAAGTTCAATCACTCCACTATATACATTAGATGCATTTATAAATGCATATGGCAGATTACTTGCTAAACATTGCAAGTTATAATTCATTCATGTGTGGTTTTAATTATTGAAAATCCTTTTATTCTTTGATATTTTTCGGCATTCTGTTAGCTTTGGGCTTATATCCCCCTAATATCGACAAATGATCTTCTTTATATTTACAGTACGGGCTACTAGGGTTTATTTATAGACGGAGATTTTTGTACAACATATATTTTAATTTATATTACGTTGAGAGCCCATAGAGTCATATTTTAGTGGTGATATACAAATATAGACTGTAATAAATTGATTCACAGATGGGAAATGATTATTTATTTACCACACTATTACATGGGGGATAGTCACAATATGCAGCTGGTCGGATTTAAAGGAATAATGACCATGAAATTTGAAAACGACCCTAATATTTGATAAATTGGTCCAAATATGTCTTCTGAAAGATAAATTTTTATTTGTATGTGATATCACATTATGATAATCCGACACCTTATAGTAATATGCCCAATAAGACCCAAGTACTCATGCCATAAGATTAGAAATTATGGGTCATTAATTTTCATTTTCATCGCAACATGATAATTAAATTTAATAAATGCATAAAAACAAATATTCAAGTAAATAAAACTCCTTAATAATCTCATTGTGCATAGATAATTAAAAGAAGTGCTCAATAAGTTCATAAATAAAAACCAAAATAACAATATTAATAAACGAAATGCAAAACGTAAGAAATCCTAAAGATCTTAAAAGGAATCTAAAAGTTCAATTTGTTTGGATTTTCATCATGAACATGCTCATCTTTCAATAAGTCATCATCATCATCATGATTGATAACCAAGTTTGCTTCAGGCAAATCTCGGATATTTTTGCCCTTCTTTTCTTTTAACATTCTTTGATATGCTTCCACTAAGTGCAAAGGAGTATGACATATGCGAGACCAATGACCATCACATCCACACCTATAACAATCTTTCTTGTCAGTTGTTTGTTGAGATGAATTTGCCTTTTGTAGGTGTGGTTTATTGTCATTTCTTCTTCCATAACTTTGAGACCAGTCTCTTCTACCACGAATGTATCCTCGACCTCGTCATCTACCTCTGGTAGCATTGTATTGTTGGGCAATAGCATGTGCTTCAGGCATAGCTTGTGAACCAACATGTCTTGTATTATGATTTATCATAAGAAGTTGATTGTGTTTTCTGCTACTAGTAAAGCAGATATAAGTTGAGAATGTTTACCATAATTTTTTTTAGCTCGGTACTGCTGCTAGAGTATGAGATTACTAGCATGAAATGTTGATAATATTTTTTCTATCATTTCAGTCTCTATAATTTTCTGCTTACAGAGTTTTAATTGCGACACAATTTGGTGTAAAGCTGAATTATATTCATTTATAGACTTAAAATCTTGAAATCGCAAATTGAGCCAATCAGATTGTGCTTGAGGTAGGATAACAGAAGTTTGTTGATCAAAGCGATCCTTCAGGGATTGCCATAAGGTAACAGGATCCTTTTCAGTAAGGTATTCATTTTTGAGGTCTTTGTTCAAGTGATGACGAAGAAAAAGTAAAGCTTTTGCCTTCTGGGCAGAGCTTCTTGAATAACCTTGAATTATAGTCTCTCTTAGGTCACATGGCGTAAGATGAATCTCAATATCTAAAGCCCATATTAAATAGTTACTGCCATCAAGGGCGAGCTCAGCAAATTCTTTTTTGTTAATATCAGACATTTTCAAACTACATGAATTATGTAAAAAGATTACTATATAAATTATAAAAGCAATTATATTTGTCAATCTTCAACAAAAGAACACTAATAAAATAATTTAAATCACAATCAAATATAACCATATCGTCATATTGTCATATTGCATAAAGTAGACCCAATTCTGATTAAATTGATAAACCGACGTAGGTGAACAATATATAATCATAAAAAAACACAACAGTTGTTGTGACAACCAATAATCATTATGATAAAATAAAATTATGAATTGGGCAAAATCCACGGTAATGAATAAAGCAATTTAAATATGTTTCACGCCAATAGAACCATTAGCAAAAGGAATAATAAGCATTCATAGATAGAAGGTAAAGAAAATTCATGAAACTCTTTTTCTAAAAAAAAAATAAAAAAATGATCATGCAAACATAATTAATAAATCAAACTTTTAGATATAACCGCATAATTAATCTCAATACATGTCGTATCCGAGAAATTTAAAATCTAAATAAGAGAACACAAATACTAAGTAATTAATATATAATTTCTTGATGTATCAATTAAATCTAATAATCCATAGCCATACAGAGTTATATACTCAGCTTTTCATCCCACCAATCTTGTAAGAGGATATTATATTTTTCCAGTTGAATACGGCAATAGATTAAATCCTAAATATCGAATTCTCAGACTGATTGAGGATAAAATTAAACATGGTCATTGATCTAATTAGATTTCAATAATTTGAAATACTAATATAACCACAATACAATGAATTAATCAAGTAAGTAGGATTCATCAAATTGGAAGATACTATTCAATTACCTTGCAGGAAAGACACGATTCTTTCCTAGGGCATATACACAAAAATTTCTCAGTTGATTAGAGCTTCGTGCTGATAACATGTTGTGAATCGAATCCTTCGTATATTGCAGATAAACAATAATAAAGAGAAAACAATAGAGAGAACACGATGGAGAGAAAATAGAGAATATTATTAATCATTGATGTGTGTGTAGAGAATTACAATATTATGTCCTATATATAAGGATGAAATGATATATTCTATAGAAATCTAGAAAGATATGTATATATCTCTAAAATATATTTTAAGTAATGTCCACCAAATAAATATATTTATAACACTATATTAACATTTTCCTAGCTTGGGAAATTCAAATATAATTGGCTTTTACACTCATACATCAAGATGTATCCTTTTAAATTCCGACATAAGATAAATCTTTTCATGTAAAAATCAGTACAAACATTATTGAGATTAAGTAGTCTTGTAACCCAAATCTTTGAGTAGAAGAAAAAAAAATAATCGATCTTGAGTTATCTTACATCGATGGATCAAAATGATTAATGGGTTAGGAGTTCAAAATTCCGATCCTTTTAATCAATATATATATTTTTTTCTCTTTTTAATATTTTTATTAGAATTTTTTTTAACGGATAACTCATGAAAAAAGGAACTGAAAATGAAAAGGCATATAATACGAGAGAGGATGAAAACTAGCTGAGATTGTTATTCGTTTAGTCAGAAATTTTACATTTATTTATAATATTTAGATTAATAAAGCTCACTAAAATTCATGAATTGGCCATTGTTATATCATTGCCAACTTCAACTTAGGTCAATCTTTTATTGGTAGGAGTTTACATTCATGGTGAGTGAGAAATGAGGCTGCTAAATGAGATTTTTTTAATACTTTTGAAAATAAGTATATATATTTTTATATTTTAGATTAAAAGGTTAAAAACAAGAAGCATGCGAAGACATGATTTGGTTTTACCAACTTTACGACATGCAAACTAAAAAAACACTACTTTACGACATAAAAGTTAGTCCCACTTGCTAATTAGTAGTTCCTTTGCTTTTTTTTTTTTCCCTTTTCTTTTCTTTTTCATTTCAGGAAAAAATAGTTTTTGATTCTTCATTGATACATACAATTGCTTCTTTTATTTTGGGTGAGCATAGGATTGCTTCGATTAAAAATTGCACTGAACCGCCTAAACACATCAATACAAAAATTTAGAAAAATCCAAATCGAATTGCTCGAGCAAAAGTGCTCAAACTGAACCAAAGCTTCTGTCAAAGCTAAACCAATTTTATTTTTATTTTTTACAAATCATCTAATTTAAAATTATATATATACATATATATATATAGAGGTTAGATCATATGAGAATAGATGTTAATGTAAGAAATGAGAATAAATCTCAGCCTTTGATTTCACAAGATCTGCGGTCATGCTTTAATAATTTCCGTCTTCATTTTATCCTCTGCGAACTTCATTATTACATATTTTAAGGGTATCATTATCATTTAGCCTAATGGTATCTCCCTCAAATAATTTCCATTTTCATTTTATCCTTCACGAACTTCATTATTATATATTTGGATCTGTAATTCATTTTCTTTTCAATTTTTCATAAGATTTCGATTGCCTTGTTGAGTCATCCAATACTCTCAAATTAAATTTAATTTTATTATTATTTAATTGAATTTTCTAATTTAATGAAGTTTTAAATAGATAAAATGAACTTAACATATTCTTCTGAAAAAATTAATTTTATTTTTCTCATTTAATGAAGTATAGAGGAGATAAAATGAAGAGAACTGTTTCTAAAAATTTGATTTTTTTCTTTTAATGATGTATATAGGAGATAAAATGAAGATAACTGAAATACTTTTTCCGAAAATTTAATTTTATTTTTTTTTAATTTAATATTTTCCATTTAATGAAGTATAGAGGAGATAAAATGAAGATAACTGTTTCAAAAAAATGATTTTTTTCATTTAATAATGTATATAGGAGATAAAATGAAGAGAAATGAAATCATTTTTTCTGAAAAATTGATTTTATTTTTATTTAATTTATTTTATAATGAACAGTAATTGAGATAAAATGAAGAATAACTAAAATATAATGAAGAAATGCTAAGATAAAATGCATGTCACGTGTAACATCAAAATTCACATCGAATTTATTTTATAATGAATCACAATTGAGATAAAACGAAGAATAACTAAGATATAATGAAGAACTGCTAAGATACAATGCATGTCACGTGTAACATCAAAATTCATATCGAATTTATTTTATAATGAATTACAATTGAGATAAAACGAAGAATAACTAAGATATAATGAAGAACTGCTAAGATACAATGCATGTCACGTGTAACATCAAAATTCGAATCGAATTTATTTTATAATGATTCGCAATTGAGATAAAATGAAGTATAACTAAGATAAAATGAAGTATATATTACATAAATAGGGTTTATTAATCCTCAATTAGGGTATATTAAATGAATTTAGTTTGAGTTAATGGATAAAACTCGCTTAAACCGTTTATGCGTGCCTAACCTGAGACCTTCCTCACAATTTTTATATATTATATGAAAAGAAGTAGAATAATTGGCCCTAATTATATTTTTCCAGCTTCTATAAGACTGTCATCTACATCTACTCAAGTAGTTTCTCCTCCACCCCATTAACATTTAGGGCCTTCATCTTTGTACAAGGCTATAAAGGTAAAATAACACTGCCTGCACATCAAAATTACCACATCTTTGACTATGAGATGGCTAAGATAATCAACCAAAAAAAAAAAAAACCTTTAAATGGGATGGGACACACTCCTACTACACCTTGCGTTCTATTATACAAGAACAAGATGCATACCTTGTTATGTTTGGTTTAGTTCATTAATTATATTTATTTAATTGATGCATCAATCAATTATTCTTATGTTATTCCAATATTAGAGAGGGCGAAGTAGAGACTCTTGTTTTTCTTTTGTGAATTTGGGTACACAATTTTAATTGGGGAAGTGTTAATTCTGTCCTCGAACTCATGATCAATTAGTTGTAGACAAAACATTTTAATCAGTGTACTTCAAGATGAGACTTGATAGACCAACAATATTTGCCTCAATGATTTCTATGTATTATTGATCACATATATATAGAGAGATACAAGATATGTGCAAGATATGAATAAATCTATAGAACTCTGATACCATGATAGACCAACAATATTTGCCTCAATGATTTCTATGTATTATTGATCACATATATATAGAGAGATACAAGATATGTGCAAGATATGAATAAATCTATAGAAATACATAGAAGATATGAATAAATCTAATGCATGTAATGCGTAAACCCTAATCATGCGTATCTATCTTAATAAGACCCATGATCAATTATTTGTAGACAAAGCATTTTGACTATTGTACTTCAAGACCGGGGATCATGCGAACTCTTTTTCAAATTGTGGTCAGACCTCTTTTGTAATTCTCCATTGCTTTAGGTAGAATGATGATTTTCAGAAGGGCTTTTAGGAAGAAAAGAAGATTTGGGGAAGGACCTGAGGGAGAAGAAATAGAGAGAACATAAGTTGTTAATATTTTGCTTGCATTTCATATATGCTATCCATAATACTCCCTCCGTCACACCTCAATTGTCCCACTTTCCTTTTTCGTCCGTCCCACCTCAATTGTCCCATTACTTAAAAAAATAACTTTTTTCACACTCAACAATAAAATATTAATTCCACTCAACTTACTTTACACTCACACTCTTTGGTTATTGTGCCCGGTCAACCCGAGACAATTCAGCCGGACGGGAGTATTAAATATAGCCATTACTATAAAAGTCAAGGTTAAGCGCTCGGGCGGCCTCTAATCGAAGAGAAAAATTATAAAATCAGCACTTTATGGAGGTTTTAAGTGGGTTAGGTGCCCAAATTCTTATTTTTGAATTTTTTAAAATTTAAAATTATATATTTGAAATAATAAAAAGTAAAAATAAGTTAATTGATAAGCACAATCTAAGTGTTAGGCTCCACCCAATTGTCGGGCTAACGCCTAACAAATTTTACAACCTTGCATATAGTAAAGCGTGGTCCCGAATAAAACCAAATATCTAGCAAGTGAAGCATTAAAAACGAGAAATAGAAGAAGTAATTGCGATAAAGAAAATGATGCAAGATAAGTTGATACAATCTAGGGAATAATACAGTCCTTAAGAGCATCAATCTCTAACTCTTCCACTGTTGATTGTCACCAATCTACTTACGCATAATAGCATTCCAATCCACCTTGCTTTCTTCTTTTGCTAATGTTCTGATTTTTTCCTTACCTAGTTTGTATCTTCTTCTCATCCTTCTTGTTGTCACTAAATCTACCTACTGCTGTTATCTATCTTGTTTCACCTAGAATCATTTTCCTTCAAGAATCTTCCAATCAATATAGTGTTATGACTTAATGCTATTAAAAAAACTTACATATATATTGTGTGATATATGACTTATAATTCATTGTATTGTCTATACATTCTGTTAGCAACTAAGTTTTAGTTCCCTCCTTAATTTGATGTTTTGATATATCAAAATTTACTTTAGTACTAAGTATTTAGAGTCTTGAATGTAATCCATGTATAGGATTATTGTGTTGCAATAAACTAGAAAATTAGGTGCTGAAGACCGAGCGAAGAAGGTGCTCGAGATTATGAAGAGAAGTGTTCGTGCTTGAAACTTAGTTTTACTAAGTATGGCTTTGGCTTATACTGACTCTGGGAAGTCAGTATAGAGGTTACCATACTGACTTTGGAATGTCAGTATGGAGGCCCTCATTTCTAAAGCACGAGGAACACAAGACGAATCGAAGTCAGACTTAAAGACGACTAAATGCTTAGTAAAAGTCAATACGGGGAAGTCTCATACTTGGATTCCTCGAACTGAAACTTAGTCTGACAAGAGCAGGTAGGAAGTACATTAGAAGTACAACTTTTCAGAGGAGACCTATGAAGAATGGTTGTGATTGGATACTTCAATCTATGTCTCTAACGACTTGAATTCTATGTCTAACTGACAGAATTTAAAGTGTCGACCAAGGCTGTCTATAAATAGCTCAACATTTCGAATAAAGAATACATAAGAATCACGTGAAAAGCTAAACCGACACTCTGCAAATCTTTTTACTCAAAGTTCTTTGATATTACGTGTGCTTAACACGAGACTTGAGTTTTCTAACTCAAGTTAATCTTTTTGTGCTAGTTGTTTAAAGTACGAGGCTAAAGCTTAAAGCTGAAGCTATACTTTGGTGAATATAACTTTCCTAAAGTTATATTCATAGCAGTCATTATCCTATTCTGGGATTTTGATTCTCACGAGCTTTTGCCACCAAGCTTAGTTCTGAGAAGAACGACGAAACATCCAACCATCCAGGAAGAAGGCTGCAAGGTGCGTCCTCACTTCGACATGATGAAGTGCCAGTCTACAAGGAGTTCCTAGGCGAGTGACATCAGCAGACCGGAGGACAGAGGTTTCCAACGGGTTGACCATAGATCGTAAGGAGGCTGGTAAGTAGATTTCCGATTAAGTTCGGAAGAGTGGACGTAGAATATTAAGTTTGAACCACTATAATATCCTGTGTTATTTATTTGCTTTCTTTAAGTTTCGACATTCTTAAGTTATCAAGCTTACTTTGAAACCTTCAATACTTAGCCAAGTATTGAAGCGTATACCCTGAAACTTATTTAATAACCTTCTGAGCTAAAATTACTTTTTATAACCCAAAACTGAGTTCCAAACAATTTTGTAGAACAAGTGCAACTAAACTTACTTCCACTGCAATATATATTTCTCTGATTTCGGGACCAACAAGTGATATCACGCACCAAGGTTCTTATAGACCAAGGTTGTGTTGAGTCTCTTAGGACCAGATCTCTATTTCCTTGCACTCGTTTGTTTCTTGTGATTTAAGCTCAGGTTATACAAAGATGGATCACATCACAAAGCTTCCAAAGTATTCCCCGAAAACCTTCAACATATAGAAGAAAAGATCGTTGATCATGCTGAAGAATGTCCATCCTGAGATGGGCGGAAGTCCTATCCAACAGACCAATAAAGATTACAAAAGTTAATACTCAGCTAGGAGGAGCAATCGGTCCAGAGATAGTAGACAAGCCCTACACTGAGGGGACCAACGAAGATAAAGTTCATTTTCAGCTGGACACAGTTTCCATGAAGCTGATTCTGATGGGTTTTGTATACTGAAAGCATTTATTACAATGAGTATACAACGGTTTATTTCTCCTATCTGTTAACAATCTTACATGTATGAACAATGGTATCCTCTTGTCTCACCGATAGGGACGATCATACGACGTGTTGTAGATCGCAGAAGACAGTATGATTACTTGACCTAGTGAGACATAAATCTGATCATAGCCGAGACAGCGTATGAGGATACATCTGTCCGGATGGCTGCGACATTGTCAGAATAAGTAGTCTGTCTTGGTTACTTGACATGCTGGTACGCAGAGGTGGCGTATTGATGGACCGCAGTGAGATGTATTCGTCTGTCTGACATCAGCGAATACAAGATCTCGTTATATTGATTGAGTCCAAACCCTAACGAAGGTTCACGGGTTTGCACGGGTTGACTGTTGCTTTGAATTACCATGGTGGAGAGCCTAAGTAACGTGCTCGTATATCCGCATCTTGGGTAACAGCAGTTCATGTAGTACCGCTTGAGACTGAACTTAGGTAACCATATCCGAGTAATAGGATGGGGACATTCCCTGAGGAGCTCAATAACATTCATCGTGCCAAAGTCCTGCAGGCTGATTAAGTTCAGGCACGAGTGATAAGGTTTGAGTGGTACTACTCAGGAATTATAAGATATTAATTAATTGT
>JAPKLW010000274.1:135749-167142 GCA_026898455.1 Plectranthus barbatus | reverse complement strand
TCATAAGATTCAAATCAGTTGAAACCCTAAGGAGAGAGAGAGAGGGGTGCCGATCCTGTAGAAAGAAAGGAGGAGAATTTTCGAATTCTGGTCCTGCTCAAGCCACAGATCTACGGAGTCCTCACCAGTAGTAGATCTGATCAGCACCGGGACACAGCCCTGAAGATCTAATCTGGAGAACAGATTCCTCTTTTCCTCTCCCTTTTGTTTTCGATTTTTTCTAAGAAATTAGGTCTCTAATTTCTGTTTCCGCAGATTAAATCGGATCGCGTGGTTGAATTGAGATTTGGAATTCAAACGCAAAAGATCGGTTCAGACTCGACGGAGTTACGATAAACCCTAAATCCACAATTATTCGTATTAAATTCATAGGAGCATGCTAGGGTTTTGAGAATTTTAATTATGAGCAATATCCATAGATCGATCAGGTTCAGTTTGGTTTTGGTGATTCGATTCACGAAAAAACCCTACAGATTCTCCAATCTCTACCAGAGCCTCTGGTTATAGAAGCTCTCGAATATGATAATGCAAAAGAGGTATGAGGTTTTCTTGGTACTTTTTGTTAGGAAACGGACCAGATGAAGCGCAACAAGCTTCAAGTATGCGTGGACAAGTACGAAACCTTCCAGCTACTCCCTGGAGAGAACATCAAATCTATGAAGGCTCGCTTCAATGCCATTTTATGCGAGCTAAAGAATCTTGGAAGAGAATATACAGTTGCTGATCTGAATGCAAAAATCCTCTCCAAGATGCCTAAGGAGGACTGGTCCGTGAAAGTCACCAGCCTAAAAGAAAAAGAACTGTCCAAGATATCAACGAATGATGTGTTCGCCCAGCTTTAATCCCACGAGTGGGACATTCAAATGGCGAACAAGAATGAAGCAATAAGAAGTGTCAGCACTCAACCCTAAGAAGATGTTGCCTTCTTCGTTAAAAGAGATTTCAAGAGGAGGCACCAGAAGCCTTACTAACATGACAGAGCAGGCTCTGCATCAAAATCAGCACCAACACCTTCCTACCAGAAGAAAAAGGAAGAGAGCTTAGTTGCTGAGTTTGAAGAACTGATGAGGAAGCTAACTAAACTTCTGGAAAAGACAAAGACCGAAACTGAGAGTTCACAAGGTAGTGAACAAAAACTCAGTGAGAGACCCCCCAAGGCATGATTCAAGTGCAATTCTCCGAATCACTTGAAGTATGAGTGCCCACTAGTGTCCAAGGAAGAAAGAGAGCGTCTCAAAAGAATATTTGAGAAGAATGCTTCAAGAGCTGTGGCAAAGGCCATGTTGTCCAGAACTGAGGTTTCAGACATCCCAAATAATAACGATGGTTATTATACATCCGAAGATGAAGGCAAAGAAGAAACACTTCTAGTCTTCATGGCCAAACTTGAAGAAGACGAGGAATCTGACTCTGAAGAAGAAGGAACTGAAGTTGAGTCACAAAACTTGGTAACTACCCAAAACTCAGTTTCTAGTTCTGTCGCATGCATGGAAGAGGACACTGAACCCAAATGCTCGAATTCAGAGGATGTCACTCTTGAGGTTTTAAATAAAGAGTTCTCAAAGTTTTATAAATTGAAGAATCCCTTGGTAGGGAGAAAATGACTCGCTGAAACTTAAGGTTTCAGAGTTGATCAAGGAGATCGAAAGATCGAGGTCAATTAATGAGAATTTGACCAAGCTTAGAGAGGAGCATTCTGTTTTACTTAAAAATTTGAAAAATATTGTAGAAGAATGCGAATCTCTAAAACTTAAAATTGCTCAAGATCAAAATCTGATTTGTTTTATATATTCAAGTTCCAGCAAAATTGTTGAGGCTTTGAATAGTCAAAGAGATCCCTCTGACAAATTAGGCTTAGGTTTTAATGAGGACAATACGAGCAATCATGCATCATCTTCTGAAACAAGAAATCTAAATGATCATCATTTTAAAAGTGATTCTAGTTTAGAAGTTAGGTTGTTGGGTAAAGGAGTTGTCAGCTCTGACAAGAACTCCAAATTGGCTAATCAGGGCAAGAGACAAAAGTCGGTTTCAAAACTGAGCTCGGTCCCTAAGCTTAAAACTAATTTGGTTTCAAAACCAAATAAAACCGAAATGAAGCCAAGTATGCCCAAGAAGTGGGTGAAGCAAACCGTTCCTAATGCAAGGAAACCCACTCCAACAACTAAAACTGAGCTTTGCAAGAAGTCCGTATTTTTTTTGGATTCGAGAAATTTGAGGTCCTTATTCATAATTATTATGAAAGGAGGACTTATCCGATATGAGGGACAACTACTTGAGGTCTGAGCCCAATCAATTTCCTATTTTAAGGGCTAGGAAGACTAATCACCCCGAACATGGTTTTTGAGATTCTGGTAGAAACTTGGTTTTGCGATTCTAATTTTCTAGGAACTTAGTTCTAGGAAACTCAGTTTCACACAAGAATTCCCACACACAGTCACCTACAAATTATTCTCATGTGCATGCAAACAACATACATTATTTCAGAAGGAAGAGAGAGCCAGAGAAGGTTGCACCACCTAAGCTTAAGGTGAAGCAAGAATGGATTCCAGAGACTAATCCGAGAGGACCCGTAGAAGCACGGGTACCTAAAGTCTAGCCTTATTTGTTTTGCAGGTTCAGGGTCCCCAGAGTCAGCTTAAGAAGAAGAAAAGAGCATGAATTCTGGATAGTGGGTGCTCAGCCCACATGACCGGAGAGAAAGACTTACTCTCGAACCTTCAAATGGTAAGAGGACCCCCGTTGTATTTGGGATGATTCAAAGGGGAGAGTAATAGGCAAAGGATGCGTGGGGTATAATGGAATCATCACCAATAACGTATCCCTAGTCACCAATCTCAATTACAACTTGTTGAGTATCAGTCAGCTTATCCAAAGTGGGTGGAGGCAAACAAAGACTCAAGACTTATCAGAATGCCAAAGAAAGAAGATCTTATAACCTTCTTAAAAGCAAAACCCAAGAAATTCCATCCTCACATGGTGGCAGAGTTCTACGCTCAAGCAGTAATAGCCAAAGGTCAGATGCACTTCACTACATCAGTCCTTGGGCAGAAGAATGTCGTAGATCCAGACCTGCTGGCCAACATCTACTCACTGAATCAAAAGGGTTCTCATGTTGCTCTATACAAAGACAAGAATATCGAGGTTATGAAGAATTACTGGTTAAAGTGGAAGAAGCCAACTGTGAATGAAGATTGGACTGCAAGCACCAAGAACACCCATCTTGATGACTTCTACAAGTTATTATGTGACATAGTCATCAGAAAGATACAATGTGAGACCGGGTCCCATTCAGAACTTAGTCAAAGGAAGTTTTATGTCATGATGGAGATCGACGATGGGATCAAAGTAGATTGAGCCTCCTTTATATATGGACGCTTACTTGAAAATGTGAGGCGTAACGACGAGATGGAGGACACCAAAATCTTCACCCACCAGGTTAGTTTTGGGTTAAAATTAAGCCATCTACTGGAGATGCTACTCCCTGAAGATAAGCTTGAACCATGGGAGTCTTTGATAAGCATGAATTTGATCCCTACTTTTAAGAAATCAAAACCGCAACCTGCATCCAACAGAATGCCCACTAGAAGATCTGGAAAAGAGGTTCTGGGTTTGTTCTCAAAGCATCAATAGAAGTGATATCCACTGAGGCGCAAGGTGAGTACATTCCACCACTTGCATTACTGATGTCAGAAGAAGTTTGTACTGAGTTGAAAAGGAAGACCGAAGTAGACAGTCTTTTTCATGAATTGGAAGAAATTAAGTCTCCTGGATTCACGACTATCATGCCACCAGTAATGCCAAATGCTTTACCCGTTGAAGAATCCACCCCTAAGAAGAAACAATGAAGGCTAGTACGTATGCCACCCGAAGTAATCCTACCCAAACACCACTGAACATATACTGATGAGAATGATGAGAAAATGCACACTTACCGCTGAAGAGATCTGTTAGGATTTTTGTTAGAGAAATCCTTCATTTAATTTTTGTGTTTTGGTGGGTCAAAGGTTGTAAAAGCCATCTTAGTCAAATTTTCAGTTTCTGGAGTTCTAAAGCTGTAATCCTTGTATAGGATCAATCGAGTTGTAATAGAACTTAGTGGCTGAAGACCGAGCATAGAAAATTCTCGAGAACTAAAGAAGCACACACCTTGAAACTTAGTTTTCACCAAGTATGGCGTTGACCAATACTGTGTTTGGGTACTCAGTATAGGGTCTTCCATACTGACTAAGGAGAAGTCAATATGAGGGCTTTCCCGTACTGACTAGGAGAAGTCAGTATGAGGGCATTTCCATACTGACTATGGGAAGTCAGTATGAGGGCGATTTCCATACTGACTACGGGAAGTCAATATGAGGGTTAGCCATACTGACTATAGGAAGTCAGTATGAGGGCTAGCTATACTGACTTTGGGAAGTCATTATAAGAGCCTCTACCTTCAAAGCACGAGCTATTTGAAATCATCGAAGCTCGGTCAGACTTTGGCCTATTCATGCCTAAGTGAAAGTCAGTACGAGGTTATCCAAACTTGGATTCCTCAGACTGAAACTTAGTCTGACGCAAAATTAGTGTATAGTACACTGACACAGTAGAGCAGAACAGACCTACAGCATGGCCTATGATTGGAAGACATCTTCCATGAGTCTAACGATTGGATTTATGTGACTAACGGGTAGAAATTCGAAATGTTCGAGGAAGTCCTCTATAAATAGGTCTGCTCTTCAACCTTAAACGGTTACGAATTTGAACGATTCCCACTCTACAAAGAGCATACTGCTAAGCCATCTCTCTGCTAAGACTCTATGAGTTTTTGTGTTTCTTTACACGATACTTGAGTTCCTGACTCAAGTTATTACTCCGTGCTACACTCTCTTAGCAAGTGGCTGAAGCTTCTTCGCTAAAGCTATCTATTGGTCCCTGATCAGAGTACGAATAATAATGCAGTGGGAGTTTTTACAAGCAGTTTCACTCTAAAACTGGGGGATCAGTTTTCCAGTTTAGGAATTATAAAAATTGTGTTATCCGGGCAATTTACTTAGTCAGTTTTCTGATATACACTTTAACACTTTAGAGAAGTGTTAAAGGTTTCAAAACTTAGTTGGAAACTCTGTAAAGATAAAGTAAACGAAAACTGTAAATGAGAAAGGATATTATAGTGGTTCGGAGCCTTAAGTCCTACGTTCACTCTTCGGAAATTAATCCGATAATTCACTAAGAAGATGAAGTATACACTCCTCACGATCTATAGTCAATCACCACGAAAACGACCATTCACAGCTAATTGGATCACTCGCCCAGGTAGATGATCTTCACTCCTTCTTCAGTTTCACGAAGCCAGGTAGCACATCGAAGTCTTCTCAAAACTGGCAGTCGTCGAAAAAGGATTGAGGACAAACCTCCCTTCTCCTTCTCCGGTGGATGGATGGCTGAGTTCTTCCCAGAATGCACGAAGGTTGGCAAAAGCCCGTAAGAACATGTTCCTCGACTGAGAACCAGACTGTTATGTTCTTACTTGAAAAGTAAGAACACCTAGAAAATAGACTAAGTCGAAAGACTTAATCCTCGTGTACTCAAGGTCACACGGTGAATCACAGATGATTCCTTAAGCAATAATGCCTAGTGTTCAATAAATGAACCACAGATTTAGTGCCTTTTCGCTTGAGAGCTTTTTATGCTTTTAGCTTTAAATTCGGCAGAGTAATGGCTAGGTTCGTAAGTGTTGTATATATTGTCTCTCTGGTCCTTCTGCTATTTATAGTTGAATTCTTAAGAAAGTAGTCGGTAGAGACAATTCGAATGGTGTCCAATCAATGGTCATACTTTCCTGTAAAGCAGACCTGCTCCTCTGCCTTTTTCTGAACACTGCCATACTTTTGCAGAGATAGTTTTGTCCTCTTGTGTTAGACTTGAACAACGTCGTACTGCAGTCATAACTGAGTGTACCTTTGTTCCTTATCATTGAGTCTTCAATGTTCTTTATGATTGTTCGGCCTTTTGCTTTTCACATGTTTCCTTTGGCACGAAATTGTGCTGGTTTGAAACTGTGAGCGCCCCTCGACAGTTTCTCTATGAAAACTGTGTCCACAGTTTTCATCGTTGTTGCCTCCTTGACAGTTTAAAACTGTCTACACTGTTTTCTCGTATGCTGCTTCATAAAACTATTTCATAGTTTTCTTTGCATGTCGCTTCTTATCTGTCTTCACGGTTTTCTTCGATCCTTCCGTTCTGACAGTTTTTGGCGGTTTACCTTACCCGAGCTATTACAACTCGATTATCCTATACAAGGATTACATGAAGTAATAACTCTAAGGACTAACCTTGGTATTCAGTTATTGACACATCAAAACATCAAATTAAAGGTGGGATTTCTACATCAACACCTAACAATTTCCCCCTTTTTGATGTTTTCAAAACTATACCATCTAAGTCGAAATGAGGATGCAGTTGCTCTAAGTTTACAAGATATGAAATTCTAACACTACTCAGAACTGTGCTTCCTCTAAGTTCGACCTACTCTAAATGATCGTCCCCCTGAATCTGAGAGATATTACTCGATTAATATTAATCAAATTAGAGCGAGAAACAAACTGCTGATCACACATGAACATGTGAATTCAACTAAATAAGTATCTAAGGTAAGAGATAATGAGCAGTTGTCTTCAAACCAGCAATTTTTGACCTTTCATTAAATGTGTTCAATACAAGGTACATGAAAAGCGAAAAACTGCGACAAAAGATACAAAAAAAAATACAGTGCACCATTACTCCTTGGGTTTGTCTTGTTCTTCCTTGTCTATCGACTTTTCTAGAGTGGAGGAGGATGAAGAGGTTCCAGTCTGCTTGGTCAGACTCTTGGCCATTTCCATCATCCATTTCATTTGTTCTTCCCTGGCCTCTTTCATCTGCTGCATCCGCATTTTCTCATCCCTCATTTCTTCCCCCTTTTTGACAATATCAACCAGAGTAGCCATGGATGTCTCGACTTGGTTGATTGCATTTTGAACAACATCGGTTAGGATCACAGTGGGAACACCAACTGAGATGGGGTTGGGAGACAAAGTTTCTTCTCGGAGAACAATAGACTGTTCAGGAACAACTATCCTATTGTCTCTTTCTACATGAGCAGTTTCAATCTCCAGTGTATGAGCAGTTACGACTGCCTCTTTCTCCTCTTTCCTTCGCTGCTCAGTAGCAACCTCTTCTTCTTGCTTCCTTTTTAGCTTGTTCAGTAGTTTGAAACAGAACATTTTTCTTTTTTGATTGGACTGAGGTGCCAATTTTCCTAGGCTTCTTGGCACCCTCGAAAGTTTGAACTGGAGTAATGGCAGCGAGGCTGTCTTCTGTCTCTTGATCAACCTCCTTTTCACCAAAACTATCGTGCCCATCATCATTCCCATCATCTTTATCGTCTCCGTCAGTTCTTTGGATTGTACGGTAGACTGGATTCTTAGGTGGGATTAAATCTGACGGCATAAGGTCTTCGCCCTCTCTTTGAATACCTAGAATATTCTCAAGAAGGTAGCTGACCTTCAAACCAAAACTGACACTCGAAGAAAACTTCCCATCTTTTCTGATACCTTTGTTTTTCTTCACATTCTCCAACAAACATCTAAAAATGTATTCCGCCCAGTTCCCTCTTGGGCAATCATCAAGAACCATCATCAAGGCGTACTTGGGCTGGCTCAATTCGGAGAAGGATCCGACCCCATAATACAACATCCTCAGTGCGATCTCACTGAGTGTCTTATAGAATGGGTTCAGATTAGACACTTTGGTGGCAGCTTTGAAATCTTCCTTATTATCAGCCTTCTTCCACTTTGCCCAATGGTTCTTCATGGCATTCTTGTCATCATCGAAATAACTAGCAATGTGGACCCCTGTTTTGGGTAGATGAAGATATCGAGCTATGAGATCAGGATCAACCTTTATCTCCTTTTTTGAAACTTTTGTCTTAAAAAACATTGATCTTTGTCAATTATCGCATGATCGTAGAACTCAACAACGCGATAAGGTTTGAACCTTCTTGGAGTCGCAGTTAAGAACTGCATCAATTTCTCCGCCATGAGCTTCTGGGAAAGCTCAGTAGTAATCGCCTCATCTGATGAGATCGATGCGAATTCCTTCCAGTTCAAAATCTTCTCTTTTACTACTTGGGACGCGCGAATCTGATGTTTGGTGATTCCACACGAGTAAACCTCATCTCGCACGAATCAGACTAAATCAGCGTACGAAGTTTTCTTCGTGACTGTAAATCTCTCATGGTTATCGGAGGTGCTGGTGCCTTCGATTTGTTGAGATGTCTTCTTCGGCATGTCTAGGAGATATAATGTGGATGATATTGAGAGAGATTTGAAACTTGAAGGCTTAGGGATTTCTAAGAAGGTTTGCAGAGAGTCGGAGTCAAGTAAAAGTGTCGAAGATGAAGACAAAAAGGGTTTAAGAGGTTTTTGCTGATCAATCAATCATAAAGATCCATGGCTGAGATTGAAACCCCTTTTTGCAATTGACGGTTGAGATTGATGCTGACGTAGGCGACTGATCACATCTCTGATGCACCGTTAAGGAGCGTGTGGGATGGGCGATGTAGCTCCGTGTAATACGCCTTTCTGCTGCCCGCATATAATGCGATGTGCAGCCGACGACTTCGACCAAATTAACAATTTCCGCGCCCTTGACCTTGCATAGTTATCCCTATCCCATGGCTTCATTAAAATGTTGTGGTCAGTTCACAACTGACCTCATTAGAAAAACTGAGCAACTATTTTACCTTAGTTGCCAGTTAGAAACTGTCCTCTATCTTCATATAAATTGTGACCTTTGACAGTTTCTTCAAGCAGTTTTCATAACACTCAGTTCCTAAACTCCTTCCTCAGGAATTAATGTGATGTCTGGGAAACCGTACATCTATGGTTTGATCCTTCACTAACTCTGAATTCTTAGCCTTCTGACCTATTGGCCACATGTCCATTCATGGATGGCTCGATGCAGTTATTGGGCATTGAATGTTGACTCATCGGCTTCTGACTCTGAACCATTAAGAGTCGTGTCCTGCATTTAAGTGGCTTTGCATCCCTTCGACCAATGCACGAATTCGTCTATAAAAACAAGGGAATGCACACAACCCATCTTCTTTTAGATTTCCATAAATAAATAAAATCATGCAAAAAGAAATGTCTTCTCCTTCTTCTCCTTGTAATATTGCGAGAGAAATGGCGAGGATCTCTATCCAGAGGAACAAGATTCTGGATAAGCAGGGGCTTTATGCGCAGTACTGGAGAACTACATTTACGAGGAGGTGATAGGAAACTTGAAGGCTAACGATCTTGAGCACTTCGTGACCATAAAGCCTAACTCCTTCCATACGGATTTGCTCAAGGTGGTTACCTACAATGCCACTGTCTCCGATGAGGAGATCTACTGCAATATCAATGGGGAGGAGTTTTTTTGGTTAGCTGACTACTTCGCAGCAGAGTTCGGGCTTCCTCGCGGTGGAACTCCGGTGATGGAGTATCAGAACGAGGAGACAGCACCTGAGTGGTCAGTTTAGCGGCAATGGAGATCAGTAGACATCAGCTTCCATCCGACTGCACCGAGTGGGTTCCTCAAATTGCACTACAAAGTGTCCTTCGACATCATTAACCAGATGGTGGTCTGCAATCCCCTTCTGGAAACTGACTTTATGCCGCCTGTCTGGAAGGCAATGATGGTGTTCGAGGACTAAACTGAGGTTGACTGGGTGGGTTTTATCTTTGACCGCTTGAAGAGGGCGTTGCAGAACCTGCCCAAAGTCATTGTCCCTTACGGCATGCAGCTGAACTGGTTCATCGAGAAGAGGATCCCCTTCTTTGATGAAGATCCCCCCTACCTCGTTGGCACTGACTACTACCCCTCCAGATGGACGCTCACCCGCTGATAAGAAAAAACTTTTCCGAATTTCTGTTGATGTAATGCTTTTTTTTGTTGAAATGCTGTGCACCCCCTCCTCTTGTATCAAAGAAAATCATTCTCTCTTTTCTTTAACTGTTGAGCAAACTGTCTTATAATATAGCCAAACAGTATTGCATTCACTCAGTTTTCATCTCTTTCCCTTAAGATTTCATCAAACTCTAGAAGTCCTAGTTTGATGCATAGCTCTTTAAATCGTTCCTCAGGTGGCGGTTTGGTGAAAATACCCGCTAACTGGTCCTCCGTCCTAATATATTCCACCGAGATATCCTCTTTCTCAACATGATCTCTGATGAAATGATGATGAATATCAATGTGCTTCGTCCTGGAGTGTAGAACTGGATTCTTCGAAATACAAACTGCACTGTTGTCATAGTAAATAGGTACACATCCATTTTCTATCCCATAATCCTTGAGCTGCTGCTTTATCCAAAGCACCTGAGCACAGCAGCTGGCAGCTGCAACATATTCGGCCTCAGTGGTAGAAGTGGCCAGTGAATGCTGCTTCTTGCTGAACCAACTGATCAGTTTATGCCCTAGGAACTGACAAGTTCCACTCGTGCTCTTTCAATTGATTCTGCAGCCTCCAAAATCTGAATCAGAGAATCCATTCAACATGATTCCATCGGTTTTGGGATACCAAATACCTAAAGACTCAATCTTCTTAAGATATCTCACGATCCTCTTTGCTGCTTCTGTGTGGGACTTCTTAGGATTCGTCTGGAATCTTGCGCACACTCCCACAACATAAGAGATATCAGGTCTGCTGGCAGTTAGATACAGTAATGACCCAATGATCCCTCGATAAGCAGTTGGATTGATTATTTCTACTTCTTCATCAAGAGTGATCTGAGAACTGGTACTCATGGGAATTCTCAAGGACTTTGTCTTCTCCGGACATAATTTGTTGATCAAATCTTGAGTATATTTCTTCTGACTTATGAAAATCCCTTCATCAGGCTGATCAACTTGCAATCCAAGAAAATATGTCATTTTACCCATCATACTCATTTGAAATTTGTTTTGCATCAATTGGGCAAACTTCTCACAAAGCTTAGTGTTCTTGCTGTTGAAGATCTACATAAATTTAAACAAGCAAGATGTCCTCTCCATCTTTTATCTTGAACAAAGTTTGGTCGATCGCCCCTTTCTCAAATCCATTCTTGAGCAGAAACTGTGAGAGAGTTTCATACCATGCTCTAGGAGCTTGATTTAGTCCATACAATGCTTTCCTTAGCTTGTAGACTTGGTTTCCTTGCTCGAAACCTGGGGGTTGTTCGACGTAGACCTCTTCCTTCAATTCACCATTAAGGAATGCACTCTTCACATCTATTTGAAGAACTGTGAAGTTGTGATAAGCTGCATGAGCGAAGAATAGACGAAGGGCTTCCAGCCTGGCAACTGGTGCGAACGTTTCATCGAAGTCTATCCCTTTGCATTGAGTGTACCCCTTGGCCACCAATCTTGCTTTGTTTTGAACGATGGTACCGGTCTCGTCTCTTTTGTTCTTGAAGACCCATTTGGTGTCAGTTACGGATTGATGTGTTGGTCTATCCAATAGGTACCACACATTGTTGCGAGGGAACTCTCCTAGTTCCTCTTGCATTGCATTAATCCAATCCGTTGATTGGCGAGCTTCATCAATATTCACAGGTTCGATTTGCGATATAAAACATGACATCAATGTAGTGCCTTATCTTGTTCGAACAGGATTTCCCACATAATCTAGAACAACTTCTATAGGATGATCTCTTAGCCAACTGGGCTTCTTCACAGGTTCGGCTTCAACGGGAGCAACTAGAGTCTCAGAAAATGCTGGGGGTTCTTGGTGACATGGTTCACCTTCATGTTTTGAAACTAGATTCTCCACAGCAACTGGCTGGTCAACTGGGGCTGTTACCTCAGCTGCTTCAGGAATGACCTCTTTGACTTCAGGTTGCTCTACCTCCAAAACTGTTGCGTTGGCTTCAGGTGGCTTCTCTTCGTTTTGATCTTCTATGTTTATGAACTTTAAGGCCTCAGTAATGACATTAGCATCATTAGCCATCTCGACTGTTTGAGGTTCAGCTGAGGTAACTGGAGTCTCAGGAACATCATTCATAGATCTAGTCAGAGGAACTGTTCGATTATGATCAAGATCAGTTTTAGGTTCCTCATTGATATCCATGATCTCATGATTCTCCAGACCCGATTCTTGTAGTGTCATGCGCACTAAAGTAGCTTTATCAAAAACAACATGACATATTATTTCCACAAGTTGGGTTATCTTATTGAATACTCTATATCCCTTATATGAAGGGTGTCCATAGCCTAGGAATACACATTCATCAGCCTTAGGGCTGAAGGTATTCAATTTGACTTCCCATTGTTGTGAATATAACATGGAGAACCAAATGCACGAAGATGAGCTAAAGAAGGCTTACGACCATTGTATATCTCGTAGGGAGTCCTGTGCAGCCGCGTGTTAAATGCACTTTGATTTTGCGTGTAGCAGGCTATCATCAAGGCTTCTCCCAGAAATGTTTTTCCAAGGTCGATTTCGGCTAGCATGGTCCTCACTGCTTCTTTGAGTGTTCTATTCCTTCACTCACAAGGCCATTCTGTTGAGGAGTTGACTTCTCATGCCCGATTCCAATTTCAGTGCAAAAATCCATGAGTGGTCCATTGCAAATCTCCGTTCCATTATCGGATCTTATCCTCTTAACTGTCACCCCTTTGTCATTTTGAAGATGGGCGATCAGTTCTGGCAGTTGAATCTTGACTTCAACCTTGGACTTGAGCAGCACTGCCCACGTATATCTTGAGTAGGCGTCAACAACTACTAATGAGTATTTCCTTCCTCCAATTGTGGGCGGAGTAACTGGACCAAACAAATCCATGTGGACAATTCCTAAATTAGATCTGTGCTTGCAGCAATTTGCTTGTTCTTGAACGAGGCTCTTGTCTGTTTCCCGAGCTGGCATGCTTTACAAACTCCTTCTTTTTGGAACTTCTTCTGCGGCATTCCTTGAACTAGGTTGTGTTTTGCTAGATATCTGATTGAGTTGAAGTTTAAGTTACTTAATCTTTTAAGCCACAACCAGTTTACACCATCTGAGGAACTGTGCGCCAGGAGGCAGGTTCCTTCTTCTCCATTGGACCAATCCACAATGTAAAGATCTCCTTTCCTAATGCCTCTGCTCATGGTCTTGTGGGCCAGCTTGTCTGTGATGTGGCACTCTGATTCTTTAAACCTAACAATGTAGCCACTTTCGCTCAACTGACTTATGCTTAGAAGATTGTGCTTCAGATTGGTGACTAAGGACACATTCCGAATGATTATGCCATTTTGCTCCATGCATCCTTTTCCAACTACTCGACCCTTGGCTTTGTTCCCAAAAGTGACAGATGAACCTATGCACATCACAAGATTCTTGAGTAGATCCTTCTCTCCTGTCATGCGTACCAAGCACCCGCTATCCAAGATCCATGATCTTGCTTTATTCTGAGAACTGTCCCTGCGAGGTAGAAAATTTCATTTAGGTCCCCGCATCCTTTCGGGTCCTGCAAAGTCAGTTTTCTGGATCCATCCTTTTAGAATCCAAATTTGTTTCACTGAGTTCTATTATAACCTCTCGGATTTCTATCCGGTTGTCGAACTGACTTCCTTCAACATTTACGGGTTGCTCAGTCGTTCTTGTTGGTAAAACTGGATTCCTTGCAATTTGAACAGTACGCTTATCCGGTTTTGAAGTAAAGTCAGTTTTCCTCTCGTTAGTTTGTTTGTACAGTTTACGAACTGTGTGGACTCCCTGTCGAGGTACCAGTGTAGAGTCAGTTCTTGACTAGCATTTGGTCTTTTCCTATTGTTTGACTGGCTCTTTGGATTTGACTTTTATTTTTTCAACCACATGACCTGAACTGAGTTTGGCTTTGACAAAGCCTAAAAAGGTTTTCTTAGTTCCAGAATTAGATGCATGTTCGCTCAAATCTTCTTTATTTTGTTGCTCCATAAACCTAAGTCCGAATTTATCGGATGAGGATTTATGAGCATTCAAAATTTCTTTCAATTTCTTTGAGCTCTTTGTTAAAGTACATTCACATTTAACAAACTCATTTTTCTTTAAAGATTCACATTCCATTGAAACTTTTTCAAAACTTTTAAGTAGTTTGGAATGTTCTTCCTTGAGTTTTTCAAAATCCTCACTGATTGACCTTGTCTTTGTAACTTCATTGGTCAAAACTGAAATCTCTTATTTCAGTGAGGCATTTCACTAGCTAATGCATCTTTAATCTCATGAAATTTCTCAACCTCTTTTATAATTCTTTCTAGAGAAACATCTTCTGAATTTGAGCGACAAGATTGGGAGCTCTCATCTATGTGTGTAGATGCAAGAGATAAGGGTAGATGAGTTGTTACCACTATTTTGCAGTTTGAAGCATCATCTTCTTCATCAGTAGCATCTCCATCCACAGCTGCCATGAAAGCCAGGAGTGCTTCTTCGTCATTCTCATCCTCAGACGTGTAATAACCGTCATCATGATCTGGGATGTCTGACACTTCAGTTCTGGACAGCATCGCTTGGGCCAAGCTTTAGAAGCTCTCATTTCGAATACTTTCCTCAGTCTGTCTCTCTCCTCTTGAGAAACTACAGGGCATTCGTACTTCAAGTGATCTGGAGAGTTGAATTCATAGCACGTGCATGGCTCTCTCTTTGTAAAACTTTGCTCACTGGACTGAGCTTCCTTTCCTTTTGCTTTAGCCTTCTCAAGGAGTACGACCAAGTTCCTCATCCGTTCCTCCAGTTTGGCAACTGACAAGTCAATTTCCTTCTTCTAATTTGAGGTGGAGGTATCCTTCGCTGGTGAGGATTGATAGGCAATTTTCTCGAACTGAACTGTGTTCTTCTGTCGTCTTTGGAAGTCTATCTTTACGAAGAATGCAACATCATCATTAGCTACTGAATTTGGAGTTCATACAGCTTCATTTTTGTTCGCCATCTGAATATCCCATTCATGGGCTTGAAGTTCAGCAAACAACTCTTTGGTGGACATTTTCGAGAGATCCATGGTCTTTAAACTGGTGGTTTTGACAAACCAGTCTTCCTTGGGCATTCTAGAAAGAATTTTGGCGTTCATGTCAACCACACTTTCTTCTTTTCCAAGACCTTTCATCTCACTAACAATGGCGTTGAACCTTGCTTCCATAGATTTGATCGTTTTGCCAAGCATCATCTGGAAAGATTCGTATTTGTTAATGCATTTTTTTTTATTGCGTTTCATCGCCTCAGTTTCCTTAGTGAGCTCATTAATCCAATCCCATAGCTCTTTAGCACTGTTGTTCTCGATGGCTTCATCCATGATAGATTTTGGAAGAGATTGCATGATCATTTCTAGTGTGATGGGATCAAGCTGATGACATTTCTTGTCTTCAAGTGTCCACTCTTCAGGTGGCTTGTTGACCATTTGAACACCTTGATCATCTTCTCCTCCGAGCCGGATACTAATCTTCTGGATCTTCAAAGGTCCATTCTTCAAGACTTCATCCATCTCTGGATGTAAAGCCCTCAGTTGGATGAGGCACCTCTTCTTCCATACCTCGAACTTCTCTGGGTTGTACTTGGGAAGACTTGGATAATTCATCATTATCATAATATAATCTGCTCGCTAATCACACTTAACAAACAAATAAGAGTGCAAGGAAATATGGATCCGGTCTTAAGCGACTCAAAACAGGACAGTCTAGAAAGATCGACCTGCTCTGATACCACTTGTTGGTCCCTGATCAGAGTACGAATAATAATGCAACAGAAGTATTTACATGCAGTTGCACTCTAAAACTGGGGGATCAGGTTTCCAGTTTAGGAATTATAAAAACTGTGTTAGCCGGGTAGTTTACTTAGTCAGTTTTCTGATATACACTTCAATGCCTTAGAGAAGTGTTGAAGGTTTCAAAACTCAGTTGGAAACTGTGTAAAGATAAAGTAAACAGAAACTGTAAATGAGACAGGATATTATAGTGGTTCGGAGCCGTAAGTCCTACGTCCACTCTTCGGAAATTAATCTGATAATTCACTAAGAAGATGAAGTATACACTCCTCACGATCTATAGCCAATCACCACGAAAACTACCGTTTGCAGCTAACTGGATCACTCGCCCAGGTCGATGATCTTCACTCCTTCAGTTCCTCAGAGCCAGGTAGCACCTTGAAGTCTTCTTAGAACTGGCAGTCGTCGGAAACAGATTGAGGAAAAATCTCCCTTCTCCTTCTCCGGTGGATAGATGGTTGAGTTCTTCCAAGAACGCACGAAGGTTGGCGAAAGCCCGTAAGAACCTGTTCCTCGACTGAGAACCAGGCTGCTGTGTTCTTACTTGAAAAGTACAATCACCAAGAAAATAGACTAAGTCGAAAGACTTAATCCTCGTGTATTCAAGGTCACACGGTGAATCACAGATGATTCATCAATCAATAATGCCTCTTGTTCAATAAATGAACCACAGATTTAATGCCTTCTCTCTTGAGAACTTTTAATTCTTTGAGCTTTAAATTCGGCAGAGTAATGGCAATTCGAATGGTGTCCAATCAATGGTCATACTTTCCTGTAAAGCGGACCTGCTCCTTTGCCTTTTTCTGAACACTGTTATACTTTTGCAAAGATAGTTTTGTCCAGTTGTGTCAGACTCGAGCAACGTTGTACTGCAGTCATAACTGAGTGTATCTTTGTTCCTTATCATTGAGTCTTCAATGTTCTTTATGACTGTTCGGCCTCTTGCTTTTCACTTGTTTCCTTTGGCATGAAACTGTGCTGGTCTAAAACTGTGAGCGCCTCTCAACAGTTTCTCTATGAAAACTATGTCCACAGTTTTCATCGTTGTTGCCTCCTTTATCACTGTAGATTTCTAATGATTTATTGCAGAACAGTGGCAAATAAATTTATAAGAGTACCCTAAGGTTGTCGAACCCAGAGGAATTGTGTAACGAAATTATTTTATTCTTCTTTTCCACCACTTCTCCATTCTGAACTTCAAATCCCGGTGGTGGTAGCTCGGCTGCCTCAGGATGGGAGTAGGAGAAACCGTGGTGGTTTCTTGGCAGATATTGATATCCCCCACTCCTTTGCTGGTGCTGGTAGGGGTATCCCCCTCTATTCAGATAGCTCACCTCCGCAGGAGCTTCGAGTTGCACCTGTGCAACCGCAGCAGTAGAAGCTCCCACAGATAATTTGTCCAAATCCTCTCTCAGCTTCTTAACCTCAGCTTGAGAGGATCTTCAGTCTCCAGTTTATCCACGACCTTTATCAGAGGCGTCCTTGGGTTTGCCCACTTTTGATTGTGCAGTGGCATCTTCTTAAATAGCTTTAGAGCTTTCTCCGCGGACTTGCTCATAATGGATCCCCCATCTTCTTTGTCCACAGACTCTTGAGTCCTTTCAGTCATGCCCCGGTAGAAAATGTGAGCCTGTTCTTCAGTATCGACTCCGTGGTTGGGACAACTCTTCAGCAGTTCATTGAACCTGCTCCAGGCTTCAAATAGAGACTCTTCCACCCTCTGATGGAATTGTAGAATCTCCATCTTCCTCTAAATGATAACAGAGGGTGGAAAGAAGTTTGAGAGGAATTCAGCTCTCAATTCCTCCCAAGTCCGGATCCTGCTGCAGTTAAGTCTGGTGAGCCAAGATCGGGCTTGATCCCTCAGTGAAAACGGGAACAACCTCAGTCGAATCACATCCTGCTTGACTCCGTTTTTCTTGATGGTGTCGCAGACTTCCACAAATATTCGCAGGTGTGTATAGGGATCCTCCACAGCTCTACCGCCAAACTAGTTCTACTGAACCATCTGAATTAGCCCTGTTTTGAGCTCAAAATTATTGGCATCGATGCCAATATTGAAACCCTCATTGTCGGGCTGTGGCTTGTACTTCCTCCCCATTGCATTCGGATCCTCATCATCCTCATCATCCTGACGTTGTCTCTCTCTTTTTCTTCGTGCGGCCTCTCTTTCAATCTCACTTTCAGCTGTCAGCTGCTGAACTGTCTCTTGCATCTGGTGCATCTCCCGGATGAGAGTCAGAGCATCCCCCGCTGTAATTTGTGCATCCGGTTCTTCCAATGGGGGCATATCCAGGTCAACCTCTTGTAGGTATCGATCTTCCAATAGATCCATCTTTTCCTTCCAATTTTTCTTCCGGTAAGAGGTTTCTATATCAGGGTTGAAGTCTTCAAGCAAATTCCCTTGAGACCTAGTGTTCATGTACAAACTGGAAGAGAAAACATGGAAAAATCAGCTCGGTGTCGACCGACACGGGCGGGTGTCGATCGAAGCTCAGAAGATCTCGACATCGAATCTATGCTAGTAGGCATTGATTGAAGTCGAGAATAAAAAACGCGAAAACACACGGACACAAAATTAAAAATACAAACTCAATCCAATTAATCGTACAATAAACTAATAACAAAATAATATCTAACAACTCCCTGGCAACAACGCTAATTTGATCACTGTAAATTTCTACAGATTAATTGCAGAACAGTGGCAAATAAATTTATAAGAGTACCCTAAGGTTGTCAAAGCCAGAGGAATTGTGTAACGAAATTATTTCATGTACTAGCCATGATCCCATAATCTATTGTTTGAGTAAATAGAAAATTGAGGTTTTGGATTTTGGAAAATAAAGAAAATAGAACTGAAAATTAAAGAGTTTTAGTAAATCAAATTAAAGGGACACAAACTCTAGGGCGAACTATCAATCAAAACACATATCAATTAATTCACTTGTATTGGTGGGAAATCATAATATACTACAATTTCTAGGTCAGACAATTATAACCTAGGTTACTTACTAGTATGTGAATGTATATGCTTTGTCGGCCTCGAAAACACAATACTAATCAACCTTTCATAAATCCATAGATTAACCCTACAATCACTATCTTCCCCTAGGACAGATTGTTAATTATATTCGAATTCCTTTTCCTGTTATTAATTTCTCTTTTCAGTCCTTCAATCAACACCAAGAAACCTAGAATTAATTCTATCTTTCGATCTGATTAATTCTAAATCCTAATAATTAGAACAGGAATTTGAAACTAAGCAATTTATTGTTAATCAATTAAACATGCATCACAGATTGATATTCGTTGCCCTAGAACTCGCTAGGGTTTCTAGCCACTCATAGCAGATAGAAAACCAAAACAAAACATATTATTGAATTGCATAAAAGTAAATTATAAAAAAATAAAGGTTCGTGATGGAAAAATAAAGGATGCTGAATGTTGAATAATGCTAAAGTCTAAGTGAATATATGAAAAATGATGATATATGATGATAAAAGGTGAATAAAACTCGAAATTAACAGCTATTTAAAAGAGTGGATGTGTATCCTATCAAGTCTAGGGCTGGAAATCCGATTTGATTTGAATTTAATCAAATTTCCCCAGATTTTCCCGCACTTCAATCGATGTGGACAGGCTTCGATCGACGTGCGTGTTCTTGCATCGACCCGTCTGCGCGGTCTCACAGTTTTGGCCATAACTTTCACTCCTAAACTCCGATTGACCCGATTCAAGTTGCGTTGATAAGCTAATTCAAAGCTCTATCCAATGTCATGCGCCAATAGCCCGAATTCCTTGTGTGAAGGAACTCTTCACTGCTATTCTTGCACTTCACTGCTTTCGGAACGGTTTTCCAGTGAATTTAAGCTTAAAACCTGCAAAAACACACCATGACAAGCATAACACCATATATAATAGACTCATGCATGGAATATATATATAAACTTAATAAAAATACATAAAATTGTAGAAAATAATATACATAAGTGAGTGAAATAATGAACTTATCACTCCTTGACAGTTTAAAACTGTCTGCATAGTTTTCTCGCATGCTGCTTCATAAAAATATCTTCACAGTTTTCTTCGGTCTTTCTGTTCCGATAGTTTTTTCCTAAAAAACTGTTCCACAGTTTTTGGCGGTTTGTCTTACCCGAACTATTACAACACGATTATCCTATATGAGGATTACATAAAGTAATAACTCTAAGGACTAAACTTGGTATTCAGTTCTTGGCACATCAAAACATCAAATTAAAGGTGGGATTTCTACATCAACACCTAAAACTATCCTTTGGTCAATATATCTTTCCAAGATATATTCATAGTAGTTAGTTTCCTACTTTGGGATTCTGATTCCCACAGGCGTATGCCAACCACCTGAGTTCTAGGAAGAACAGTAAACGTCCAACCACCAGGAAGAAGGTTGCGGGGTGTGATAAGCTCGTATTTTGCCTCACTTATCACATTGTTTTCTTATTGATTTCTTGCATTTATTTGAGTTTTAGTTAATAATCGAGTATGAGTCAAGTTTATTGGGGTATTATGCTTGCCATGGTGTGTTTTTGCAGGTTTTGGGCCAAATCAAATGGAAACCTGTACCAAAAGCAGCTGATGTTCAAATAAACAGTCATGGCTTCTTCCACAGTTGGAATCCGAGCTAATGGAGCACAGATATGGAAAGATCTTTGAGTTATTTTTCCAATGCAACTAAAATCGGGTCAATCGGAGTTTGTGAGTGAAAGTTATGGCCAAAACCGTGAGACTGCGCAGAAGGATCGCAAGGGGGAAAAACATCTCTATTTCGACCGATATGAAGTCCACGTCGATCGACACAAGGGGATCCGCATCGACCGATGCAAGCTCCACGTCGACCGAGACGGGCCCAGAAAAGGAAAATTCGAGATTTTTATGGTTAAATCATATTTTTAGCCCTTGATCCCAATATATACCCCTCTACCTCTATAAATACTTGTTTTGCTCGAGTTTTGAGCACCTTTTACCAGTTCCTTTCAGTTTTTCATTTAGTTTTCTCTTGGATTATTGAAGTTTTAGTTATTTTTAGAATTCCTCTTTACTTTTATTGTTGAATCTTTACCTGCAATCTTTTTTTTTTTCATTGCTATATCTTTCTTTAATATGTTAGGGTAGAACCCTAAGCAGGTTCTAGGGTTTCTCCATCTGTGATGCATGTCTAGATTCAATTGTTCAAATCCTTAAAATTGGTTTAAATCCTATGTTTTATTTTAAATCTATTGTTAACGAAGGATCGAGAGATGAAGATTGAGGTAGGTTTCAATTATTAATTGAAGGACCGAGAGGTGAAGGTTAGTAATAGGAAGTTAGGATTTAATACTTTTGATTATCTGTCCGACCAAGAAGATTTCAATTGTATGATAAGTCTAATCTTTATTAAAATTAATTAACTTTGTGTGTTTGAGATCGAGAGGAGATAACCACTAGTTAATAATTTAGGATTTAATTGCCCGACCAAGGAATTAATTCCACCTTAACAGATTTTCCACCAAAATTATCTTTTATGGGTTTGAATATTAGTTTCTTGCATGTTGATCGGATTGGTAGATTTCCCTAGAATCTGTGCTTTTTAATATTTGAATTTTCTCTCTTTAATTATTTGTCTTGAAAAACCCAAAACCCTTAAAATTGATTTGCCCAAACAAAGGTTTTGAAAACTACATTCAGTACATGATTTTCCCTCGTTGCACTATCTCTGTGGGTTCGACAACCTTCGGGTTATTATAAATTTATTTTCCCTTTGCTATAATTTGTATGCAGATTTAGCATCGATCAAATTGGCGCTGTTGCCGGGGATATTTAGACGGCGAATCATTACTATCTTGTTTAAAGACTTCTGGATTGGGTATTATTTCTCTTATTTTTAATATTTTGCAATTTGGTGTTCTTTTTCTTTGTTTTTGGAGTGTGTTCTGTTTTTTTTAGCGTGCGTGTGTGTTAAATCTGAGGGTCTGTAACGACCGACGTAGTACTCACGTCGGTCGATGCAGGAATTTTCATGTCGGTCGACACACACCCTGTGTCGGTCGACGTGCACTGAATTTTTCTTGATTTCTGCGCAGGTGCATGAACACAAGGAACAAAGGGAAAATACTTGAGCCCTTCATACCAGAGATTGAAGCAGCCTGCAGGAGGAACAAGAAGAAAGGAAAGAGATTAACTTTTGAGATGGAAGCAAACCCAGAAGCTCCGCTTCAGAATATGATTCCTGAGGAGCAGAGGCAGTTTGTCAATGAAGTGCAGCAATTGAGAGAACAACTTCTAACAGCCCAAACTACTCAGGCGGAACAAGCTGCCAGATTGGCAGAATTGAATGAGAGGTAGATCGTAGTGCTACAGAGGTCCATCTTGGACCGATTTCTTCCCCAACAAGAGGAGTCCGGATTCAGAGTGAGGATTGACGCCAATAATTTTGAGTTAAAGACTGGGCTAATACAGATGGTGCAGCAGATGCAGTTTGGGGGGAGAGCCGTAGAGGATCCATATGCACACCTCAACCAATTCATCGAGGTATGTGACTCTATGAAGCAAAATGGAGTCTCCCAAGATGCGATCCGAATAAGGTTGTTCTCGTTCTCACTCCGAGACGAGGCACGCTCGTGGTGGGTTGGTTTGGACAAGAGTCAGATTGGGACATGGGCAGAATTTCGAGCTGAATTCCTCGCCAACTTCTTCCCACCGAGCCTGCTGCTGAAAAGGAAAGTTGCCATCAATACTTTTAAACAACTTTATTATGAATCACTCTACGAGGCCTGGAAGAGATACAAAGAGCTTCTACGACTCTGTCTCGAACATGTGATTGATCTCGAGATGCAGGTATGCCATTTTTATGAAGGTCTGAATCCTCACATGAAGGAGATGGTGGATGCATCTGCTGGCGGGATACTGATGAAGAAGAGTGGAGCAGAGAGCATGAGGTTATTGGCAGACATGGCCCTGAACAGCCACCAGTGGCCGACTGAAAGACAGATGCCGGTCAAAGCAGTGGAGACAAAGCCAGAGTTTGATGTGGTTGCTGAGGTGAAGAAGCTCCGGGAAGAGATTGAAAAGTTGGGTACAACAAAAGTTGTAGCTGCTACTACTGAGCCTAGCATGGCCATTGTTCTGGTGAAGGCTGACTACATCAACCGAGGTGCAAGCAATTCATCTGGAACTGCTGGGACGGAGGTGAACTACATTGGCGGTGGTTATCAGATAACTACCGAGGCAATCAAGGGTATCATTACAAGCATGGGCGATCTCACCCTGGTTTTTCTTATTAGCCCTTCTGCTGCTGAACACCCACCACCTGGTTTTGATGTAGGTTCAGGGGGAGAAATCGTGGAAACAAAAAAGTCCGTGCTTGAGGAGACTCTCGAAAAAATTATCAAGAGCTCGGACAACCGATTTGGCAAAGTGGAGAACGAAGTCAAAGGGATGGCCAATCACATGCAATTGATGACAAAGTATTTGCAGATGATGGACACCCAACTGAGTCAGATAGCCACTACCTTGGGTACTCAGCACAAGCTGGGGCAACTTCCGAGAACAATAGAGAGAAATCCAGCAAAGGGGAAGTTAGTAAATGCCATCTCGCTGCAATCCGAAAGGAGATATGAAGGCCCAAGCAATATTGAAGGAGGTTCAGGAGAAACAGAGGAGGAAAATCCCGCGAGAGACCTCTCTATTTTGACCGAGATGGAGTCCATCCCGGTCGACGCAGAGAGAGGCAGGACGACTGAGATAGAGAGAAGCCCGACCGAGACAGAGGACTCCATCCTGGTCGACACAAGTCCATCACGGCCGAGACAGAAGACAACAAGCAGGACGATCGAGACAGACAAGTTTTGGTCGATATAGAGCCCCATCCTGGGCGAGAAAGAGAAGGAGAATGAAGGAAGAAAAGCTGATCCCGTGCCTCCCATGCCTTTCCCTCAGAGATTTTCAAAGAAGAAGGAGGACTCTAAGTTCACAAGGTTTGTAGCGAATCTAAAAAAAGTTAATATTAACATTCATCTTGTTGAAGCTCTCAGGGAGATACCAGGTAATACGAAGTTCCTCAGAAGACTGATGAGCGAGAAGAAGCAATTCATAGAGAATGAGACAGTGAGGATTCGTGAGGAGTGTAGTTTACTGTTGCAGAAGCAGATCCCCATAAAGAGATTGGATCCAGGCTATTTCTCGATACCTATCAAGATTGGAGGAAAGGAGTTCCAAAATGTGCTTTGTGATACCGGGGCAAGCATCAACCTAATGCCATGGTCCATCTACAAGAAGCTCGAGATTGGAGAGATGAGAGCCACCAGGATCACCCTTCAAATGACGGACCGATCTATGTCCAAGCCCAAAGGTATTGTTGAGGATGTTCTTATTAGAGTTGGTCACTTGATTTTTCTTGCAGACTTTGTAGTACATGAGATGAAGGAAGATGCCAGCACCCCCATGATTCTGGGAAGGGAATTCCTTGACACAGCCAGAGTCCTGATCGACTGCAAGAAATGGGAGATCACTCTGAGAGGGAACGAGGAGTCTATTACCTTTTGCATTGATAAGAACAAGAGGAATGCAATCAGGTGACAACCATTGAAGAAGAGGAAGATGATGAGATGCCGGAAGAAGAAGAAGAAGCAATCCAGTGGGAAACGAGGAAACTAGGGAGTGAAATTGGCAATTAAGCTACCTCATTCCGAGTACACTACAATCATTTAAAACCACCGGGTCTTCATGATAGATTTAAGGGGTCGATGAGTCTGGACTAAACCGCCTTGGTAAGCTGATACTGAGTCGAGCCAAGATGGTAAATAAGGCACTAGATGGGAGGTAACCCATTATTTTATTGTTTTTTCTAAATTTTGATTTACTGCTGCCTTGGTACTTTCACTTTGTATTTTTGGTTTCTTAAAAAAAACAAAACAAAAACAATCGAGAAACAGTGCTCTGTTTCGACCGACACAGGCCTGGCGTCGGTCGACGCATAGTAGCTCAACGTGTAGCACTTCAACCAGTGAGGAAGGTCGACAAGAAGACTCCATGTCGACCGACGCAGAGCTCGTGTCGGTCGACACAGAGTGCCAGCAGCAAAAATCCCACGTCGCGCGATTTCTGAAGGTTCCAGAATAAAAAGTTGGTGTTCGAGACCAACATTGAGGTACTGTTTCACTTCTAGTCTGATTCTCAAACTTATTCCCTCTGTCAATTGAATAAGTTTGGGGGGAGGAGGACTTGGAGTTGAAACTATTTCTTCCCTGTTACTTTATGCTTTCGGTTTATTTAATTTATGCCTAGTTTAATTTTATTTTGCATTTGCTGAATAAAATTGTGATTATGTGAGAAGATTTGCTTAGCTATGAGATAACCCTAGCAAGAACGCAAAATTTGAATTGATTGACTTAATTATGCATTGATGTGATAGTGGTTGAGTATGCCTACGATTGTAGAAAACCGCATGATTACTTGTTCTGAAACTTACAAAGGCATGATGTTTGATGATGAATTGATGTTTACTATGGAAGAATTTTTGTCCCAAGCGTGAGAATTGAGCCTTAAAATCGATTGTGAGTGTGTCTGTATTATTGAGTATCTCTAGAACTTGCTTTGTTTCTTTTTCAAGACTGCTAGTGTGCACAGGTTTAGGAAATGATTTTAGGCCATCTTTGTTTAGCCTATTTATCTCATACACTGTCCTAATTGAATATTTATCCCTAGTCAGCCCTTTTGAGCCTATGAATTTCTTTCTTTGTCTATGAGTTAGAAAAGAATAGGAAAATCAGCTCTTGTCTATGAGAGTGGGTTGGGAGTTGTTTGAGGAAGGATAATGTAATATTAGAAGGGTAAAAACAAAAGGTTGGGCTCTAGAAAAAAATGTGTTGTGTTTAATCCTTATAAGCTCAAATGAATATTCAAAATTGTTTAGATTATAAAAGGATGTGTGAAAAAAATAGAGAAAAATAAATAAAGAGTCATGAGTCGTGTTAAAAATCTAAGGAGTTGGGTAGATGATTGATAGACAGTGGATTAAGATTGATGAAGTGGACGCACTGAACTTGATTTTGAGTCACTTGGCCAAATATTTCCCTACCTTTCACTAAAAAGCCTACATTACAACCTTGAATAAAGTCCTTTCTGATCTTAGACTTGTGTGCACATATTTGTAGTGGAGATTTAGAATATTTGCAAGCCTATGGTAGAACTTGATTTGCATGACTTGTGTGTCTCATATTATCCTAAACACTTGAATGAATGAGTGAAAACACTTCCCTTGTGAGTCTTCCATGGTTTACTGATCTTCTGATTCTTACAAAGTGTTGATGTTTTGTGAATTTACGAGTTTGATTGTGATGAATCTTGTGAGGCAATGCATTTCTCTTCTACTTGAAATTTTGATTCATTCTTTTGTTGATTGAGGACAATCAAGTATTTATGTTTAGGGGGGTTGATAAGCTCGTATTTTGCCTCAGTTATGACATTGTTTTCTTATTGATTTCTTGCATTTATTTGAGTTTTAGTTAATAATCGAGCATGAGTCAAGTTTATTGGGGTATTATGCTTGCCATGGTGTGTTTTTGCAGATTTTGGGCCAAATCCAATTAAAACTTGTACCGAAAGCAGCAGATGTTCAAATAAACAGTCACTACTTCTTCCACAATTGGAATCCAAGCTAATGGAGCACATATTAGGAAAAATCTTTGAGTTAGCTTTCCAATGCAACTGGAATCGGGTCAATCGAAGTTTGGGAGTGATAGTTATGGCCAAAACCGTGAGACTGCGCATAAGGATCGCAAGGGGGAAAAACGTCTCTGTTTCGACCAATATGAAGTCCACGTCGACCGACGCAAGGGCATCCGCGTCGATCGACGCAAGCTCCACGTCGACCGAGATGGGCCCAAAAAAGGAAAATTCGAGATTTTTATGGTTAAATCATATTTTTAGCCCTAGATCCCAATATATACCCCTCTACCTCTATAAATACTTGTTTTGCTCGAGTTTTGAGCACCTTTTACCAGTTCCTTTCAGTTTTTCATTTAGTTTTCTCTTGGATTATTGAAGTTTTAGTTATTTTTAGAATTCCTCTTTACTTTTATTGTTGAATCTTTACCTGCAATCTTTATTTTTCATTGCTATGTCTTTCTTTAATATGTTAGGGTAGAACCCTAAGCAGGTTCTAGGGTTTCTCCATCTGTAATGCATGTCTATATTCAATTGTTCAAATCCTTAAAATTGGTTTAAATCCTATGTTTTATTTTAAATCTATTCTTAACGAAGGATCGAGAGATGAAGATTGAGGTAGGTTTCAATTATTAATTGAAGGACCGAGAGGTGAAGGTTAGTAATAGGAAGTTAGGATTTAATACTTTTGATTATCTGTCCGACCAAGAAGATTTCAATTGTATGATAAGTCTAATCTTTATTAAAATTAATTAACTTTGTGTGTTTGAGACCGAGAGGAGATAACCACTAGTTAATAATTTAGGATTTAATTGCCCTACCAAGGAATTAATTCCACCTTAACAGATTTTCCACCAAAATTATCTTTTATGGGTTTGAATATTTGTTTCTTGCATGTTGATAGGATTGGTAGATTTCCCTAGAATCTGTGCTTTTTAATATTTGAATTTTCTCTCTTTAATTATTTGTCTTGAAAAACCCAAAACCCTTAAAATTGATTTGCCCAAACAAAGGTTTTGAAAACTACATTCAGTACATGATTTTCCCTCGTTGCACTATCTCTGTGGATTCGACAACCTTCGGGTTATTATAAATTTATTTGCCCTTTGCTATAATTTGTATGCAGATTTAGCATCGATCAGGGTGTCGTCTTCACTTCAACCTGAAGACTAAGCTTACAGGGAGTTCCTAGGTGAGTGACCACAGTAGACCAAAGGAAGGAGGTGCTGACATGTTGTGTATAGATTGTAAGGATGCTTGTATTTACTTAGTGATTTATCAAAACCTAGGGTCTGAAGATTGGATGTAGGATTTTAAGACCCAAACCACTATAAAATATCTTGTGTTATTTACTGCTTTCATTTATATTAATGTCTTGTTTAGTTTCGCAAACTGACTTTCAAAACCTTCAATACTTATCCAAGTATTTAAGCGTATATACTGTGAAACTTATTTAACAACGACAGACCTAAGCTTAACTTTTATCAAGTACCCTAAACTAAGTTCTATCGGTTTAGCAGAACAAGTGCAAGTTTATTATATTTCTACTTCAGTTGCATATATTCGTACTCTGATTTTGGGACCAACAAGATCGAAAGAGCAGCCAAGTAGAGAGAAGGCAAGAAGAAAAGATCAACAGATTGGCTGTCCCAAGAAAGACTAAGAAAGATTGCTGAAAAGACAGCCCTTGAAGCTACACTAGATGCAAGGTATGAAGTTTTTGAAAGAGTTAAAGCCAAAGCCAAAATTAAAAAGGCAATGATTAGTGAGACAGATCCTCACCAGGATCAGAAGGAACTTCAAGATGAACTAGCTAGGATGTTGATCAAGGCGTTGAAAGGGAAAGGACATGTCTCTGAAATAGATCCTGAGTTTTTTGCAGGATTCATAGAGGCTAAAACCTTGAATCTTGATCCTTCAAAGAAAACTCAGTTAGATATTCTATCTGAGGGAGGTTTCAACAAATTGGTGGCTGAACTACTTCATATGGTGAATGATGGAGAAAGTGAGGATGATTTGTTGAAATTGGTAGATGAATACAATGAAAGAGAACATGACCCTGACCAGGTTGAAGAAGGTCATGTTGAATCTCTGGAAAGAGAGATAGATGAAGTTGATCCTCGAAAATTCTTGTTTGATATAAATGAAGCCATAAAATCTACAAAGCATATGGCGATCATCGATCTGACAAATGATGGCTTCAATTCCAGAAGGTAAATCACTCCTGTACATCAAGAGTGTTTTGATTCAAACTCTACCCAATGTGAGGAGGATGTCATAGAACCTCTTTCTACTGAGATACAAACAAAAAGATAAGTTTTTGAGATCCCAATGGAAGTGAGGAGTGTTGGATCCTTCACAGTCGAGCCTCTCTTGCTCACTCATTTCTCATCATCCAATCAGCTGACCACAGGATCAAGCAGCCATGAAGAGTCTAGCTTATGGTCTAAGGGAAAGGAGATTGAGTTACTATCAATTGACATGCCTGAAGATCCAATCGAGGACTTTGAGCTACCATTTTTTGTGGCACATCTAACTGAAATGATGAACGCACCTCACTAGTGGGATCGACGTCCTTATCCCTATAGTCAATCATACACTCAGGTTCCCAACGTTCTTGTGCAAGCTGTAGGACTCCTTCAGAAAGATGTTGTTGCAAACCGGATCAGTGATCTCTGTCAACCATTGTAACGGTATGATGAGCGCAACAGAGATATTTTCGAAATTGCATATGTGCTGAGTGAGGTAATTGAAAACATAGTTGATATGAAGATCGAAGATACCTACTCACAATATATATTGGAGATTGTCCCGAGCTGATGGCTGAATTCAGAAGATGGAGAATTTATGATATTTGTACTCATCAACTCAATCATGAAGATAAGGTCGTCATGTACTGCAGACTTGGATGGTCATACTGGAGGTCGGAGGAGCAATGGACAAACAAATGGATGGGTGTAAGATCTGGAGAACCTCAAATGACCAAGGAATATATTCAGGACAGACTGATAAAGATTCGTTCCTTTAGAAGCATTCCTAGAGTTCATGGAGTTCCATCGCTGGAGCCTATAGAAGGTTCTTTTCTTTCTGTTGATTGAACTCCCAGAGGACCCATCAGACATTACTGGTGTCCCAAGCTTAAATCTGTGAATAAGCTTGCAAAGAAGATAATCAAATCCCGAGGAAATGTGAATATGAATTGTTTGTTTGGGAAAACTTCGTGCTTGGAGATATCTGCCTATTGTGAGTCACTCCTCATTCGAACAAGCTGAAGTACATTTGGGAGTGTCCAGGCTTTAGAGATCACTTGCTCGTGCCACACATCAAAGAGAATCCAAGGCTGATCATAACAGTTCACTTTTAAATGAAAATGGAGCATCTTCGTCCGAAATTCATGCTGAAGCCCTTCCTAAATCACATTTAGATCCCTCCACTTCTAGTAACGCAATCCATGAAGAACCACTCTCTATTCCTGCTGTAACTGCTCTGAATAGCTTGCAACTGTCCACCTCACAAGTACATCAGATCGTCCGACAATACGAGGAAAGAGTCCTCAAAATCATGGCGGAGAGGATTGACACTTTGGTTGGTGTCGTCAAAAAGGGGGAAGAAACAAGAAAAAGAGTTGATGAGGAATGATAGAATAAGTTCGACGCCAGCATGGACAAATTTTATGAACTCCTTGCCGCTCTTTCCAAAGCAGAGAAGAAGTAAAATCACCCCTATACTCCTCCTTGATCTATCTGTTGCTATTTTACCTTAATGTTATATGGATTTGTTACTTTTATCAAAGTCTTTTTTAAATCTGCTTCTTGCTCTCTTGCATACTAAAGATTTAATTGCTATAAACTTACTTGAAATATTAATCGAGCAATATCTGTCCAAAATTTATAAGGAGAAGATCTTAAGTAGAAAGCATAATTTGAGGGGGAATCTTTCTGAGTTTATAGACTGAAAGTCATACTTGTAAAATTCTAAAGTTCTTGGCTCTTCATCGGCTTAGGTTAGAAATAGCTTTGATCACACCAAAAATGGGAAAATTGTTTGGAAATTTGATAGAAATATTCTTCCTTTATTTTATGTTTTGGTGGGTCAAAGATTGTAAAAGTCATCTTAGTTAGTCTTCAGCTTAGGTGCATGATAAACACTCGTTTTGTGCACTTTACTGATATGAATCTGCTCAGTTTTGACCTTAGATTAGATCATTACGTGGTGTTCTTATGTTTTATTCATATACTTTGAAGAATTATTACGTTTGGGTTTTTTCTGGTTGTTTATGCAGATTTTATGCACAATTGAGTTGTTTTCAAGATATAGTCGAGCACCATGAAGTTAGTTGATGTGTCGTTGCACAAGGAATGTGAAAAAGTGAGAAGACATCGACGAAAAGCTCCAAAAATCCAGTCGCGACGTGAACGGCGACCCATTTTACATGAACGGCGGTCGCCAATCATGTACATTGGGCCGCCAATCACACAAATCTCACATTCTCACTTCGGCACATGAATGGCGATCTATTTACATGAACGGCGACCGCCGTTCATGCTTTTAGATTGCCGTTCATGTAATTTCTGGAGTTGGCTACGGCGCATGGACGACGACCTAACTGCATGAACGGCGACCGCCGTTCATGCCTTTAGGTCGCCGATCGTGAAAAATTTTGGAGTGGCTACGGTGCATGGATGGCAACCCGAGCGCACGCTTGGCGGTCGCCATCGACACATTCTGGGTCGCCGATCGTGATTTTTTGGGCGAAAATTGATCCCAATCCCATATCTTTTTGGATTTGAACAAGATAAGTATAAATAGAGGCTCCCATGACTCAAGGAGGGTTACGTACTCTAATTTTTCTGATCGATTGTTGAGAGAGAGGGGGAATTCAAGGTCACAGAAGATTCAAGATTGAAGAATTAGGTTCTTAGTTCCATGTTTTCTAAGTTTTCTTCTTCTTTAATTCTCT
>JAPKLW010000274.1:40203-96096 GCA_026898455.1 Plectranthus barbatus | reverse complement strand
GGGGGAAACTCAGTTATTTGAAGAACTTTTTGTCATTTTTACATTAGATCTAGTTAGGAGTTCCCCTAGATTCCAATTTCCATCACGATTTCATCTCAATCCTAGAGTATCAAGGAGCTAAATTCATCAATCCTTGGAGGAGAATTGAAGATCCAAGGGGGTAGATCAAGACCTAACAAATCCAATTGGGGAAGATTCCACTCTCTACTTGTCAATTGTAATGGATGTATTTGATTTCAACGTTGTATTGTTACAATTGAGAGGTATGTTGCTCTAATTCAATTTGGATGTTGATTTGAACAAGGATGCATGAAGATTAGGTTTGAGAATTGTTTGTTTACTTTCCTTTGAGAGCTTGAATTGCACTAGAACTTGTTCCTTACCTCTTACGTGTAGGTAATAGCCAACTTAGGGGGTAGTTGACGTGAACGCTGCAGCCAACACGCGGGCGGAATCGTCGTGAATAGTGTAGATTCATACGATTTCAGTTCCAATCCCTGTGCGGTGCTAGGTCGTAGGGTGATAATTGACGTTCTATTTGGAGTGGTCTAGGGCTTAATAACGTAGTTGTTTGCGAGTCTTAGCATCATCAACCGTTAGCTCGCCGTGACAAGGGGTTAACGAGTGTAGGGTCAATTGCTCAATCTCCTAGGGATTAAAATGTGTTTACATCAATGATTAACCTAATTGGATTGCATCTACGTTCATTTCAACATCCTATCTACCTAATTTGAGTATTTGCTTGTCTTGGTTTACCGATTTGTGGAGAGAATTGATTGAATGTTGATTGATGGTTTAATTGATTGTTTGTTATATGATGTTAGCATAGATTGAAATTGATTGCCTAGTTGATAGAAACTACTCAACGATTCTATTTTGCCTAGCTATAAGACTTTGCTATAGTATCCCGGTAATCTAGCGGGCGAAGGGAAGAAGGACCTGGATTTGACAAATTTTATTCTTGTGTAGCTAGGAGTTTAATTTTTATTGAACTTTTAGCCGCATCAAGGTACAATACCCAGAGGTTGACCTTCTATCAACTATTGATCCAGCATAATCAGCATCTGTGTATGCTTCAACTGCTAGGCCTCCATTCCTCCTATATAAGAGTCATTTTTTCCTGGTGTTCCTTTAAGATATTGCAGAATTCTATTTGTTGCTTGTAGGTGAACCTCTCTTGGACTATGCATGAATTGACTCACCACGCTAACAACATATGCTAAATCTGGTCTAGTATGGGACAAATAGATGAGTCGCCCAACCAGACATTGATACATTTTTTTGTTTATAGTTACATCCTCTTCGGCTTGTCCAAGTTTGAAGTTCAAGTCGATAGGAGTACTAATCGGCTTGCAAGCTGTCATGCCAATTTCTTTCAAAAGATCAAACACATACTTTTGTTGCAAATGAAAATCCCTTTCTTGGAATGAGCTACTTCAATTCCAAGAAAATACTTTAACCTTCTGAGGACTTTAATCTCAAATTCTTTAGCCAAATTTTGGCTCAACAATTGTCTTTCCTTATCATCATTACCTATCACAATTATATCATCCACGTAGACAATCAGAGCTGTAACTCCCCCTGAAACTGAGTGTTTGATGAAGAGTGTATGGTCTCCTTGCCTTTGTCTGTATCCCATAGTAATCAAAGCTCTAGAAAATCTCCCAAACCATGCCCGTGGAGATTGTTTAAAGCCATACAATGTTTTTTTTAACTTGCAAACCTTTTGTCCAGATAAGTTATTCCCATATCCTGGTGGAAAGTCCATATAGATCTCTTCTTCCAAATCCCCATGCAGAAATGCATTTTTCACGTCGAACTGCTCTAGCTCCCATCTATAGTTAGCTGCTTAGGACAACAAAATCCTCACGGTGTTCATTTTTGCTACCGGTGAAATGTCTCTATATAATCAATGCCATAGGTTTGTGCATACCCTTTAGCAACCAATCTGGCCTTGTATCTCTCAATTGACCCATCTGCTTTATACTTAACCGTATACACCCATTTACAGCCCACAGGTGTTTTTTCATTTGGAAGTTGTACCACCTCCCATGTCTTGTTCTTCTCTAAGGCCTTCATCTCCTCATTCATAGCTTGCTTCCATATTCCATTGGTTAATGCCTCAGATAGAGTGGTAGGGATAGCAATGGTGTTTAGGTTGATGAGGAAGGCTCTGTGTAAGGGTGAAAACTGTTTAAACGAGAGATAATTTGCAAGTGGATAAAGTGGGCGTTTGGTACATTCTCTAGTTCCTTTCCTAATATAAATGAGAAGATTTAACTCATTCTCATTAGGCTCAGTCTTAGTTTGCAAAGTAGGGTTAGAAAATGTTACCTCATGATCAGGTTCCAGATTGGATTCTTGAGCATGCCTAGATGCCAGATCAACCGTCTGCCTTCTTGTAAAAACCTTCCCAAATCTTGCATTTACATGAATAGATTCACCTAGACCAGATTCGGGTTCAAGGGATGGAGGTTCACGTGATGTTGAACTTTCATGTATAGGTTCATGGGATGTAGAGCTTTTAAGTATGATGACCGGAGCAATTTGTTTAAAAACGATAGAAGGAAGAGACTCACTAAAATGACACTAATCTTTATCTTCGATTATTGAACTCTCCCCCTGAAGATAAGGAAAAGTAAATTAGGACTCATGTTTATGAAATGTTACATCAATGGAGACGAAGAATCTTTTTGAAGGAGGGTGATAACACTTGTACCCTTTCTGAGTGGAGCTATAGCCAACAAAAATAGTTTTCAAGGCCCTTGGATCTAACTTTCCCCTATTATGATTATGAATGTGAACATAGGACACACACCCGAATATTCGAGGGATACGGTTATTTGTAGTCTGTATGTGGGGATAAAATGTGGAAAGTTCATCCATTGGACTCTTGAATCCCAAGACTTTGGTAGGTAATCAATTTATGAGGTGAGTAGAAGTAAGGAAGGCTTCCCCCCCCCCCCCAAAAAAAAGGACTTCGGCACAGTTTTTTGGAACAATAGGGCTCGAGTGGATTCAAGGAGATGACCTATTTTCCTCTCTGCTACCCCATTTTGTTGTGGTGTATTAACACAAGATGATTCATGCACTATCCCTTCTTTTTCAAAATAGGTGCGAAGTGTGTGATTGAAGTAATCCCTCGCATTATCAAATCGAAACCTCTTTATGATAGCCCCAAATTGATTTCTAATCATGGAGAGAAAATTAGGAAGTATGGTACTAACATCATATTTATGTTTAAGAAGAAAAACCCATGTAACACGAGTGCAATCATCTATAAAAGAAACAAACCATCTTGCTCCCGACACACTTGGAATGGTAGGGGGGCCCAAAATATCACTATGAATAAGGTTAAATGGAGAAGGGCTTATTGTATTGCTAATTGGAAATGGTACACGCTTATGCTTAGCAAGCTAACAAACTTCACAATGAAACTGATTGACATCAAGACCCTTAAAGAGAAAAGGAAACAAAACTTGGATAGTTCTAAAAGATGGATGACCCATGCGATGATGGTGAAGCCAAATTTTGTCTTTGTTGGTATAGGTGTTTTGGATATGAGAGAGTCATGTAACCTGCTAGTGTGAATGCTTAATTGAGTTGGTGTTTCAAGATGGTAGAGGTCGTTCCTTTCGCTAGCACGTCCAATCATCCTCCCCGAAGCCTGGTCCTGAAAAACACAATGATTATGGTAAAAAAACTACATTGCATGGTATGTCTTGGGTAAGTTTTTGGATAGAGATAAGATTTGTGGATAAGGAGGTCGGGACATGGAGAACATTTTTTAAGGTGAATGATGAGTTTATTTTAATATCTCCTACACCAGCTACAGTTACAAGAGAACCATTAGTTGTGGCAATTTTCCTATTACTAGGGCATGGAGTGTAAGAGAGAAAGGTGTTGGGTGAGTTGGTCATGTGATCTGTCGCTCCCGAATCCAAGACCCAAGAATTGACAAAGGTATTATCCGATACATGTAATCCAACAGAGAAAGGAAACTTACCAGAATACACCAAGGAAAAACTACCTACCTGAGGGTTTCTCCAATTTGTTGATGAGAGGCATCAATCTGTCAATCTCTTCTTGGCTGAAACTTGTAGCCTCTTGTGGTGGTGTTGCTTGAATACTCTGCAGTTCAACTGGTTGTTGGGGTTGAACTATTATACACTGGGTGGTGTTATGAGTTTTAGATATTTCAGACATGGTTAGGGGGTTTTATGAATGAAAAAGAGGCAGCAATGAAGGCCACCAATTAGAGGAGTTGATAGGACGAAAACAGCAATTAAGGCTACGGAAATATATTGAAAGAAAACAACAATTGAGGCTGCGAGAATAGATCAAAGGAAAACAACAATTAAGGCTGTGTATTATCAAAGAACAAAAACAGAAGCAGTCCCAAGAAGGAGCTGCTCTGATACCATCTCAGAAAATGTAATTCTATATTTTTTGTCTGTTAAAAAAGATCTACAAGATGGTGCCTTATATACATGATGACCCTAGCTAATTCTAGTAGGAAATCAATTAAATCCCATGATTTATGGGATTTGATACAAATCAAATAACTACCTAGCCTAATATTAGGAAATCAAATAAACATAAATAACTCAAATTTATACCCACTCTCCAACAGGGGTGAAGGATGTGCTAGGGCAGAATGGTGTGCAACATTTGTATTGATCCCATGGCATTGTTTATCGCCAGAGGATGCTAGCTACACGGGAATCTTTAGCAGATATTCATTCGTGACTATCCTAATCTTCACCTTGAGGACAAGGTGATCCTTGAAGAGAAAAGAGATGATACGGTAACTAAACATATCTCCAATAATGAGAAGAATCAGCGGGAAGGGATGCCTACAAAGAAGTTGAGAAGATCAAGCTTAGCAAAACAGATCTCAACGCGCTTAACAAGATATGATCTTTATTAGTATTATTTGAGTCTTTATGATTTTTTCTTTTATCTTTTGTTAGTAGTCTTTTACGATTTGTTGATATCCTTAAGATTTGTGATTAGCGCATAATCTGGGATTTGAGTCTATCGTGGGATTTCAGTCTAGCTCAGCCACATCTTTATTTCTTATTTATAGCTCCAGAAGTTGAGGAAATAAGATCGAACACTTCTCTAAAATTATTCATAAGAGTTTCACACCTAAAGTGGGTACGGATATGTGGATAACGTATTAATCAGGGTAGGTTTTAGTTCAACATATTTAACTCGGAGCGTGTTTTTAGAATGTACACCCGAGTTGTAACCAAAAAGATGGATCCAAAAAGATGGATTCGTGTTGAGGAAATGGGAGTTCAATTGTTGGCCAATATAAGAAATCAATCAGGAAAAGAGCTAAAAATTGTTGATCCAAATTTGGTGAATCGGGTTCTTCAAGTTTTCCAAACTTATTCTTACACTTTCTAGTGTGGCTAGGGACTAGAATAAATTACGTAACATGAGATTGATGTTTGGATTTTTCTTCAATTTTATTAAAGAGTTGCAGTTTTTGTCCAGACATTTTAACAGACATTTTGTTAGCAAGTTGAGTTTTGACTTATCTGCTTGCGGGCTGGAACTCGTCTATCCCAAACATGCTAAATCCAAGGACATTGATTTTTCTCCAACACATGATAGTAATCTGCGGTTACATGTTCCAACACGACAAAAATGTTCCCCTTTTCAACCATTTTTTTCTCACCCAAAAGCAGGGCAAAGTTTCCGATTCTTTGTGCATACATACTTGTAGTTCCAGACTGATATGTGCAAAACGATATACTATGTTCGAGAAGTACAAGTTCGTTCTCTAATTAATATATGATCATCTAAGTTTCCCCATATAAGTTAGACACCAAATTGCTCATGTTCTTTGTTAACTACTACACCCGATCCTAGTATCGGCTATGTACATATACATATAAAAAAAACCCAAGAAAATCTAAGCATGCCCCAATCAGTCATAGAAAAATGGGTTCTCCTCTCCACATAGATTCGTATTCGTATACAAATTTACCAGAGTATTTGGGAACCTATCCCTCCATCACACATAATCGATCAAGAAAAGCAGGGGATAAAATTTAAATTTCCGCGTAGGTGCTTCACCATTCCAAGCATGTACGTAATCGTGCAAAAAGCATATGCTAACACATATTCTAGGTTTCGTGGGTGGGCGTCGAGAAGCAACATACAGACACATAATCTCACCAAAACTTCAAGTATTCCAACGTTTTTCATCCTAACACTCCACTTATTCAAGAATAAAGATCTAGTCACATATGTATATAAACTCATGTTGCCATTTCTAAATTCTCCTCACGCTTACACTCATCACACCATGGTTTATAGTTCCAGCCATGCATAGTTGTATAACAAGGTTAAGAAATGTTAGTCATCGCACGTACATTAAGTGGCTATAGTAGTGAAGGTTCTCACCTCTTGTTGGTTCACAACTTCGAACTCCACTAGATTTCTACCGTGGCTTTCCGTCGTCGTCTCAGTTGTTCATGAAGGGAGTGGAGTTGGTTAGTCAAAAGCATCTTAGTGTTGAAGCAAAAGAAAATTAACTCACTTTACTATTTTCCTTCGATTCTCCCGTAAGGTGGAGTCCTTGCCGCTCGCTCAGAGGAGGGAAGAGTCGCTGGTGTTGTCGCTGCTCACCGAGGAAGAAGGGGGTGGCTCTATCGTTTGTTGCTAAGAAGAGGGGAAAAAGGTGACTACATTCGTTAGAAAAGAAAAAAAATAGTGTAGGTAGTTTACCTTTTTCATGACGGCTACAAAGGAGGAAAAATGAGGTGTTGCTTGGGAAGCAAGGCTGGCCCTGAGACCGTGCGAGAGGTGCGCCGCACCGGGGCCTCCGAGTGAGAGGGACACCATTTCTAAAAAATATAAATAGTAATATTATGTTAGTTATTAATTTATCTTAGTAAAAATAAAAAATGTAATACAAAAAATTTAGTTTTTAGTCTAACTAAAAAGATTAACAAAAAACTCTAATTTATATTTATCTTGACACAAATGTTTAGTTTAATATAAAATTAAAAACTTATATACGATATTAAGATTTATTTGTTCAACTTTCCAATTAGCGATATCTATTCTTAAATAAAAACAAATATTTACGGTCATCTTCACATAATTGAACACAAAAATCTCATTCTTCTCGGAAAATGAAACGCCCCATCAACTAAAAGAAACCTTTGTTGTTTTACTTCGTTGTTGCTTCAATCATTTTACAAATAAATAATTTATTTTTCTCCGATGAAGGATTCTACAATAAGGTGAAAGGTAATTCTTCATATGATTTTTGTTTTTGTTTTCTGGATTCTTATATAGTGTTTATCTTTGATGAATTTCGTCAAATTTCATAATCAAATGATTTAGATTTTGTGTGCGTAGCTTGCTGATTTCAATGAATAGTTTTAGATTTCCTTGCAAGTTATGTTGCTTGATTTTTTTTAATTTTAATTAGTTTATTTGATTTTGTTAATTTTTCAACCATGTTTTCAATAACTAAACACCCTTCAATATATATCTTTTACAAAATGTAAAAAGAATTATGCTTTATATATATTGACTTACTAATTGAATGGTTAAATATGTATATTACTTATACAATTTTATTGACAACACGAATTGTTGCATAAGATGAGAGAATTTTTTCGAATACAAGAATTTTTAGTACTCTTACTTTTAGTCAAAAAAATTAGGGGCACCATTTATCTTATTCACACAGGGACTCCAAGATCGACAGGGCCAACCCTATTGGGAAGAAACGAGAAGAGGTGGAGTCTGCACTACTGTTAACGTCATCAAAAGGAGAGAGAGAGAGAGAGAGAGATTGCAGCTGCTATAACAATTGGGAAAAGAGAAGGGAAGAAAATGACTAGGAATGCTACAACTACACGAAAGTGAGAAGATAAGAGATAGTGTGTTATGAGTTTGAGATGGGGAGTGAGTTGAGAGGGTTGTATGAGTGACGGCCTCCAACATGATAGGGCAGACTTTGAGTAGCATGTCTGGGTTCAAAAGTGGATGAAGTGATCAGTGCTGGTTAAGGAGTTGGAACAAAGAAATGTTTAGTCAACACTATACCTACTAATCTACTAATATTGATATTAAAGCATTGGTATTGTAGCAAAAATACAAAATCCCACTAACACATTTAAAATTTGTAGATTGTTGCATATATTTCATGCAACCCATCAAATTTTTTATATTCTTTTTGGATGCATTATATATATTTATATATAGAGAAAGAGAGGATCCTCTCTCTATATTTTATTGTGTAACTAAATTCAATTTAAGATTTAGCATAATAATGAAAAAGATGAGGATCAAACATGGTCTAAATCAATATGACCTCTCAAATCTAAATATCAATGTCCTTAATTAACAAATTAATTGAGGCTTTAATCTAAATATCAACGTCCTTATTTAACCATTCAATAATCAAATTAAATGAGGCAGCGTACGTTTGAATAAATTAATTTAAACCGAATATTAGCTCCAATTTAATTAATACTTAGACGCCATAAATCTCTCCCCCGAAAACCAAGAATCTCAATATGCAAAAAGATATTAACTACTCTAATTAACCTCACCTCCCCCACAACTCAAGCAATAATTAAAACACAAAAACACACGAAGATCATAGAAATCAAACCAGATAAAAACACAAAGATGATATGAATATAATAAATAACATAAAAATTAAAAAAAAAACTGACAGAAGGAAGAGGGTTGCAGTTGGAGTTGGTGATGCAGTTAGGCCTGTGCCAGTGGTCGGTTCGGCCAAAAACCGACCGCCAACCCACTAACCGAAACTCAACCGATCAGCTACCCAAACCGACCGACCAACCGCCCAAAGTATTGCTGAACCGAACCGCCCACCGAACCGAAAGTGGCGGTCGGTTTCTGTCGGTTAAAATCAAACTGAATTAAAAAAAATGCTTCAACTTCACCGAAAATGCAATCAATCGAGGAGTCGAGGGTCGAGAGACTGAGACGCAGGAGTGCAGAGCAGGAGGAGCAGGAGCAGCCGGCAGAGGTGGGCGCCGACTGCGGGCGGACCGACGGGTTCGCTGAGGATGAGAGCCGAGAGGGAGCACTGGAGTAGAAACAGCGATGTCGGCTTGACCCTTTGTGTGGAGAAACGGCGACAGGGCTGGAGGTGAAGCGCCGCTGGAGCCTGAGAATTGTGATGGGAGAAAGTGCAATGTCGAGAAGGTAGATTGTGGGTGAAAAATTAATTGGTGAAAAAAAAGTAGAAATAGGAGAATTGAGGGGAAAGTGGATGTGGACGTGGTGAAGAAATAAATTGGAGAGAGAAGACTAAATTATGGGAAAGATGGAGAATGGCTGTTTTGGGCGGTGGACGGGTGGAGAAATAAAAAAGGAAGATAATTAATGTAGGGTAATTAATATATGTATGTACATAATATCGGTCGGTTCGGTTAATCCAAAATTTCTAAATAAAGAACCGAGCACCGACCGATATTCACTCGGTTTTTCACTTTTCCAACCGACAGCCGACCGACTAAACATTTGCACCGAACCGAACCGCCCGAATTTAATCGGTTCAGTCGATTATTTCGGTTGCGGTTCGGTTCTGCACACCCCTAGATGCAGTCATTATACTTCCAGGCAAGATGGCCTTGGCCGTCCAAGTAGCCGCCGCCCTTGACCGTCAAGTTGTCGACGTATTGAAAACCGATCCAAATGTTGGTGAAGAAGAAGCGGGGATCAGAGAGAGCTCTCAGAGTCCCACGGATCACAAAACTAATGGAGCCATTGCACTGCTCAGGAGCCACACCAACGGCAAGCTTTCAAAATCATTTCTCAAAGTTTAAAAAAACTCAATCCTACAAGCAAAGTCAAAATCTCAAATGCAAAAATAAAATCTCTCCATTTCCAAGAATATTATAATATCTATAACTGTTTGCTTATCACAGACACGGAGACTAATAGATTTCGTGATTCAGTAAATTTACAGTTTTCATTTAAAAAATTTCAGAGCCATTGGATAATATCTAAATAAAGCTATTTCGTTCAAATTGAGTACCTGTCCATGTGAACAGAAATTCTTGAGGTGAGCTTTTATTTTATATCCTTCTTAGCATTTCCATTCCACTAGAACAAACCATGCAATGAAGCTTTTATCCATGCACCACCATTGTTCCAACTAACTTGCTAAGCCCCATCACATCTATGTTATCGCATTGCACGGGAAAAGCCATCATCCTTGCCACCGTCACTGTTGAAGCTCCAGCCCACACACCACAGCTCGCTCCTCTGGTCAGCTAACCCGACACCTTTAAACAGTTACCACATGGCAACCCGTTCCTCCATCGTTGAATAAGTTTTGACCACAAAGTACCGTCAAATCTGGATGCATCTCTCTCACAGAGACTCTCACCCATTGCCTGTTACAAATTGGGACATAGAGGTTCGGTTCTGTAGATGTAGACGAAGAAAAAAAAAGGAAAGAGAGCCAGAGAGGAAGAAAGAGTGGGGGACGACGGAGGTGAGGTAGACGCGACGGGAGAGGGCGGCGGGCTCGACCACGCGGAAGATGCGGACGGCGGCAAAGGCGACGGAGGAGCAGAGGCCCATGTGAATCATGGTGAGGGAGATGGGGAAGGGCCAACTGTACAACTTCCAATCCAGGATGTACTTGTTGTAGACGATTACGGTGAAGGAGAGTAAGATCCAGATGGCCACGTAGGTATAGGAGAGGACGATCTTCTTCACCATGCCCTCCGACAGAGCACCGCCTTTCCCCATTGCTGCGGTGGAGATTTTGGGGAAGAGGACGAAGTGTAGAGAGAGGGAGAGACTGGGTCAGCTGGAGTGCCAAGCAAAGCAGTATTTGAACAAATTGGGTGCATTACATTAAATAAATGAGATAAGATGTCATAGATTCTAGAGATATATAAGAAAAAGGTACTGATCGTGACTGTGATGGAGTTGACATGTGTAGAGAGAGAAAAGAGGGTGGAGTTAAGAGAAAGAGGGGGATAAAGGGTGTATATTATATATTCATTTTAATTTTATGGTAAATAAAGTTCCTTTATGATTTTGTTAGCCTTAAAACTACAATAAATTATGAGGGAAATCTAAAATAGCCAAAATTTATAAGTACAAATAAAAATCGTTATCTTAATGAAAATTTTTAAAAAATAGCTAAAATACAGTCTTTTAGGTTAAAACGTTTAAATCAGACAATCAAATCTTTTGATTTTTGTGAAATATTTAACGCTTTGATTTTTTACTAATATTGTATAACACAATTTTATTTTTTATTAATTTTTAGAGTTGTTACGAAAAAAATTATAGTATTTGATTGAAAACAATTCGGTTTGCATTCGACCTTTTGAAATATATCTCGTCTTTGAAAGATATATTTCGAAGGGTTTTATTCTAATATTGTAAAACACAACTCTATTTTTATTATTTTTTTAGAGTTGTTATGAAATAAAATATAATATTTGATTGAAAACAATCCGGCTTGCATTCGGCCTTTTGAGATATATCTCGTCTTTGTGATATATATTTCGAAGTGTTCTATTCCAATATTGTAAAACATAACTCTTTTTTTTAATAGTTTTTAGAGTTTTGATGAAATAAAATATAATATTTGTTTGAAAACTATCCGGCTCGCATTAGGCCATTTGAGATATATCTCGTCCAATTGAGATATATTTCGACCAAGTGAGATATATTTCGAAAATTAAATCTCAATTGGGCAAGATTTCGGTCAATTGAGATATATATTGGTGAAGTGAGATATATTTCAATTTTTTATTTTAAAAAATATATAATTCGAATCTTTTAATTTTTTAAAAATAAAATAATAAAATATAATAAACGATAAATAAGTCTCAATTGGGCAAGATTTCGGTCAATTGAAATATAACTTGGCATGTGAGATATATTTGGATTTTTTTATTCTTAAAAAATATAATTCAATTCTTTTAATTTTAAAAAATAAAATAAAATTAAAAAATAATAAATAAGTCTCAATTGGGCAAGATTTCGGTCAATTGAGATTATTTTGACCAAGCTGTGAGATATATTTCGAATTTTTTATTTTTAAAAAAAAAATAATTTGAGTTTTATAATTTTAAAAAATAAAATAAATGATAAATAAGTCTCAACTGGGCAATATTTCGAACAAATGAGATATATGTTGGTGAAGTGAGATATATTTCGATTTTTTTATTTTAAAAAAATATAATTCAAATCTTTTAATTTTTTAAAATAAAATAAAAAAATTAAATAAAAGGTAAATAAATCTCAATTGGGCAAGATTTCGGTCAATTGAAATATATCTGGGCCAAGTGAGATATATTTGGATTATATTTATTTTAAAATAAATATAAATCGAGTTGGATATATTTCGGTCTTCAAATCGGCTTGATTTCCGACCGAATTGAGATGGATTTCGCTTGTTCTAAAATCCAGCTGGAACTCGGCATTATATCCAGATGGATTTGCACAACAACCCCACCCACTTAATTCAATTCGAAACCTAAAAAAAATTGGGCCTGAAAAACAGAGGCATTCGGCTGGAATACCACCTTCGAACACAAACCCATACCCTCGCAGCAATTTCCGGCCAACCATGTCGACGGTGCAGGTTAGTATTTCCGGCCTCTTATTTGATTTTATGTGCGCCTGATTGCTACATTTTTTTTGTTATTATTTGCTGTTTTTTTAGATATATGCTTCGATGCTGAATATTGGTAGAATCTTTATTTTAAAATTATCGGCAATAATACGCATGCATGAATTCATGTTTATATGTTTTAGTTTGTTAATGTAAATGTGCGACTGAATATATGGTAATATTTGGTATTGTGAATGTTCTTCATTTGTTTTTAGAATTAGAGAAAAACATGTAATCATGAGAAAACTTTGTAAAGTTTGCAGCCACAGTGGATAAGATATGATCTTCATGGATGCAAGGCCAAGACTAATTTCTTCTATAAATGTAAAGTCCTAGTTACAATTAAGAGAACATTATTTTCTGTTGGAGAACAAGCCTTAGTTGACGAGTTTACGAACGGGGTTTTCGGTCATTTATTGGATTGGATTGATAATGGTCTTAGTTATTCTCAGTCTTTATTTAAACTTTTTACTCATCAAATTATATCAAATAATGCTGAAGTCTTAAGGTTCTGAGTGGGTGGGTGGGATCTCATGTTTTCACCGAGTGAATTTTCCCTTATTAGTGATTTTCAATTTGGTACTTCTCGTTTTGATCCTACTGCTAAGCATTATTTAGATGTTAGTACTGTTTTCCGAGTCTTTTGTGGGGGATAACAACTTGGTGGTAAAGAGCTCTTAGAGCAATTTGAATGCAAAAATGTTGATATTACCCATGGGCATTTGTACCTTAGGGTTGCAAACATGTTAGCATTTTAGTTTGTTAGGTTAGGATATAGTGAAAAGAGAAAATTAGAAAATTGGATCTATGTCCTTAGTAAAGATTTAGATGCATGGAATGAATTTCCACGGGGTACGTACACATACAAAGCACTTTTGCTAGTAGGAATGGTGCTGAGAAAGGCTATCATCTTCCTGGACTGTTTTGGGTATTACGGGTATGAAAATTCAACTCTTCACCATTTGATAAAGTACTAAATGATTCAAATCTAATCTTTAATTTTTTGTTTAATTATGTTGTTAGGTTTGGGCATATGAGGTTATTCCACAGTTGGGGCAGGCGTGTGGTAGGATAGTAGACCGTAATGCCTAACCACGTTTGTTGAAGTGGCGTTTTAAACGAGCTAGTAACAAAGATTGGGTAGCTTTCTTTTCTCAACAGGTAATCTACTTATTAGTGAGTGTGTATATTTGTTTTAAATTCATTATCTTATCTTATCTTATCTTATTTCACACTAAAACATGCAGCTAATTGTTTTAACTGCCATACCTCCTTCGCAATCTGAAATGAATACATTGTACTGGCGATCTGCACAAGGATCGGGCAAACTGGGTGTAAATTATGTGGCCCCCATATCGACACAGCGCCCATTCCACAGTCAAGGCCACTTCATAGAGCATGAGATTCATGATCAAGAAAATGAAACATCAACACACTCTCAGAGGGTAGAGATATTAGTTGAGACTGATGATATCACTAACAATGAGCATGACGTTGAGAATGTCATTAACAGTGAGGCATGGCATGGAGGCGGGTATATGGTAAATGTAGAGGTGAATGAGACTGAGCAGCATGAGTCTGAGACTGAACAGCCTGAGGTCGAGCCACAAACACAGCTAGTGAGGAGCAGGAGGAGCAGGAGTAGTAGGCAGACCTCTGATTCATCTTCTGGCGGGGAAGCTCGGAGGCAAGAGAGAGATGATAAGCTATTTGCTCGAGTGAAGCAATTCATTTTTGAGGAGGTGGTACCTGGATTCAATGCAAAAATTAAGGATTACGTTAATGAAGCTATTCATGCATGCCGGCAATCCGATGCTACTACTTCTCAGCCTCCGACTCGGAGTGAGGTATAATTTAAATTAATTTTTTGTAGTATTTGATGTTCTCTTTATCTTGATTTTTTTATAAAATTGTAGACATCTGGTGGTGATGACGAGATCGAGCAGCCTGTATTCAAAAGGTGTGGACCTATAGGTGTGAAAAAGGTTGTGGTAAGAAATTATCGTCAATACAGACAGTCATGCGAAAATCAGGTCCGGGTTTCACAGACAAATGGAATGAAGATTGGCAGTCATTTTTTGAAAAACTCGAAGACCTCAACACAAATCTCTCTTCAGACTGTGGAGCTTTATGTGGAGACCCTCAGCATGAAGTTAATCACGAAGAATAAGCATGTTTCACGTACTTGTAATCCGAAATGGGTTTGCATTGTTAGCCTGAGATTCCAGGTTTGAAATTATTTATTTAAATTCAAGTTTTTTATTCTTATTATTTTGTTTACTTATATCGATTTTAATTGTTATATTTCTTATATTTTTTGACACTTTTATTTCAATAAGTCTTTTCCTGTAAGTCTTGCTCCTCGAAGTAAAGCTCCTGCTGTTTCACCGGAGTTACTGAAGTTCATCAGAGGAGAAGATAGTCCAACTTCTCAAAATTGGTACACGGCTTCAGTTGTAAGTGTTTTAATCATTTTAATTATTTTCTTAAATCATTTAAATCATTTGAATTTATTTTAATAATTTTCTTTAATTTTTTTTAGTTACTCATGCCTGTTCAAGTTGGAGATCATTGGTTGTGTCTGAGGATTGACTTGACTATTTGGAGTTGTCATATATATGATGCCGGATTGAACAAACATAATCCACAAATCTTGCGGTATAGAGCAGATGGTGTAAGGCGCATCACAGATCAATTCTACAAGTTTTTACGCGACGGCAATTATTGGGACCTTAACAAAATAATAGGCTTGGTAGAAATTGACAAGAAAATGGCTATCGATTTTACAAAAAATTTTAGTGCTTATGAGGAATCGAATGAAGCTATCTATGCTTGCCTTCACATGGACCAGTTGATATGTAGGAGACCGAATCAGTACTGGGTTGAAAGGGAAGATATGGAAGAAAAATATAGGTTGCTTATGCACTACAAGAAATTCTTAAATTTGCGACCGGTTTTGCGATGGAACGAAAATGGGTTGCTATTTAGCGAAGTACTAACGACGGAATAGCGACGGAGTGAATTTTTTAATTTTGCGACGGATTTGCGACCAAATTTTTAGTTGTTAAATTTTGCGATCAAAAATTCAGTCGCAAATCCGTCGCATTTTATATATATATATATATTTTTTAAAACATATAAAGATTTGATAGTAGCATTTGGTATAGTGGTAGCGCGCAAGAGGTCACGAGTTCGAATCCCCGCCGACGCCGGGTCACAAAATTTGTTGGTTGGACTGGTCTGGTTCAAGATATTTGAACCGGTCAAAGAACCGGTTCATATAAAACTCAAATTTTATTTTTTAAAAGAAATAAATTCGCAACGGATTTGCGACGAAATTTTTGGTCGCAAAATTTAGCGACCGAAAATCTAGACGCAAATTCGTCACAAAATTTAGCGACCGGATTCAATTTTTCGTCGCCAAATTTTTAGCAACCAACGTTTTTGCGACGGAAAACAGCAATTTGCAACAGATTTGCGACCAATTTTTGGTCGCAAATCGAAAATTTTTTTGTAGTGTATATATGGCTTATTCGATATTTGACTTGGCATATGATGATAATGAATGATAGTGTAGCATATTGAGAAGAATTTAAATTCAAATTTGTTATTTTGGTATTTTGGATATTGTTTAATGTCTATTGTGTTTAATTTGAATTCAGCCTGCATTTTGTTAAATAGAATTTTGTGTAGCCGGTGTTGTTATAAGATTCATGTTAAAATTTTGAATTTAATAGTGAAATTTGAATTTGAATTAGAGTTAAAAATAAGGTTAATGTTGATGAATCTCGATTATAAAAGAACAAAATAAAATAATAAAAGAATTTATTAGTGAAAAATAAGGTTCATATTTCAATTTTTTTAATTTTTAATCAATTAAAATAAGAGAATAAAAGAAAAAATCAAAATAAAATGATAAGTAAGTCTAAATAGGCAAGATGGATCTCAGACATATGAGGTATATTTCGGCAATTTGAGATGGAATTCGGACATTTGAGATATATTTTGTTTTTTTTATTTAAAAAATTTTAAAAATGAGATGATAAATAACTCTTAATTGGGCAAGATTTAACGAGATATATTTCGGACATTTGAGATATATTTTGATTTTTATATTTAAAAAATTTAAAAATGAGATGATAAATAACTCTTAATTGGGCAAGATTTAACGTGATATATTTCGGACATTTGAGATGGAATTCGGACAAGATTTAACGGGCAAGATTTCGTCAAATTGAGAATGATAAATAACTCTAAATTGGCAAGATTTAACGGGCAAAATTTTGGCAAATTCAGATAGATCTCGGACATGTGAGATATATTTCGGTTTTTTATTTAAAAAGAATTATAAATTTCATTCTTTTTTCACGTGAATGACTGTCAATTCACTTTTGCATGCATCTTACAAAACACATGCATGTCAATACATTGAATTCAAAGTGAGAATTAATATGGTCAATTTTTTACTGCAAAGATGTTCAAATAATTCAAGTAGGACTATTCAATATGTACTATACAATACAACTGCAATTTTGGACCAATTCACTTTATGGTACAATTCAATTTTTTAGAAATAATTCACCTGCAAAGATGTAAAAATAATTCACTTTATGTACTATACAATACAGAAACAATTTTGGACCATTCGGGATTTCTCAGAGATGCCACCTTTGGAGGAGACGAATGCACAACTCATAACTCAAGAGAATGCCACCATACTAGCCCAAGAAGTCAATTAGATGAAGGATATCATCAAGCAGCTCATGGCAGAAAGGGAAGCCGAAAGGCGCGAGGCCAACAGAAGAGAAAGAGAAAGAGAGAGAGAAAGGTGCCGTCCAGACGACTCCGATGATGAGTACCCGAATGCGATGGCCAAGAAGTACAGACCACAGCCCGGGAACGAGGGATTTTCTATTGGCATCACCGCCAATAACTTTGAACTCAAGATCGGATTGACTCAGATGGTTCAATAGAACCAGTTTGGAGACCGAGCAGTGGAGAATCCGTACACCCACCTCAGGATGTTCGTGGAGGTGTGTGATACCATCAAGCAAGGAGGAGTCACCCAGGATGTGATCCGTCTTCGCTTGTTCCCCTTCTCACTTAGGGATCAGGCTAAGACGTGGTTTACAGCCTTGGACTGCAGCAACATCCGTACTTGGGCCGATCTCAGAGCCGATTTTCTCGCCGCCTTCTTCCCACCTTCAGTCATCATTCAGAAAAAGATGGAGATTCTGCAATTCCACCAAAGATTGGATGAGTCATTGTTTGAAATTTGGAGCAGGTGGAATGAGCTGTTGAGGAGTTGTCCTGGCCATGGAGTCGATACTGAGGAGCAGGCCCACATCTTCTACAGAGGGTTGACTGAGGAAAGCCATAAGTTAGTAGACTATGCAGCTGGTGGATCATTGATGAGCAAGTCACCGGAAAAGGCCCTGAAGCTGTTCAAAAAGATGGACCTACATGATCAACAATGGGGGAATCCAAAGAGGCCACAAATCCGAGCTGTTGAGACAAATAAGGATGATGCCCTGAAGAAGGAAGTCGAGAGGCTCAAGGGGGAGATGGAGAAATTAACAACTAATGTTGTTTCTATTGCACAGGTTGACCCCGCAGCTGATGTGAACTTCATGCACCGATGAGGTTATCAGAACCAATACCGGCAAGGGGGATATCAGCGTTACCACCCGAGACCTCATCCAGGCTTCTCATACTCTCAGCCCAAAGCTCGAGCAGCCCCCTCCTGATTTTGATGTACAGAATGGCGAGGTGGTGAAAAAGAAGGAGACCCTCGACGAGGTACTCAAGAACTTCATCAAAGCTTCCGACTATAGAGTGGGGAAGATCGAGAAAGAAGTGGCAGGAGTCAATTCCAAAGTGGACTTACTTGGCAAGCATGTGAAGATCATGGAGACTCAAGTCAGTCAGATTGCCACCTCACTTGGTGCGCAACACACTCCTGGAAAGCTGCCAAGCACCACCGAGGCGAATCCCAAGAACCAAAAAGATTGCAAAGCGGTGAAGCTGAGGTCCGGAAAGAGCTACACAGGTCCAAGTATACCCCAAAGCAAGTTTAGGGGGAAAAAGAAGCAGATCCAGCAGTTCCGGCCTCTGTTTCGATCGACAGGGATCCTATCGATCGACACAGAGGCCCAGAAGAGGAGCTCAACACAGAATCGAAGGAAACAATCGACAGAACTACAGAGGGTGTGTCAATCGACATACCCCCTGTCGATCGACAGGCAGGACAGAAAGCAAGCCAGTCGACACAGCAGCAGTTCCAGCACCATTCCTTCACTTACAAAGCTGCCAAGGCACCTTCGATGCCTTTTCCTCAGAGATTCACCAAGCAAAAGGAGGATTCCAAGTTCTCGTGCTTTGTCGAGAACTTGAAGAAGGTAAGCATAAATTTACCGCTGATTGAAGCTCTCTCTGAAATTCCAGGTTACATGCGCTATCTCCGGAAGCTGATGAGCGAGAAGAAACATTTCGTGGAGAATGCGACTGTCAAGCTTCATGAGCAATGCAACATGGTCCTCCAAAAGAAGGTTCCAATCAAGAGGAGTGACCCAGGATGTTTCACCATCTCAATGGAGATTGGGGGGATCTCATTCGAGAAAGTGTTGTGCGACACCGGAGCCAGCATCAACCTCATGCCCTACTCCATCTTTCAGCGCCTCAAGATTGGAGAATTGAGACCGACTACTATCACGCTGCAGATGGCGGACCGATCTGTGTCCCGCCCAAAAGGTATCATAGAGGATGTTCTCATTCGTGTGGGTCATCTAATTTTTCCTGCCGATTTTGTAGTCTTCGATATGAAAGAGGATGGAAGCACACCACTGATCTTGGGTAGAGAGTTTCTTGACACAAGCGTTGCTCTAATTGACTACCGCGGACGAGAGATCACCCTCCGAGCCAATGAAGAGAAGATCACATTTCAGCTTGACAGAAGCTGACTGCAGTCTGAGTGCTTCAGGATCATATCCCGAGAGAAAGCAGATGAGGAGGAAGATGAAGAAGCAAGTGAGGAATTCAAAGAAGACCAAGCCGCTCAAAGATGGGAGCGAGGGAACGAGGCGGCAAAATTATCAATTACACCGTCTCAACCCGAGATCACTACTGTCATCCAAGACCGGTGGGTTTACATGGTGGATTCTCATGGGATGCGAGTGCGATCTAGCCCACCCTGGTTCTGAAAAGAGGTATCGTTAAGCTGCGACGTTAACTAAAGCACTTGTTGGGAGGTAATCCAACTGTTATTTGTTTTTCATTCAATGCCTTTCAATTTTTGTTTTTAGTTTTTGTAATTGTTTATTTTCACTTTTCTGCCTTTACTTTGTGTTGGTTTTGATGTTTAAATTTCGGGAAAAAAAAAGATTCAGGAGGAATACCTCTGTTTCGATCGACAGGCTCCCTGTCGATCGACACAGAGGCATGGCGCATAGAGAACACTTCGATCAACAGAAGCAGGAGTCGACAGAAGGCTCTGTATCGATCGACAACAGCACCAAAATTTTGTCGCGCAGCGCTGAATTCCTCGGGTGGATAAAAAGATCGATGTCTGAGATCGACAGTCAGGTACTGTTCTTCTTCTTATCTGATTTTCAAATTTTTTCTTACTCTCTGAGTTCGAAATAAGTTTGGGGGAATGTGGGCAAGAAGTTGAACTTTTATCCCTTATCTTTATTCACTTTCCCGTTTTATTTTCTTTTACTTGCTTTATTTGGTTTGTTTAAATTTTTGCCAATAAAAAAATATATATAGATATTATGTGAGGAAAATCTCTTAGTAATTCAACCCTCTAGCATTATATGCAATGTTTGGAATCGATCTTTGACTAGTTGAATTGATTTCAATTGTGGTTGATTTGCCCATGAATGTAGAATACCGCATGATTGGGTCTAATTGAAACTTACACTTGCATGATGTTTGAGTGGATTGAAATTGACTAAGGAAGAAATTTTTTAACCCAAGTGAGATTTGAGCCTTTATTTGTTCATGAGAGATTCACATGTAAGTTTTTGTTTCTCTAGAACTTGCTTTTGTTCTGTTTTGAGACTGCTTAGTGTGCACTAGGATAGAAAATGATTTTAGGCCATCTTTGTTAGCCCAATCCTAAACACTATCCCTTCATATGTTGAAATTATCCCTAGTAAGCCCCATTGTGCCTAACTCCATTTTTTTGTGTCTTGTCCATGAGATTTACATGGAGTTATAATGGTTTTTGTCTTGTCTATAAGATTGATGGAAGAAAGGGTGGTTTAGTATGTGTTGTGGAAAAAAAAAATTGTAGTATAGTGGTGAATAAAAGATGGGAGGTTGTATAGCTCAAAATAAATTAGAATTCTCATAAGCCCTAAGAATAAAATCATGTGTTAACTTTTGATTGGGTATAAGGGAGTCAAAAGAAGAGCTAAGAAAAAAAAAGCATTTTGAGTTAAATTGAAAAATTTAAGGAGAACGGTAAATGTTTATAAGATGGTGGTTAGATTGATTGAGGGTGTACAACTTGATTGATTTAGTCACTTGGCCATATTTCCCTACCTTTCACAAAAAGCCTTCATTACAACCCTTTCAGAGTCATTTTTTATTCTTGAATTGTGTGCATGAATAAGCAGTGGGGATTTTAGAACTCTTGCAAGCCTATGGTAGAAATTTCTTCATACATGTTGTGAGTGCTTTCATTTGAAATCCAAACACTTGAGTGATGAGCGATACACTTTCCTGTGAGTCTTCCGAAGTTGATGAATATCGTAACTCTTTCAATTGTTTGTGTGATGTGGATTGGTGAACCTTGATTGTGATGAATCTTGTGAGACATTGCACTTTCAACTGCTTGAGAATTCTCTTCTTCTTTTCTTCGATTGAGGACAATCTAATATTCAAGTTTTGGGGGTTTGATAAGCTCATATTTATACTCACTTATCTATATTTTTCTCCATTGTTTCAAGTGTTATTTGTTATGTTTTTAGTTACTTCTGTGCATGAGTCTATTTTGGAGGGTGTTATGCCTTTGATGGATGATTTTGCAGGTATTTACGGCTAAAAGAGCTGAAATGATGAAAGAGTCGAATCACATGGAGTGCCGCTTTGATTGACGCACAGATAGTCGACAGAGATGGAAGACGGAGCCAAAATCCTGAAGCATGACCTCTGTGTCGATCGACAAGAATCCTGTCGAGAGACACAGAGGTCGGATGTCGATCGGAGGCACAAAAGATCAAGGAATCGACAGAGTTTGAAGCCCTGTCGATCGACATGAAGGTCAAAGAAAGGCAGTCGACATGGTTGAAGACTGTGTCGATCGACAGGATTTCTGTCGATCGACACTGACGTCCGAAAAGCTAATTTTGGCCTATTTTGGCAATTTTTGATATTTTAGCCCAATACTCAAATTAGGTCTTTTCCTCTCTCTCTATATATAAACTCAATCCTTGCACGAATTTTGATAATTCTTTTAGCATATTTTGGAGCTTGTAGGCATTGGAGTTTTGTATTCAAGGTTCCTCTTGTTTTTACAAGGTAATAAATAAATGTTTTCTTTTATTCTAGTCATGATTTGTGGCTAGAACCCTAAACAGGTTCTTGGGTTATGATTTCTTTTCTGATGCATGATTAATTTATATCAACTCTGAAAGCATGGTTTAATTCTCTGCACTTAATTTAATAATCTAGATTAAAAGAAGGATCGAAAGGTGAATTGAGATCTAGGTTTATAGTTAATAATTGAGGGATCGAGAGATGAAAATTATTAACAAGAAGAGAGAATTAATTGTGTTTGTTTTCTGTCTCAAAAGGAAGAAACTTACATAGGAATAATTAGATAATTATGAGATTGATTAATTTGGTGTTCTTGAGACCGAGAGGAGATAGTCACTAATTAATAATCTAAGATTTAATTGTCTGACCAATGAATTTAATCCACAAAAATCTATATTTTCCCCATTGCTGAGTTGATTGATATTTGTATGTTAATGATTAGATAATCTACCCTAGGATCTGTGCTCTCTTTAAATTGTTTTCCAAACCTTTAATTTTATGCATTGTTCTCTTTAATTTCTAAAACAAAATCCCTTTTCAAATTCTCTTAAACTTCTGTGTTCCAAAAACTATGACTAGTACTTTGGATTTTTCGTTGCACAGTCCCTGTGGGATCGACCACCTTAGGGTGTAAAAAATATTAGTTGCTCACCGTTTTTGCGGTTATCAATATTCCACCTTTCCTGCCTCGAGCTACTTCCGGAGCAGTTGTGTCTATCCACCCAGTGAGTCAGTATCCAACCACCAACAACAACCGAATAGATGGCCCGAGCTCACCATTGGCATGGAGGACCTTGTTGAGATGGATTTGCAGAATTCGAACTGTGAATGGTTTCGCAGTGAACATCCCATAAATTTCAATTTACTTTCTGAGCCGGTATGTGACGCCCCTACTAGCAGACCAAAGAGTGACAACCTGCTTCACATCATCCTTCGAGGAAAAAAATGTGCCGACTGCAATATCGCTCGGATCACCACTCCACATTTTTTGCATATCATAAAAACGATCAGTATCATTAGGATCAGCATGTCCGATGCCTGTGTAGACATACCTGCCTCTCAACCCCTCTGACACGAATGCATCACGCTCTTCAATTTCAGAGTCTGGGTTAGGAATTGTTTCAATATCTTTGTCCTCCTCGTTGGCGGAGAAACTTTCACCACCACTGGATTCATCTTGCCTGAGATCACTTCCAATCTCCAAACATCGAGCATATCATTTCCATCATCCACACCATAGAGCGTTTCATTTCCTTCGTCCACATCATGGAGCATTTAATTTCCATCGTCCACAACATGGAGCATAATATTTATAACCGGAAGAAAATGACTATACTTGTATAACGTTGCCATGCCTCTCTCGTCATCAAGACTAAGAACACTCCACCGGGGCTTAGAGAGAAAATGTAACATTAGTTGGAGCTTCCAACTTGCATTGTTCCAACCAGTTGCTTCAAATATTTTTTCAATCAGCTATAAGAGATCCAACGATCCTTCTGTTATCTGTAATACAAAATTGGGTTGTTCAAGCGTCCATTTTGGGTGAGGATTGAAGGCTGAAATAAAATACAGATTCGTCGGAAGCTTGAATAAAATGAAGAGGCTCAAAGAGTTTTGAAGAATAAAGTTGTGAGCTTCCAACAAGGCAGATCGTGAGGTTAAATTGAGTGAACAAACTTGTAAAATTATTGTGAATAATTATTGTACCGAGCATGTCAGTCAAAGATGTCGGTAAACGTGGGAAAAATGGGCAAAATTGAAACTGCAATCACTATTTACGATTTCTATTTCAATTTTTTTGTATAAATATTCAATCTTAATCGATCGGGAATGATAAATGTGCAAAATGGGCAAGAGTAAAATCATAATCACTATTTTCGATTTTAGTTTTAATTTTTTTTTAAATATTCGATCTTAATGATAATTATGGATTAATTAAAATCGTAATCATCAATTACGGTTTCACTCCTTCTCTGCTTAAAACCATAAACAAAAATTACGGTTATGCCTGTTTTTTCTACAACTTAAAATCTAGATTCTTTTTGTTTCCACGTATCTAGGGTTTGATCCTTCTCAAGAAATAACCCCTTTTATTGAGAGGCATCTCATTGCTGGATTGATTCATGGGGATGTCAACTGTTACTAGGAAATCCCTTTCTTCTTCGGCATCTCATTTACACTTGCGCTCACTCATCGGATAACAACACAATCCTGAATCACATTAGATTGAGATCCTCCATGATGTACAATTCTCGAACTGTTTTTTTTGGAACTGATTGGATCTAAAACTAGTTGCTCCAACTCTGTGTCTTCGGTATTGATATCATGGATAGCTTGCATCTTATCAGTTGTGAGATCCACTCCTTCTACTGGAATTCCATTTCCACATATCCCAACATTAGTTCTCCCTTGATGTGTACTTTCTGATAGAGATATGAAATCTAAAACCTCAACATATCCATTAGCATCACAAGCCTTCTCGATTGCTTGAACTGCAACAGAGAAAATTGATTCACTAGACAATTCATTCATTGATCTAGTAATGTCAATTGGCCCAACACTATGATTGTTATGTAACTAATCATTTACATCATGGATTTCACAATTATCTTGTTATAATATAATATTTACGTAATAATAATGTTATAGAAATTATAATATATAAAATATTTATGCAATAATAATGGAGTTTTATCGATTCAGGACCCGAAAGATAGTTTAATTGTCAATTCAGGACCCAAAAGATTAATTGTCAATTCAGGACCCGAAAGATCACAAAAAATCTCAATCCAGGACCCGAAAGATCATACAATTCTCAATCCAGGACCTCAATATCAGGTCCTGGATTGAGAATTGTTTGATCTTTCGGGTACTGGATTGACAAATCATCTTTCGGGTCCTGAATTGACAATTTAACTATCTTTTGGGTCCTGGATCGACAATTCTCCCAATAATTAATTAGTACCATTTACGTAAAATAATGTTAGAGAGATTCTAATATATGCAATATTTAAAATAATTCTAACTAAAAGTACATTGGATTTTTAAATAAATAAAAATTTAAGAATTAATTTATAAATACAATGTACACGCACGGGAAATATTAGGATTATAAAATTGTTTTAAAGATATTATTTTGCGTTTAATTTATAAACTCAAATCTATATATATAAAAGCTGAACCTCTACTAAAATAAATTTCCCGCTTAAACGATGTTTCCAAAATTAATAATCATTATATTAGGTAATTAATTCTAAGTATGGTAAATAAATAACCATTGTAATTTATAATTAATTATTAATAGTTAATTTATTGGACACATGTGTGCATATAAAGTATATCAATTATATAGACAGGTTTTGTAAAATTTAAAACATATATTTTATATAAAATTATTTAATTGCAAGAATCAATGAAAGTGAGGTCTTGATTTCTATATTCTTCATTAATTTCCTCCCATTTTGCTATTTTGTGGAGGAGTTGATAAGAGGTGCTATTTTTTGGTTTTCATTATAAAATTTTAGGAGAATTATCAATTTAGGATCCAAAAGATAGTTATATTATCAATTTAGGATCTAAAAGATGATTTGTCAATCTAGGACCCGAAAGATCATACAATTCTCAATCCAGGAACCTCATATATTGAGGTCCTGAATTGAGAATTGTATGATCTTTCGGGTCCTGGATGGAGAATTATTGTGATCTTTAAGGTCTTGAATTGACAATTAATCTTTCGGGTCCTGAATCGATAATTAAACTATCTTTCAGGTCCTGAATCGATAGAATTCCAAAATTTTATTATTTAAATTTTTTTTCTCTTTAATTTATCTACCTTCAGTGAACTCAACCCTACCTCTAAATTTTTAATTTAAATATTAATTTCTTCTCATTTAATATAATATAAAAATAAAATTTGTTTTAAATATGTTTAAAATTAGTAATAAAAATAAATAGATTTTTATACACTAGGATTTTATAATTTACTTTACAAATGAAAATTACAAAATTAGTGCAAAATAAAAAACAAATTGACAAAACCAAAATACATGTAGTTAAAACATGAATTTTTTTGTAGTGTGTAAAACTATGGTAATATTAGGCCTTTTTCATGGAACATGATTACAATAATTATTTTAATATGTATAATTTATATTATATATGTTTTAAGAATCGGCTATTCTCAATTATGATTTTAAATTTCTTAGTTATTTTAAACATATAATTAATATGATTCTAGAAGTTGAAGAAAACAAAAGCAACCAAAAAAAGAAAAATAGAAAAAAAAATTATAAATATAGACATTACAATAGTGAGTGTGTGTGTTAGGCGGACGGCATTGTTTGCAGAGGAACCGGGGTCACGAATTTTAAAGTATTTTTTATTTATCTTTATTATTATATATTATTACTTTAATGTTGACCATTGTGAATTGTTCAATGATGAGGGTAGCCTATGAACTCAAACAAATTATTTTTCCAGATCATAATAGGAATATGATTTGCGTATGGAAGGTAAGATTGAAGTGCTTATCAAGACGGTTGAGATTTAATTTGTGATGAAATTAGAATTCTCATATTAATTAGTGAAAATATCAAATAAACAACAAAATAATAATAATAATAATAATAATAATAACAACAACGATAACACTAATTATAATAATAAGGAAGACCATAATGAAAAACTGTACAAATGAAATTAGGAGTGAGCATGAGTCAAGCTGGTTCGCGAGCTTCTTGGAATCGAGAAAAACCAAAAATTGATTTGATACTAGTCGAGCTCGAGCTACTAGAGTGTCGAGCTTGAGGCTTGCGAGTTTTATCGAGCTCGAGCTAAAATCAAGACCGAGTCGAATTTGAATTCGAGCTAGCCTCACGAGCTTTATTGAGCTTATTATAATTTAAATTTTTATTCCTAAATTTATTACTCCCTCCGTCCCATTAGAGTAGTCCCATTTCTTTTCGGCACGGAGATTAAGGGTTGTGAGTGTAGTGAAATTAATATTTTATTGGTGAGTGTGAAAAAGTTTGTCATTTTAGGAAAATGGGACTAATTTATGGGACAAACAAAAATGGGAAATGGGACTACTTCAATGGGACGGAGGGAGTATTTAATAATAAATAATTAAAATTTTTTATTAAAATTTAAAATAAATTAAACCAATCGAGCCGAATCAAACTTGATGAGTTTGACACTTAATCGAGCTCGAACTTGAAAATCTAAGCTCAAGTAGAAGCTTAGAATTTTCGAGTCGAGTTTGAGCTGAGCCATACTCGACTCGATTCAATTTGTGATCACCCCTAAATAAAATGAAGCGATCAAAACAGTAATTGAACAGCATAACAGTTTAATTAGTAATTTTCAAATTTGTTAGGAATGGACATGAGAAGAAAGCCCATTACGGGAAACACTAATCCTAACCTTAACGGCTAAATCTTGGGGTTCTCGGAATTGCTTGCCACTTAATCAATCCTAACTTTCTTGGGCTGCTAGTTTTTAGTCGAATGGGCTCGGTTTTTAATGGGCCCGAACCACTTCTTGCATCGCGGGCTTCCGCTGGGCCGAAATGTTTTGGATCCAATAAAGACAATAACGCAGATCTTGCCACCTGTCACAACGAGCTAGGGGCAGCAAAATGAGACTGGGACTGAAAGGTGAGCCAAATGCTTAGTAGTAGTAGTTCACAAAGTCAATGTATCTCTCATACCTTCACCTATGTTTGTTCATGAAATCTACCATAGTAGTCTAGAAAAGGAAGATGTAGCAGACATATCTTTGCACACTCTCTCACTCAACACTAATTTTTGGAGTGTAGAGCAAACTCACAAATTTGAAATTCATCAAACAGTCCAGTTTCTGGTTAATTTACTTTATGATTATTAGTTTTAATTTCTCTATGCATGCACTTATTTGAGTTGTTGGAAAGGGAAAAAAAAAAAGTAAATAGAAAAGATTGATTGATTTATGATGGGAGATGAAAGGAATTTATGGGAGTGAACAACCTCCAGCAATTTACTGACACTGCATTAAAAAGCGATGGCCACGACAGGGCACAGGTGGAATTTTCAGTGAGTGATCCTTAACCAAACAAATATTTTCTCATTTTGATTGCCGTTGATGATGAATGATCCAAGGGTTGTGGTGGATGAGCAAATCCTGCAATTGCAGATAAATTCTTGCAGTTATGATGTAGTAGGTGAGGCCAATTAAAGGAGGCTGCAGCAAAATCATGTGCATGCAGTAAATACAAATCCCAATCTCATTCTCATTCTCACTGTTATGGGTCACTATATCAGATTCATTTTGCTCAAAACAATTACGAGCCACCTCAAGCTCATCATCCCACAATTTCTGCATTTTCACGGACTTGGTTTTAATTTTAATGCTCTTATAATCTAGTTTAATACATCATAAGATAGAGTTTCTTTGATGCTTACATTAACTCAATCAATATAATCTTGTTTCTCTCTTCACAATGATCGTCTATAAGAATTCGTTGGCATATAAAATCACTCACAACTATCACCACCAACCTACATTTACACAGAATAAATCAGAATTCTTGCATTCAATTCCCCCAACTGCCCCCTCCCATATATTTTCTTTAAATGGGAGCTCGATCACTCATTCGTTCAGTGAGTCAAGAAACCATTGAAAAACAAGAGACAGCAGAGAATAAATGGCGAAATCATCATGGTTTCTGATTGTAGCTGTGGCTCTAGTTGTAGCCAGTGCAACTAAAGCTGCTAGAGTTATGCCTGCAGACGACAAGGGACTCGCCGACCAGAAGAATCTCATCGGCTTCGGCGGCCTCGGCAACTACTTCGGCTCAGGCAACAACGGCATACCATATGGCGGCGTCGGCGGTGCTGTCGGCGCCACGGGCATCCCTGGCCTGCCTGGTGGTATCGGCGGTGGCGGAATTATCGGGACCTTGCCTAACGGCGGTGGTGTTGCCGGGATAGGCGGCGGCTACGGTATGCCTGGTGGATTTGGCGGTGGAGGTGGAGGTGGAGGTGGTGCTGGCTTCGGTATCCCTGGTGGAATTGGCGGTGGAGCTGGCGGCGGCACCTACCCTTGAATAACCAATTATCGTGCTGCATGCATGGTTTTCAGTTTAATTTTTTATCATGTAATTTTGTGTTTGGGTTTTAGATGTTCATTAATTATTATTATGGTTAAAATGCATTTGTTTGTGGGGTTACTTATGTTTAATTTTCCGATGTCCAAGAGATTGCTCTCCATCACCATGTTCAAAAACATATTTAATTTATCTATCAATATTATATATATTAGTGTAATATATATTATTCTCTATATTATACAACTATATATATATATATAATAAAAACAAGGAATAAATAAATAGATCAAACACAAATCTTATAAAAACAAGAGTTTGATTAACAAATCAGGCCATAACATTATACTTATATTATTTCAAATGTAGTAAAGATGGAACATTTTAAAGAAAGAGTGACATAAATATGATTTTGTGAGATTTGTCACTATTACATATTGTATATATGCTATAACAAAAATAATCATAAAAAACTAAAACTAAAATGAAAGTAAAATTGACGTTCTTCTAAGGAAAGTGACAATACTGGTTTGATTTTGAATTTCTTTGTTAAATACTGATTTCATGATCCATTATATAAAATATTAAAACTCTTTGTTCCAATTTCATTTTCTATAAAGGCAAATTCTCAGATGAGACGGTCTTATCATTTTTATAGTGAGACGAATTTAATGAAATAATATGTTTCTTTATTGCAAATGATGTCTCACCATTTTTATTGTGAGACGAATTTAATGAAATGATGTATTTCTTTATTGCAAATGATGTATTTCTTTGTTGCAAATAATGTAATTTTTAAAAATGAAATGATGTATTTAACTTATTGAAATGATGTATTAAGGTCCGTCTCACAATAAAAAAAATGGTAAGACCGTCTCTCAGGAGACCGACTCTTCTATAAAATGCTGGCCATAAGTCTCAAAATATATAAAATAAACGATTTTATTTTTTTTAATAGAATTTAAATTGTAGTCACATTAACTAGATTTTAGAAAAACTTCATGCATTTTATCACATGGTGATTTAAGAAAACAAATATTGGCTCCTATCCATAAGTTATGGCCAAAAGAAGCAAAATAAAGGGAGTTAGTTATTAGAGTATTAGTTAAGGAATAAGATTTAGGTGGATAATTTATAGCTAAAAAGAGTAATATTTGATTTGTGACTTCTTGTACAATTGTTTAACAAAATAACTTAGCTTTTAGCCTTTAATTCACTAATACGTACATGAGTTGTGGCTTAAAAAAGAAAATAATTACGGGCCTAATATTTTGTTCATTGAATTAAGAGAATAGTTCTAGTCCTTATCTATACAAGTACAAGGGTAAGGATTTTCAAAGTTAAAAAAGGTGATACATACACAACAAGATATAATCCAATTAACACGACAACAATCTGATAATAATTCAATTCAATATATATGATAAAAATTCGAAATTGAAATATATAATAAGAATTCAACAAAAAATAATTAATATGATAGTTACAACACCTAAATTACATAACTTTACATTAACAAAAAATAACAAAGTTCAAATTTAACAATTATTGCATAATTAAAAATAAAATAAAAATATTTTTATTAATTTATAGCAAACATCCTTATTCGATCTGATTAGCCGATTATTGAATTCAATCGGTATCATAACATGTCGATCTCGGGTCAATCCAAACCCATTATAATCTATCAATAGCTTAAGAGCTCTCTCAACAATTTAGAGTTACTTTCAAGTTTCAACAACACGTAAGAAAGTTGCAGAAGTAGAATTCGCCACAACCTAAAAGACTTAATGAGAATTAGATGTTAATTTATAGATTTAGAATATAAAGGTTGTTTGAAGTTTCTTTCTTTATTATGATGTTTTGATGAGTCACTATCAATTTGTGTATCTCTAACTATAAATTAGTCCGTACTTGTAATGTCCTGTATAGGAATTATCGAGTTATAATTTGGAGTTGATCGCAAGTTTTAAGAAGTTTGCTAGCTGAATTCCACACTCACGGTCAGCAAAATAGTTGTTTGGAGTTTACTGGTTGAAATACATTTGATTTCAAAGTGCATCTATCCACTACAACAACCTAACAACCCAACACAACCGAATTTCTTTAATTTCTCTTACCTCCACATATACAACCCACAATCTAATTTAATTTTTACTCACTACAATGACTTTCATACAACCTACAATTTATTTTGTTTTATTAATATATATATATATATATATATATTAATTTTTATAAGATTTTAGAAATTTACAAAATATATAAATATATAATTTAAATTCATAAACACAATTAAAAGATATTATAAATAAACTTAGTTTGTTTGTGAAAACATATCAATATTGGGCTCGATTTATAGAGAAAAAAATGATGAATTTTGATATAATTTTATATATATATTTTTTATATAAGAAAATATAATTATCCAACCAGAAGCTGACACTTAGCAGCTTTTGGTTGGACCACTTACCTTCATAGTTGGGTTGCAGGAAGTTGCAGAATGCCATCGGTTGTGGCTTCTCCCTTCGATCCTTTTATTTTTTTGGAAATTCCACCTTGCGGATATCCACGTAGGCCGCAACCGATTGTGACACTCACCATAGTGGATAGTCTTAGAGAAAGTTGGCTGACATGTCATCACTAGCTAATGATCCATCAGCAAGGAACTTGTCAGCATACTGTCACCAACAAGATGATTTCCAAACCAGCAAGAAAAGACACAGGCAAGCTAAGACAAGCAGACACTTTACAAACCCAGACTTTAAGAAAGAAGATCTTAAAGTTTGTGATCCTTAAAAGCTTGTTCGTCCAAAGAATCCACTGGCAAACATTTCTCGGATTGACTTGGAAGCCGTTCTGACTAAAGCTGGAAAGTCCACCTGCTCTGACAGGAAGGAAGCTGCAATTCAGGAAAAATGAGACTTCGATTGGATGTGTTCATTTTGTCTCACAACAACTTCAAATTCAAACCTCTCTAAGAGCGCCTATAAATAAAGGTTGCAACCCAAGTGGAGAAGATTACTGATACAAATTACGAATCTTACAAAATACGAGACCTGACTCAACTCACGAAAGCAACACTCAAGCATTCAAAGCTTTCAGGTTGTCTATCAGCTTACCGTGTGCATTATTAGCAATCCTTGCTAAATGTTACTATTGGTCTTCTTACTGTCTAAGTAAGAAACCTTCTTGGAGTTACCACTTCTCTGGTGGTTAACTATTACGGGTGTATACCGCAAGCAGACGTCCATGAAAGAACTCAAAGTCCCACGACCAACTGGAGGTTGAGTGGTGCCCCATACTTCAGATATGAAGAGGAAAAAGACTTGGTGAGTGAGCTAGTTGGCTAATGGACATGGGCACTCACTTGATAGTTACAGATCAGACAACATCTTTGTAATCCCCAACTTAGTGTTTTCCAAACTGCGAGTTTGAAGAGAGGGCATAGGATGAGTTTGTCTGAGCCTCTATAAATCGTTTGTATTATTTACTTCTTTCTTTAAGCTTTATTTGTTGGATTTAAAACTCAATATCTAAAGTGTTGGAGTATAGTAATTTACCAACTCGCTAACTAACTAGTTTTCCATATTCGAGCTAGTGCCAAAATTAAAAGCTTGGAGAAGTACAAGCTCTTTAAATCTTCTGCTACTTGTCTCAGTATTCTGATTAGGGATCAACATAGATAATGTGTGAACTGTTATCTATCTATGATTCTATGTGCATATGAAGATAAAATTTTACGAGATAAATCATATACTACTTCTACATCAACCCAAACACTTGAGCAAAGAAGCATGAACGAAATAAGCATATCAATAAGGAGAAGATTATATGGCGTGTATGGTTTTAAATTAATGGATGGTTTATTTTTAAAAATCATTACTCATGTAATTAATTTATAAATCACAATAAAACGTTATATGGGTTGAATTGAAGTTCATGATCCTAGTATAGATAATGTTGGTCCCGATTTTTCAGAGTAAGTTTAAGTTGCACAATGGAATTGATTAATGATGGTACTTGTACTTATCTAAACTGAGTGTCAGTCTCAGTTTGGTTATCAAAGCTTAGTATGCAATTTAAGTCCAGATAGTCTTTAAGTGTCAGTTTCAGTTTATACTTCAACACTTGAGTGTTGAGTTTTAAAGTATGTAAACTTATAAAGCAAAAAGCTATAAAAAGAAAAAGGATTTTATAGTGGTTCGGACAAAATGGTCCTACATCCACTCTTCAGACACAAGTCTGAAAATTCGCTAAGTGTTGTACAAGGTGCTCCTACGATTTATCGCTTGTTGAAGAATGCCTTGTTCTGCAGTCCACAAGCTCACTCGGTTTGTCATTTGTTTGTCCTCCACTTTTCAGCTCCTCGGAGTGTGGGCAACGCAACCTCCTCATCGCCGGAATAGGGTATTTATAGTTCACCCCAAAACTGTCAGCTTGGCGGAAAGATCGCCCGTAAGAGTCAAAGTACAAAACTACTTGACTGTTGTATTCTTTCTTGGAGAGAAAGAATACCAAGATTAACTCAAGAACATATGTTCTGAGTCTCGTGTTCACCAGAATGACACATGGAAAGCTTTGAATGCCTCGAACATTTGAGTCGTAGAATTGACAGAGTTTTGGCTCTTAGAAAATTACAAGTTCGGTGGTCTAAATCTTTGAAAATCCTCGACTATTTATAGATAAAGGAGTGAGATTCAAATATCTGTAGTCATTAGACACATTGGATCTTCGACCAATCCAATGTTTCTGTCCTATGTACGGGTAGGTAGGCTATTCCGAGATGTACTGTACCTTTCCCCATTTTTTCTGACTGTGATAGTGACTGTTTACTTTTTTGTCAGAACGGTAGAATGTCAGTCTGAAGAATCTTGGACTGGTCAGTCCGAGGAACCAAGATTGAAGTCTTGGGCTTGCAGACTTTAAGGAATCTCCAATCCTTAAAGTTTGTACTTGTCAGTACCATTCCTCAGATATATTCTTCTTGTCTCTTATGTGCGGGGATTGGAACTAATGTTCTATACTGGTATCGTCATCCTGGCAAGTCCATGCTGGTTGGCATCATCATTTAGTACGACATCGATCCCCGACTGGCAAGTTTGATATCCTGGACCGCTAAGCTCTGGACTAGTCAGTTCAAAACTGATCAGTTCCACTTTGATGTAGTCCCAAACTCGTCAGTTTCTATAAGACCCAAACTAATTAGTTCCATGCTAAGCTCTAGTCTGTTTGAGTATTTAGCTCATCCTAGACTGATTCTTCAATCTGTCTTCGATTTAGCTCCAACTTACAACTCGATAATAAAAACCTTACAGGACTTTACATTTTGAAAACAAAACTGGAACTTAATCTAGAGACTTACTAAGATGACTTTTACACTTTGACCCACCAAAACAAAAATAAGATAAGAAAATTTCTAACAAATTTCCTAACAATTTCCCTTTTTTGGTGTGGTCAAAGTCATGTAACCAACTATACTATCAATGTTGATCACGAGGAGCGACTGACTTTTCGAGTTTTTACAAGTAAAGTCTATCAAACTATAAACTCAAGGAAAGTTCCCTTTCAAACTCAGCCTACTATACTTAAGGATCTTCCCCCTAAAATTGGGAAAGATATTGCTCGATTAGAAATTTCAAAGTAAGAACAGAGCAAAAATCTTAAGTAAAACAATGTATGTTGATTACACTGGAAAGTGAAAGTTCAGCTAAGGTAAAATTTACTCGGTGTTGGACAATGTTGTGAGCTTTCAAAATTCTTCATCCACAAAGTCGAGATTGATGACACATGACATGATAAAGAAAAAGATTGTATATTAGATTTGGAAAATTTGAATCGGAGGGCATTCCTTGTAGACACATGTTAGCTTTCTTTCACATTAACCAAATATTTGAACTACATGGAAAGTATATTCTCAAGCGATGGACACAAGAAGCAAAGATGGGTGCATTATGTGTCGTTGATGATCAGAATAGTAATGATGATCCTACATCATTACTTTTAAAGGAAAAATCGTTCAGATTCTAAAAACTGCCCCAAGGTTGGCACTAATTACCGTCATGCCATCACTTGGGTGGCAAAATAAAAAACTGCCCAAGGGCAAGGGTCGGCACCGAGCATGTTCGGGGCTCGCTCTGACCTCCCTCGGAGTCTTACTTGACCATCAAAGCCCCAAGCTGTGATTCTCACTTCGTGGGAAGAACTCTGACGCAAACGACACTATCAATGAGAATGTGGGGCTTCCCCACGATCCGCCAGCACTCCCCGGAGCCTATACAGAGTGCACGCATGAGAGTTTTGCTTCATGCAAGAGAATATTCCTCGAAATAATTCCCACCCACGTGAACTCCGGACCCACGCATTGGCCCACGAGGCGGCACCCCGGTGCCACTCGATATAGCCATATGCTTGCATTCCCAAGGAATCTTCGTATCGGCCCGGAGTAGTATCCCGGCTACTCTCTATCAAAGCTGCTCTCTCCGGAAGCAACTACGGGGCGAAAGGATAGTCTCTAGGATGCCTCGAAATTCCGCACTATGTAGCGCATTCCGACTGGAAGTTTTGATTCCAGTGCCTACCCGCAGTAGACCCAGAAATCAAAAGGGGCTATTATTGGGGTCAGGCCCAGACCCAGTAAACACGTCGGCCCAAATGACAATTGGACTAAGGCAGCAAGCCCACCTGAAGTGACAGAAGATCCAGACTTGCCCAAGTTTGGAGATCGACACCGACCCCCTGAGCTCCTCAGTGTCGACCACGATAAGTGATCGGTATCGAGGAGAAGGACGAAGAAGCCCTAGAAACCTGGCGGCGCGCGACCGTTGGAAACCCTAACCGAACCCGAGAAACCCGAAGCAGTTTTGAGATTCACTGCGAGCACGAGCTTGCCCACTTCTAGGGTTAGGTCAAATGTTCTCCCCCCTATCCTTTCTATAAATAGGGAGGGAGAACTCGAATTCTGGATCACTTTTTCTCTCTAAAAATTACGTTGTAATGTTGCCGGAATATCGCCAAGATTCCTAGATTGAATAGCACGCCCTGTTACATTAATTTACACTTCATTTGATTAAATTCTCAACTCTCCTTTGTGTGATGCTTTTTCTCACTTATTTGTTTGTTCTTGTTGAATCAATGCTATAATTTATCCTTGTTTACTCCATTATCAAGTGTTCATTTGTTGCTTATTATTATTTAACAAATTCCAAGAACTCTTATCCTGATAAATTGAACCTCAACAATTTATTAATAGTTTTTAAAATAAATGTAATATAATAGTAATAATCGTTAGTAAAAATGGGAAGAACAAAAGATAATATTATTATATACATGTGCATATCACTAAAATGACATTGTTTCCCTCCAGACATAATATTAAAATAACAACAAAACCAAATTACTATTGCTGAAAATCTATGAGAAATTGATGTATTTATAATTTTTAAAATAAATTTTTTATTGAGTTTGCATAAGCGTTGCATACGGTGGTTTTTAGTTTTTACATAAAAAATTATACCTTTTTATATGTTTGTTCAATAAAAAATATTAATATAAAGTATTAAATCAACGTAACTGAAACTTTTTATGAATTAACTTAAGGATCTCTAAATTACGATTATGCGGAAATGAAAAATAAAACAAACATACCACAACTGACAATGCAGAGTGAATTTTGAAATTCAGTTTTATTTGGCTTTTTTTTTTTTATTAGTTGCATTTTAATTCTTAATATATTTATCTCTTTCTGAAAAATTAAGGTAAATAGGAGAAAATATCCTGAATTATTGACGTTTTCGGAAAAAATACCCCAATCTATTTCGATAGGTTAAAAATACCCTAATCTTTACTTTCATTTATGAATTATACCCTAATCTATTGATATTTTGGGAAAATACCATAATGTATTATTATTAGTTAAAAATACCACAATCCTTAATTTTGTTTACGAATTATACCAAAACGAAAAATATTATTGGCTTATATAAGGATGACAGATTTAATGTACTAAACAATCAATATTTGATATATTTTCTGAAAAGTGTTTAAACTTCATCTTCTGCTTTCTTTCTTTTTTGTTTCCTTCGGTTGGTGTAACGTCTAATCCAAACGAATGCGCATATATTTTAATATTAAATCACACGTCAAAACACGCATTGAAAGAAAAAAATAAGGAATTCAAGCAACCGAAGGAAAAAAAATCAAAACATGAAGTTTTAAATACTTTTCAGAAGATAAATGCATTTGAATATATAACAAATATTAATTGTTCAGTATTTTAAATTTAATACGGACGAAGATACAATTTTGACTGACATCTTTGTGTAAGCTAATAATATATATCGTTTTGGTATAATTCATAAATGAAATTAAATATTGGGGTATTTTTAACTAATAATAATACATTGGGGTATTTTTCCAAAATATTAATAAATCAGTGTATAATTTATAAATGGAAGTAAAGATTGAGGTATTTTTAACTTATTGAAATAGATTGGAGTATTTTTCCGAAAACGTCAATAATTTAGGATATTTTTACCTATTTACCCAAAAAATTAATACACGATTTGTAATTTTTTAAAGTGGGAATGTATAGTTGTTTTTGCAAAAAATATTCAAATATTTGGATTTAAAATATATTTTTATGTTAGAAATTAAATTGAATGAAGGGACAATGGTCGAAATTAAGTGGAATTTTCTAACATTAGACATCAAATTACAGTAATTGACATACTATGTTAATTGAATTACATTTTTAAAAAACTTTTTAATTTAATCTTTGTAAAAATTAATGAATGTTAGGAATGTAAATCTTTGCGTATGACCATAAACCAATTAATCATTGGTTCAAATAATGTTTGGGACACCCTTTACTCATTTAAATAATGTATTCTGATTAAAAAAAAAAAAAAACTAATTTCAATATTTAGAATTGGAACGATGACGGTTTAACTCAATTTATATAATTAGTCAACAAATAAAGGAGTCAGTAGGGGAAAAATGAATTCATTCATTATAGACAAATAAAAAGAGGTACATCAAACTGCAAACATGGCAATGCTTGTTTACAAACACCAAACTCGATTTGAGCTAGTAGATTAATTAAAAACCTTTAAAAGTAAAGAATTACGCCTTAGATTTCACACAATATACACACACATACACAAAAAGAAAGTAGGAAAAAAAAATAAAGAGAGAAGAATTGATCTAAAACAAACAAGCAGCAGCATTTCATCACTGGGCAGCATCGATTGGAGTACCGGTTCTGGCCTGAGAAATCCGGTTCGCATAAATCGTCACCAATCGCAGCTGCGTGCTGTTGAGCCCCTCCAAATATGGCAAAAATGCTTTCCCCAACATGATATATATGTCCACCAGACAGAAAACAACGGTCTGAAACCAAATGCAAATGCAACCATGTTTTATGTGAATGAACAATAATACTAGATTTTGTCCAAGAATATGTATTTCAAAAGCAAAAAAAAATAAAAATTGAAAGTTAAAACACAAATAAATCATTGTTACCTTGCGGACATCTGCACTCTGATTCCCAAATGCATCAAAAAGAGCAGGCAAAAATGAGGGCAATTGAGTCATCAGTTCCTCTTGAGAGAGTCTACCCACGAGCTGCATAGTAACACCACATTCTTTGGATTAAATGTGATAAATTTCTACTTGGCTATTTCTAGATCGCGACAAAATCATAGAAAAAGCACGAACAATTGCCAAAATGAAAGGACAATGAATACACCAAATCATATTTCATCAGTTGGATATTGAAAAGCGGCTGTATCTTTATATCATTAATATACAACTCCACTAAGATTAAGATATTACCTTTGTCAAACAGTTTATGTATGTCACAAGGGTTCTCTCATCTTCTGTTACTAGCAAAGGCACAATAACCTGCAATGAGAAAGTGTAAAACGACACGGGTGATGTTAAGATTTAAGACTTCAATGTAAATATTCGTGAATCAACTTACACTGAGACATTGAAACGGGTCGTACTGAGACAACACAATTGTTAAGCAATGTTCTGATTCACTTGAGACCTGAATGTAAACATAGAAGCCATGAGATACAAAAGTAGAACAGTAGAAAAAGCACACAGCTTTGAGAAATATATTTACCTTTGGAACATTATCCTTTGTCACGTGAAGAAGCTTTTCAATAACAATCTCAACAGAATCCTCCATTGAATCCTTCTAAAACAGTGAAGAGCGCCCAAAGGATAAGAAGAAAGTTTATACATTAAAGTTTACAGTATTTGACAATATAAGTAAAACATAGACAATGAACCTGGTTCTTTAACATCTCAACAATGAGCATGAGAGTCAGCTCGCGAATTGATGAGTCAGAATCATCCAGCATTTCAAGTACAGCCGTTAATATCTGATTGAAGTACTGAAATAGTGCATTTGGTTAGTAACCTATGCTGAAATCAACCTACTTGTGGTTTCACTATAAGAAAGAAAGAAAGCTATGACATATATTTATCAATTTTCGTTTTGATAGATTTAACATATGGGAAATTTTCAGTCCATAATAGCTAGTGCACTATCACATAATACATTTCAAATCTTTGTTCGTCTGGTCTATTCATGAAACTTAACGAATACATTGATTCTAAACCTATTCAGTATTGGTATTTAAAGTTCTTTCACCAATCACACTGTCAAATCAAACACCCTTAGTTAACATGCAGCCCAATAAGTTCAGTTTGTATGTGACATTCTTCCAACACTCCAAAAAAAAAATGAAAGCCAAAAAGTAAAAGGGAACCAAAGGTTCAAAACTATCAAATATATGAAGCTACTTTAAACTTAAAGCACCCAGATTTGATAAAGGAAAGGAGAAGATAAAAAAGAGACGGACTTTACAAGAAAAGGAAGCAAAAGACAGATACAAGGCATAACCAGATGAGGAAACTTGGGTTGTAACCCGTACCTTGCTCCAAACGAAGTGATCATTGGATATGGAGACCTCAATCAACTGTTGAATTGCATGGCGCTTATTTGCTGAAGGACTGTCATCACATCCATTGCAAATCTAAGTAAAGTAAAGAAAGCATGAGAAAATAAATAAGGGGAGACTTCTAGAACAACATTGCAAAGAGGATCTCCCAAAGTTATTTTTACAACAATATTTATTTAATAAAAACCATGGTAGAGGTAGTGGAGGAAATTGGAGGGTGTAAAAGTTTACATTATAGAAGAATTCAAGCAGAAGAAAAAGCTCACCATATGAAGAATATGAGGAATACTTGGTCCTGTTTCTGTAGTAGAGTTCAATTTTAGAGCATTGAGGTCAGGAAAAGATTGTGCCACTTCAGCTGGAGACTCATTATCAACCCTAATGTCAAGAGGTTTCTGCAGATGATCAGATTCAATCAACCCATTGATATCCAAATGTGATGTTGAAGAAACCTCCACATTTAGATGGCTTTCCATTGCTAATAATCCCATATTATCATTGGAGGCATTAGATGCATACTTAAAACTTTTGTAATTTGAAGTTCTAGCAATTGTACTTGAGTTAGCCTCCACCAAATGAGATTGTGCATTCTCCTGTGTATCGTCAGATTTTAGGTTCCCAATATACCCTGTTATGAAGGATGCATCATGAAGAGAGCTCCACTTCCTTCCACCATCACTATCAATGGAACCAGAAGAGTACCTGCCAAACAACTGGCTCTTCTTTGATGATCCGATAAATCCATCATCTGAAGATGTTCCAACCACATCGGATGGATCATATGAGGCCTTGCCGCGTTTCTCTTTTTTGCTTTGCACAAAGTTCATGAGTTCTACCTCTATGCGAGGAGTATATTGCTTGAGGGATCTTCTTAATGAGTTCTGTTCTTCAACTGATAAACTAAGAATGAAGTTCAATACTGCCACCGAGTCAAAGTGAGTATAAACAGATATTATGCAGGTTATAGCTGCTTCCTTCAGTTTTGTATTTTTGTCATGAGCCAGTGGGGTCAATTTTGCAAGCCATAGCTTAAGGATGCCGCTATTGGCAGAACCTTCTGAATTTGAAGCATGCTTGTTAAAGGAACCAATAGCAAACTCAATAACAGCTAATTTCGCCTTGGGAGAACGTTGTTCATCCAACGAACGCAACAGAGCAGGCAGGAGAGAATCAGTACCATATGTTTTGCCGACAATATCCAGGGTAATTGAGCAAGGTTGTCTCACTAACTCCTTGGGGTCGATCAACCTAGAAAAAACATGGGGTAGAATCCTTTCCATGTAACTTTCAAATGGCTTTCTGCAAGCTGGAATAAGATCTGCAAGAGTTGAAAGGGCTGCCTGTGCAACTTTGTGATGGGGGTCATTCAAGTGCTGGAAAAACAGCTTCATAACCTTCTCAAAAAACTGCATTATTTCTTGAATACCTCTTGATCCTTGCTGCAGAAGGGAACGAATATAACTAAATGCTGCCACACGTGCATTCCAATCTGAACTAGAACTGAGTCCCTCACTTAGAGCATCAGAAAGAGAAGCTGGGCTGTCTGAATAACTTGAGACATCACCCAGCGGGAGTTGACTGTCATCGAAGCTCCTCCTCCTGCCAACAGACATTCGTCCAGCAGCATTCTTCCTTAGAAGTGGACGCTGAAAATTAGGTATATGGTTACTCTGTGAGTCCCTGTAATTAGCATCTCTGTATTGTGTGTCTAAGTATTGCCTATCATGAAAGTTCATGTTTCGCCTTGACTCCCTAAAATCAGAATTTTCTTCACCATAGCCTCGATCTTGCACCTTCTCAGGAGCTCTCTTGCCTGAGTAAGAAGGATGTGCAGAAAGAACCTCACTTCCAAGGCTGTTATGATATGACAGTTTACCCAACTCCTTCGAAGCCTGAATTTGTGTGATGATATCAGACAAGACCAAGCCTCCATTGCGATTGCTGCCTTTAGAAATACCAGAATCTATTAAAGCATTTGTAAGACTATTTGATGCCGGAACAGCAAGTGGGAATGGTGGATCACGAGATGATGGAGCGTCCACTCCTGCACTAGGGACAAGAAAATAAATAGCTAACTCACAGTCACAGAAGAAACAAGATATATAGCAACTACATTCACAAGCGACTAAAAATATTCCCTCAATCAGGCATTTTTATAGCATGCTGTTGCGGAAATAAAAACATCATTAACCAAACCTAGAAAATAAACTTTAAGTAGCAGCATATAAATTATAAGTTAATCGAGAAAAAATAACAAAAGTAAGTACAAGTAAATACCTAGGTCTAAGCTGGAGGATCGGCCTTTCTGTGATATATCCAAGCCCCTCAGCAAGCTTTCTATGGCAGTGACCTTCTGTTTGCTTGAGTGCAACACACTTTCCAGGCTACGCTCCGCACCCTTACTCGTCGATTTTGCTTGAGAGAGTAGTAGTCCAGAAGTAAGAGATGTCCCTGAAGCTATACTAGCACTTCTATCCATTGCCACTATTGCAGAAGTCCCATAACCAGGTATATTTGAATGTACAGATGCATGAGAGGTTGAACTTCTTTCACGTATGGAAGGAGAAGCATGTCTTCTATGCATTCCTCCATCTTCATCATTTATTACCTAGCAACAGATTTTTCTGAACGCATAGTTTTCACAGCAACGTAAGGTTTCATAATGAAAACAAGAAAACACATTTACCCTTTGAACAACGGCATCAAAAGACATGAACAGACGCCGTGAACGATCAGGCCAAGTTTTTGCAAACATTCTGTAACATGCCCTTGCAGTAGATCGTACCTATCAAGTCAGATGAGCTAGTGACACTAATGTAGCCCAAGGAGATTAAAGGAAGTAAAGTTTGGCTGTGGTTATCTTAAAACATAATTATGCCCAAGTACTGATCGTCTAAACTATAATAGAAGGCAGCATAGAAGAGTGAGTTCCATCTACAAAATACAAATAGATATGCCAAGGATTCATAAACAATACCTCACTCATTGCATCAGCCACGCAACATCTAATAAGGTCTTCATAGAGGTCAGCCGAGCGCTGTATTTCAGGTGCATCAGCCCAATATTCAAGTATAAGAAGTGCATACTCGCAACACCTGATTTCAGGAAATTGAAGCATTACTTCAAAGGTACAAGAATTAGTTGGTGGAGAAAATAAGCACCATCATACTTTGTACTCTACAAAAAGCACAAGGCAGTAGGTCAAGCAACGTAGAGAACAGCAGGCTCACACCTTGCACGGAGTACAGCATTGCGGTCATTCTTTGCAGTGTCAACGATACGGGGAAGTGCACGGGAAACTTTGCAATTACGTAACATCTATAGATCAAAATATATCTCAAATAACAGAAGGACATTAAAATCAATAAAATGACCACCAAAGAACAGCATTAGAGCATTACCGTCTTTATGCAGTTATCCGCGGACTCTGCAATTACAAGAACTGTTATGACAACAAGCTTGAAAAGAACCTAAATACAAGGCCAACAGTGAGAGGCAAGAATAAATGTATCAGCCATCAGGTAAATGAGGAGTTTTTCTCACCGGAATAAACATCTCAGCACATGTCTCAAAATCCCCCAAGAGATCTTGAGATAAGAAGCTTAACAAATGGCATACCTGGAAATGAAAACACAAACCTTCAGCCAACAATTGAAGTGATACGGTAAGATTTCAGCTATACTCAATTTAGGAAGAGCAGCTGAAATATGAGCAAAAAAAATTTACTTTTCAGCCCAAAAATTATGTTATTTTCAATCTCCTCACACATGATAAAGCCATAAAAAGCCAGCAGCATCGAATACCATCCATAAAGATAAACTACTAAGTATCTGGCAGAAAGAAGCCAAACTGCTCAGAGTAGGAAAATCATTGACCTAAAGACTTCCATAGCATGCATGCATTTGCATCTCAAATATAAATTTCCTGAGAAGAGCTAATAAAGAAAAACTGAAAACTGCACGGCACGATGAATGATTAATAGCTCATCCTGGTTTTAGTTGTGTATGTAAATGCTAACACGCTTCGAGAAAGAATAGTCAATGCAATAGCATAGGGCACACCTGCTTCACAATGCTAGAACGCCGATCAGATAACTGTGTACTTAAAGGAGCAACCAGCTGCTTGAGAAGTCCACGGAAACAAGGGTAATCAGTTGCACCTGACCAATCAAATCAAAAATATATTGAGTGCTTTAGTAAATCTTAATAAAAGACTATTTAAGTAATACTAGACAGCACAGTTTATTATAGCAGGAACTATTCACTTCTTTAACCCAAAATGAATATTAAGTTATCCATTCGACGTATTAACAAGGTTTTCAGCATAATATAAACAATAAAGTCTTTTGTGAAAGACAAGATTGGTTTTTTAGAAAGAATTGGCACCAGGGCCTGGATTATGAACGAATTAGTTAATGAACAGACCTCCAATAACAAGTCCTTCAAATCTCTGCATGGCAGCAATACGTACAGACCAATCTTTATCAGGCACTAAAGTAGAAGCAACCTTTTCAAACTCTCTTATTAGCTCTTTCTCTGAATATACTTTAATAGGCTCAACAGGCTTTTCCGTGATATCACCATCTGCTGCTCAGCATCAAGACACAAGAAATGATCAAAACTTGACGTAGAAGTAACTGCAGTAATTTCCTAAAGGAATTTGAAATATAAAGGGGATGAATATAGTTTTGCTTTCTTGTGCATTCTCAAATTAATCTAGCATTTATCATATCAATGTTTTCACACAACATTGAAGACATTTTTAGGGATTTACCTCATTTACTACCCAAAAGAACTGAGTAATATTATAATGAGGTGATCTCATGCAATAACTTTATCATATTTAACTTCTTAAAAGAAAAGAAAGAAAAAAAAAAGAAAAACTAGATGACTATACATTGTGATAAACAATAATCCGTCTTTATGCCATGCTCCATGAGTACTAACCTCCAAAGAGAGAAACCTCGTGTGTTGTGCTTTTAGCCTTAGGGCTGCTTTTCTTTGGATGAAGTACAGTAGGTTTAGTCTCACTAGATGAGTAATTGCTCACAATAGCATCCGATGAGGGAACCTTGGGCTCAATTTTTTTTAATCTGGTATTAATATCTTTTAACTGCAGCCAACGGATGACAAAAGAGCACTTGAGAAACAAATCAATCATATATTTACTTTCAAGTTTAAAAAAAAAAAAAAGAAAAAAAGAGTGGATTAGTTGAAAGGTGTCAACAGTAACAACAAACAAAACATTTTGCTTCATTTTCTTGATAGGTACATAAGCAGAACAAATATACAATCAATACAACCCACAATTACCATTGGTGTAGGTACATGATGTCGGTTCAATTCTTCAAGGAACTGAGGCCCTGCCTGAGTATACATCTCCTGAGGAAAATAAAGATTGTCAAGCCATGAAATAAAGGAAAATGAAACTTAAATCAGGAAGTAGGGCTAACAATATGAGGTTTCTAAGTTGTGTAATGCTCCATTCTCTAAGCAAACCCTGATATCACAATAGTATCCAAGGTTATAACACATGGTTTCGAACCTTTTTGTATATAGATATCTCGGTTCAGAAACTTTTGTTTACTAATATTTTCCATGAAGCTAATAGCCTGATACCTCTAGTTTCCAGATCATACAGCATTAGAAAATATCAACCTTCAAAAAGAAGTGAAAAAGAATCCCCTACACTTGATGGTTAAAATAAAGTGATTCTTTCATTTCAGCAAAGAAGCATGAACTCATCAATATTGTAAGTACTTAATTGATAATATTCCATACATGGCAAAAATAGCTAAATAATTTGATTGGTGATTTTCCTAAAGTACAATCAAATTAGCTAAGGGCAAGATTTGTCTGCAGATCATCAGAAGAAGAACATGCAGAATCAGACAGCAGCCAGGAGCCAGGCAGCCAGAATACAATAGATTGTATATTCCCATTTTCATGAGGTGTGATGTTATCAGTCATATTCAAGCCCGTTTAAGGTCATAGCAACAAGAAGAAGAGTATATTTTATATTGTAACAAATAGCTCAGCATTAATTTGATATGTTCACACCCAACCAACGTAGATTGCACAATAAGTTCATCAAAAGTAGAATCTATCTCCCAAATCCAGCAGCAGCAGCATACACTGAACATGTCAGATATCTAATAACCATCTGCATTTAAGTTTAATATAGATATCTCAAATTAATATAATATAACAGACATTTTCATGCTTCGAGACTTTAGTAGTAGTAGAAGTAACATTGAAATCAGTAATATAATAATAATTATTAGAGTTTATAAGATAAACAATAAGTAGCAATTTCCCTAACCTCAATACATGAACTAGCTGCTTCCCGCACACCAGGGTTTGGATCGTTCAACATCTGCAAAATCTGATTCAAGACAACGATGCATAAGTCAACCAATTTTTGTTAAGATAATCGTGCACAACTTAAACTTCTGTTCTAGTAAGGTTCATTTAAAAGTAAACTCCCATCACTCAAAAGGAATAGGTCAACATACAGGTGGAAGAATGGCACGTTGAAGAGGTAGTTCTGTAGATGCAAATAGACCAATAGCTGATGTGACTGTACGAGCAAACTCTTCTCGAACTCTCCAGCTTCTGTGCATCCAAGCATAGGATCCTGCCCTTTCAACAATGATTGTGGGTGAAGAAACCTGCAACCGAGTAAACATTCTCAGTTCTCAGCATGAATGCAGAATTGAGCATGTACCCAACTTCATACTTAAATTAATTAAAAATGAAAAATCATCAGAATATCAGATATAACAAGCCTTAATGGAATGAAGCATGCTAAGATTCCAATTTCTCCCTACAAAATCACCTAGTAAGGAGATAGGACTTTCACCATTATAAATCTACAGTCAATGTGGGATACTTTAACATACACCTCTCAGGTCTTCAGTCGATGTGGGATACTCTAGCATACACCTCTCAGGTCTTAGCAAAATCGTAACAACACATTGGGTCAGAAGATTTGAATGAGTTTGTGTTTTTCACAATACTGCAACCTAACCAGTCTACTACACTTAAGATTATACGAATATGAATTGTCTCTCATTAGACCAAGAGGAAAAATCATTTCATAGATGAAAAACTGTTTAACAAAGCCATTCTCACTTCTCAGTAAGGATAAGAATCAAACATCTCTTCTGAGGAGGTAATATGCTATGATGTTCCCACATTGAATTCACAACCCAATGTGGATCGGTATATAAGTGGAGGATCAATCCTTCACTTTGATCATGGTTTTGGGTGAAGTTAGGACTCCCTAACTTATGTGTCTAACGATTTGGTCCGACCTGCCAACCGAGACCCTTCCACAGGAAAGGGAGTGGGAAGTAGACCTGTCGGGTGCATGAATGCTGACGGGGCAAGGAGGCCCCGTTGTGGTGGTGAGACCCCGCTCTACCGTTCGTGGACGTCCGGTTTGAAGGTGGTGGATTGCTATGATGTGGATTTGTCCCACACTGGATTCACACCCCTATGTGGATGGGTATATAAGTGGAGGGTCAATCATTCACCTTTGATCATGGTTTTGGATGAAGTTAAGACTCCCTAACTTATGTGTCTAACATAATAGTACTCTCACTTTCATTGATTATAGAGTCGGTAAGAATAGGATGAGAATGATAAAAATAGCATAACGCTTCAAAGTGACCACAAATTTACAAGGACATTTCTTGGGATATAATACTAAAAATCATATGTGATGGAAGATCAAATAAGATAGAAGAGTACACTTAAGAAGAAATATAAGTGCAACTACAACCTTTTCGACCTCTTCCCATAGTTTTCCATCTGCCTAAAATGCATAAGAAAATTATTTATTCAATTTAGAAAAAGATAGAAAGCCAAAAACGTTTGTGATGGCTTGAGCATAAATGATGAATTGCATAGCTTGAGCATTGTTGGAATATAGTTATAATATTGATTTTAATTTTCTAGATTAAGTTTTCCCTCCTTGTAAATATAGCTCTAATGTCTTGATCAATAATGCACATGAAAATTCCCACAATCACTTCATTTAACATCGTACCAGAGCAGGTTTTGATTTGAGGGATTAAATTTAAAAAATTATTGTTAGGTGAGTTTTTTAGAGTTAAGGAAGCATACTCTGACGTCAACCGGTCAACACCGCCCACCCACGAGGTTGCGCTGCCCTTGACTGACATGTTTGTGAAGTCCGGCAACCAGAGATTGCGCGTGTGCGGCACACACGCCTAAAGAGTTTCCTGCCCAGATCTGTGGCCGCGACGTGCGAGGGTGCATCCAGCTCCGGCGAAGTTTCCGGTTGCCTCCTTTACACTTGTCTGGTTCTCCTCTACCTATCTCCGTATCTATTTTGGTCATTATTTGATTGTGTTGGGTTACGTTCTTTTGAGAGCTCTTTTATCCCTCTGTCTACGTATTTAGATCAACATCTGATCCAGTTAGATCTCATTTTGATACAATTGGGATATTTTGATTCTTTCTAAACATATATTGTAGGGAAGTATGAAGGTTGCACGTAACTCTGGAAATTTGGTTACAATATCTATTGATGAATATGTGTAATTAGTAACTTTTCTGCCTTATGTGCTAAGATAAAAACTCAATTTAATGTGTTTGAAAAAACCTTGATAAGTGGTAATGCTAAGGACTATCTCTCTGACACATTTCATAAGTATATGATGCACAATGGCATTCTTCACCAATCATCTTGTGTCATACGCATTCTCAAAATGGGATAGTTGAACGGAAAAACAGACACTTACTTGAAACTCCTAGAGCCTTGTTAATTGCTATGAAAGTCCCTAAACACTTCTGGGCAGATGTTGTCCCTACTGCTTGTTTTCTCATTTATCGCATGCCATATTCAGTTCTCCATGGTCTGTCTCCTTTCATTGTCTTATTCAATCTCAATCTTTGTTTCCTATTGCACCTAAAGTGTTTGGTTGAACTTGTTTTGTTCGGGATGCTTGTTCTCAAGTTACTAAATTGGATCTAAAATCCTTGAAGTGCATATTTTTAGGATACTCTAGGTTACAAAAGGGGCATCAATGTAATAGTCCAAGTCTTGACAAGTATCTTGTATCCACTGATGTTACCTTCTTTGAAAATACTACCTACTCTCCAATTTCTACTCCTACTAAGGGGTAGGACACAGATTTTCTCATATACATTACATCTACTCCAGTCATTCCTTCTACTTTGAGTCAGTCTCCTATCATACATACTTACTCTCGATGACCACCCTCTCTCCCAAATGCTTCTGATGTGATGCTTGATTCGATTGATCCATGTCCTCACAAGCTAATAGCTTCCACGTCAGCTCCTGTCTCAAGTGATGATCTTCCTATTGCTCTTCAAAAAAGTAAACGCTCTTGCACCTTTCCCATCACTTCCTTTGTTTCCTATAATCATTTGTCTGCCACTACTCGTGTTTTAGTTACTTCTCTTGCTTCTGTTGTTATACCTAAATTTGTGGCTAAAGCTTGGACTCATCCTGGTTCGCATACTGTCGTGATTGAAGAGATGAATGCATATATGCAAATAGTACTTGAACTTTGGTAGACCTATCGACTGGTAAACGGCCAATTGGTTGTAAGTGGGTATTCACTGTCAAGGTAAACCCACATAGCTCTATTGCTCATTTGAAGGCTTGCCTTGATGCTAAGGGTTATGCTCGGATTTATGGTGTGGATTATTTTGATACATTTTCTCTACTGGCCAAACTTACTTCTATCATACTTTTGATTTCTATGGCAGACTCTCATCATTGGCCTATTCACCAATTGGATATTAAGAATACATTTTTGCATGGTGAGCTCATGGAGGATGTTTATATGGAGTAACCACCTTGTTTTATTGCTCAGGGGGAGTCTACGAAGGTTTTTTTTTTTTTTTTTTGAAAAATCTTTGTATGGTTTGAAGTAGAGCCCTCATGCTTGGTTTGGTAAATTTACTCATGTTGTTGCGAAGTTTGGTACGAAGATGAGTAAATCTTATAAATCTATTTTCTACAGACGGTCTGAACATGGCATTATGTTATTGGTGGTTTTGTAGATGATAATTTTCATTACTAGTAGTGACTCTACAAGAATTATATCCCTAAAATCATTCTTACATACCCAATATAAGACCAAAGATTTGGGAATGCTAGAATATTTTTTGGGTGTTGAAGTGATAAGAAGCAAGATATGGCAACATTTCAACATTACAAGTTGAGCCTTTGAGGAAAGTTTATATAGCTAAAATAGCAAAACAAAATCGATTTCCTCGGATATGTATGGAATATGCACATAATAAACTTAGTAGATTAGTAAACAAAATTAAACTGCAGTCGACAAGGCACGTAGAGAATAGTTGTTATATTGGCAATCCTTTAAATGAATTGGCCATCTCAAGTTTGGACTAGATGATTGAGCATCCAAAATAAATTCCACAATATGTTTGCAAGGACTGAACATAGGAAGCAATTCAATAAGAGACCGATCAACAGACGAATAAATAGCCGCACGAAATTGCTAAGATAATTTAATCTCAATCAGCAGAGTCCAATGCGGATAGCAAAGCCGAAAAAATAACACCAAAAATGAAACTTGAACTCTCCGCAAAACCAAATAACGAGTTTAAACCCAGAACCACTATCTAAACCCCAGCAACCAATTGAATAAGACTGTCGGAGCATCCAAAGAGTGTACAACACGCAAATGCATCAACAGTCGTACTACTGACCTCCATGAGAGTCAGCAACAGCCTCCTAGCGGCATCCCTGACCGGCTGCTTGGCGTCACCGAGCCTCTCGACCACTGCCGGAACAAGAGCATTGAAATGCAGCTTAAAGTGCTCTCCGGAAAGAACGGCGGCGGAGGCGAGCGCCTGCAAACCGCCCTGCGACACACGGAAGTTGTTGTCCTTCAAGAGATCTAGGCAGAGGTCGACTAGAGATGTCACCTCCGACGGCGACAGCGTCTTTCTAGAAGCTTCGAGGAGTTGGAGGAGGCGCTCGACGCCAGCCATCCGCTCCTTGGTGTCCTTCGCACGCGCCAACTCCAGCGCCTCCTCCATCGCAGCGGTGGTATTGGCAGTTGGGGGATTTTGCGGGAGCGACCTCGCCGACGGTCGATCGGATCCGTTGGGGCCTGGGAGTTGGAGAGTGGGGAAAGGGGAAGTGCGTGTGGGGAAGAGTGAGTGAGAGAGAGAGAGAGAGGGATGATAAAAGTTAAATTTGTAATGAAAATAGAAAACAAGTCAAATTATTTTGACACAGTTCCAATTTGTTAAGAGTTAGTGAAATATTACTCTTTTAAAAAAAAAAAAAAAAAAAAGAGTTAGTGAAATATTAATAGTCAATTAAAAGTGATAAAACTGCGAGATAAAGGTTTTTTTTAAGTACTAGTACATTTTATGAGGGCCTACCGCCTACATGGTTTATTATGCTTTTCTATAATTTTAATACTATTATTTATTACCATTTGTTATGAAAGTTTAGAATTGTGGATGTAAACAAGTGGAGTTACTCGATTTTAGACTCCATAAAAATTTATGTAAGTTCATTTAGTTAAATGTATTTATTAAATAAGTCATAATATTCATAGTATTTTATCCTTAGCTTGTGAACAAGTGCATTTATATTGATTAATCTGAAATATAAAGACATTAATTTTATATGATTTATATTCTTAATACTTCAAAGGGATAAGGGTCAATTTAGTCATCCGACTATTCTGATAGGACCACTGTAGTCTCTACTTGATTATTTGGCTTAATTAAGCTCTTTAACTTTTAAAATTAGCTTAATTTAACTCTTCATATTAGAAAAATTATTGTTTTACCCTAATTAGGAGAGAGAATATATTTATTTTATAATGTTATCTTAATTTTCAATTGTTTATTATTTTGTATATTAATTTTAGTTATTTTTATGTGTAGTTGTAATTTGTATAAATAAAGATACTTAATAAAATATAAAATATAAAATACATCATTAATAGATAAATCTGTTTATGAACTAAAAATATACTTATAATTATTTTTTGTTAAAAATATAATATTAGTTGAAACAAATGTATTAAAATTTATCGCCGTGGCATTTGGTTAGTTATATTAATTATTTTTTTATTATTATAAATAAATAATTCATTCAAATGCCATGACAATAAATTTAATTATTCTCCTAAAGATGAAAATTATCCTTAATTATTCCCCTTAAAATATGAGTTAAAACAAATGTATTAAAATTTATCATCGTGACATTTGGTTTGTTCTATTAAATATTTATTATTATTATAAATAAATAATTTATTCAAATTTCACGATTAAAAATGCTTAACTAATTAGTGATTAGAAAAATAATATACAGTGGGAAAATTCAATATAAACCAACAACACTATTTTAATAGTCTCGTCACCCCCTTCATTTTGACACGTGAAGAGAGGATATCCAACAAAATTATTTATTCGTGCAAATCAAATTATGAAATAAATCAAGAATAATAATATCACAAATTCATAATTATCGCTTAATTAATGGTATCATATCGAATTAAATTTGAAAATAGAGTTTAAAATATGTTGGTCCCGAAATCAGAGTGTTAAACTATGCAGCGGAAGTATTAAAAGATAGTTGCATTGGTTCGCATAAACAGAATATAGTCAGTTTAGTATGTAGAAGACTTAAGCTTAGGTCTCTGTTTCAATTAAGTCAGTTTCACAGGATATACACTTCAATACTTGGACAAGTATTGAAGGTTTCAAAAATCAGTTTGTGAAACAGAACAAGTATGAAAGTAAGTTGTAAACAACACACAAGATTTATAGTGGTTCGGATCTCAAAATCCTACATCCACTCTTCAGACCCAAGGTCTGGATAATTCACTTAGTAAATACAAGCCTCCTTACGACCTATACACAGCCCATCGACGCCTCCGTCCTCCAGTCAGCTGTGGCACTCGCCTAGGAACTCCTTCCAGTCAGCTCTGGCACTCGCCTAGGAACTCCTTGAAGTGAGGACGCACCCCGCAACCTCCTTCCTAGTGGTTGGATGTTTACTGTTCTTCCCAGAACTCAGGTTGAATGTTTACTTGTTATTCCTAGAACTCAGGTGGTTGGCATACGCCCGTGAGAATCAGAATCGCAGACTAGGAAACTGACTGCTATGAATATATATCAGAAAGATATATTCACCAAAGAAGTGCTTCAGCCTCATGCTAGGAGAAGTTATCACGGTATAACTTGAGTCAGAGTCTCAAGTCTCGTGTAAGAAAACATGGAAACTCAGGGAGTTTGCAGAAAGATCCTCTTTGTCGTGTGAAGACTTTAGGATTCTAAGCTCAGAGTTCTTTCAACTTCGTATGTTTATGCGTTGATCATTAACCGTTAGAGGTTGAGGTGCAAACCCTTTTATAGAGGATTTCCTCAAGGCATTTTGAATTTATGCCCGTTAGAAACATAAATCCAGACGTTAGACTCATGGAAGATATTGTCCAATCGTAGCCCATGCCTTAGGTCTGCGACCTGCTCTGCTGCGTCAGTGTACCATACACTAACTTTATGTCAGACTAAGTTCTAAGTTTGAGGAACCCAGGTTTGGATAACCTCGTACTGACTTACACTTGGATATATTTAAATGCTTAAGTCTGGTTGAGCTTCAATATCTTTCGAATAGCTCGATCTTTAAAGGTAGAGGCTCTCGTACTGATTTTCCAAAGTCAGTACAACTTAGCCCTCATACTGACTTTCCTAGGTCAGTATGGTAGACCCTCATATTGACTGTCCTTGTCAGTATGGAAAACGCCCTCATACTAATTTCTCCGAATCAGTATAGTAAACCCTCATACTGACTTATCCTTAGTCAGTACGGGGAAGCCCTCATACTGACTTCTCCTGGTCAGTATGGTAGACCTTATACTGAGTGCTCCAACTCGGTTTCAGGTTAAGGTTGTACTTGGTGAAAACCAAGTTGCAGGCATGTAAGTAGTCAGTTCTCGAGCATTCTCCTTTGCTCGATCTTCAACCTAAGTTCTATTACAACCCAATCGATCCTATACAAGGATTACAGATTAGAACTTTAGACTCTGAAAAACTGACTAAGATGACTTAAAATCTTTGACCTACCAAAACACAAAAAATAAGGAATGATTTCTCTAACAAAAATCCTAACAAAAGATAAATTGTTGGAGTATTCTAATAAAATAAATTTATTGTACATGATAATAAGCATTTTAGCTAAATATTTGGAGTATTCGAATAAAATGAGTTTGAAAATAACATTTTTTAATCTCATATTTTTAACGAGAAATAATAATAAGTATGTTTAGTTCATACACTATATTTATATATTAATAGATGTATTTTTTATTTAATTAATTTGTTTATTTATACAAATTAAAAGTATAAATAAAAAATAACTAAATTAATATATAAAATAATAAACAATTGAAAATGTAAGATAAAATTATAAGACAAATATATTCTCTCTCCTAATTAGGGTAAAATAGTAATTTTTTTAGATGAAAGGTCAAATTGAACCAATTTTAAAAGTCAAAGAGTTTAATTGAGCCAAATAATCATGCAGGAGTAAATATTTCCTGTCAGAATAGTTCGAGAGCTAAATTGACCCTCATTCTTACTTCAAATCATAATTAAAATAATAAGCATTTGATTATCACCACTTATGGATGCACACTAGGATTGGGGTGGACTTTAGCCCGCCTAGCCAATTTTTTTTTTCGCGTTAATAACATAATGATTCAGTATTCTTATTTTTTATGCAATAATCCCCTTATAAAAAATAAAAAAAGATTAATGAAAAAAAAGGTATGAGAAAGACTGAAAAATGAAGCTGTATGGAGATTTTTTTCTTGTTATATTCAAAATTTTTGGATCCATCACTCATTATTACTAATAATATATTTGAATAAATAAAATATTTTTTTATCAATAAACTAATTAACTTGTAAGATAAAATAAGGATATTATAGTATTCAATAATAAATAGATGAAACTTGAACAATGTACTATTCAATTCCATTACACCTTACTTAAAATAATATAATAACTTTCAATACATAAGTAGGGAGAGTATATTTATGGAATTAGGCAAAAAATTATATTAGGCACGTCTAAACGGTTTAGGCGGGTTTTATTCATACTCAAATGGATTCACCAATTCCAAATAGGGTTTATTAATCTCCAGTTATGATATATTAGATGAGTCTGACTTGGATTAATCGATAAAACTCACCTAAATCATTTAGGCGTGCCTAACTTGAGACCTTCCCATGGAATTAATATTAAAAGATCAATGATTCTTTTAAGGAAATTTTTTTTATTATCATAAAATCAAGTTAAGAGGAGCAGGATAAATAAAATAAACTTTCAAGATACCAGCGCTAACATGCATCAATTATCATTAGTGATGGCCATTTGGAACCGGAACCGCCGGAACTGGCCCGGCTGTTCAACGGTTCGGAACCGGAACCGTTTTTGGACGGGCCGGTTCAGGTTCAACGATTTAACCAGAACCGGCGGTTCCGAACCGTGGAACCGCAAAAAAAAAAATTTGAACGATTCCGAACCGCCGGTTCCGGTTCGGATGTGAAATTTAGAAAAGTTGCAGAGAAAACTCATATAGAAAGCTTC
>JAPKLW010000274.1:0-25203 GCA_026898455.1 Plectranthus barbatus | reverse complement strand
ATGATGAGGAGTGGATTTCTTGAAGAGAAGATTATGCGGAGTGAATTGAGTCCAAGCTCTCAATTCTTTCAATCTTTCAAGTTGTCAGCAGACAACTGGCGAATTTCCTACGACTGATGAAATTGAGTCCCAGCTCTCAATTTATCCAAGTACTCGGGAGCCAGTCGTAAGTACCAGTTGTCAACTGGTAAGGAGGCCATGCTGACAGGGGGAAGTGTTCAACTGGCATATGCTACTGATGACCAGTTATGCCAGCTGTCGCAGAAAAGGCGGGATTGTTCAAATCCGACTAGCGTGTACATCTCTCAGAATTTAATGCGGCATTTAATGCCACATTTAATGTGCACAGTGTCTGCGCAGTCCGACGCTTGGATGCCACCAATCGCTGCGTGCCACGTCAGCTCCACGGCGTAGCCCACGTCAGCACGACCGCGCACGTCGCACAGGGAACCGGGCCTGCTGATGACCGTCGATCCTCGCTGGCTGAGCGTTGATCCTGGACGTCTGATCCTGCATGGCCCGAGTACAAATACCCGATCACTTCCTTCGGGTTAACCTTTATGTTTCCCTACTTTCAGAACCCTAATATCTTTCTAAATTCTCTCATCTTCCCTTGAGATTTTCTGAAACTTGAAATTTTTCTGAAGTCATGGCATCATCCTCTCGACCTACAGCTGATAACCCTCCATCTACATCTACATCATCCTCGTCTGGTTCACCAGACTTACCAGTTGCTGAAGCTCATATGCCTACGTATACTGGCATAGTGAAGATCGAGGATATCGATTACACCTATCCGTTCGCCCGACTGGTTCAGTTGAACAAGCCGGCGACCAGGCGACAGCTCTCTAACGCGCAGATTAGGACTGCTCAGGTCCAAAAGGAGAAAATTTTGAATGCGAAATTGGCCCTGAAAAATTTCGGGGAGGAGCTGATGGAGATGATTGATCGAGAACAGCTCCGTCAGTACCTCACGGCGACGCCCACGACTTTCCATCCCCACATGGTAGCCGAGTTCTACGCTCGGGCCGTGATAGCTGACGACAGGAAGTCGTTCACTACATCGGTGTTCGGCCACCTGATCACCGTCACCGCGGAATACCTCGCCAATCTCTTCGGACTGAGGAATGAAGGAGAGGAAGTGGCCACGTATCATCAGGATAATACAGTGGAATTCCGGAGGAGGTGGGCGCAGTGGAAGAAGCCAGAAGTCACCGTCTTCCGTACTGGAATGAGGAAGTCCAAAATGGAAGAATATTGGCAGATGGTGTGCGACATTGTGGTGCGCATGCTGCAATGTGAGGTCGGATCGTACGCTGAGCTGAGCCTGCGAAAGTTTTCAGTGATGAGTGCGCTTGTCGATGGGGTTGAGGGCAACTGGGCTGAATTCTTCTTCGGCCGGTTGCTGGAAAATGTAGAAAGGAACATCACTGTTTCGACTGACGGCAGGTTTGCTCACGCCGTATCCTTCGGGCTGAGGATCAGCCACATCCTGGAGATGGAATTGGGTGATGGCGTGGATAAGGGGGAACAGCTGGTTGGTTCCGATTTCATACCAGCCACGAAGGTGAAGCTGCCTCGCCCAGATTACAAGAAGCCACGCAGGCTGACAGGGAAGTCAGCAGTGGACCCTGCTGAGGTCGTTTCTGAGGAGGACTCAGAAGACCTGGGGGAGCAAGTGCCAGCTGTGGCTCTCCCGCTGACAGCAGAGGCAAGGGCAGAATTGAAGAGGAAGCTGGAGACGGAGTCTCTCTTCGACACCATGGAAAGCGCGGTGGCTGAGGCGACTGGTATCCACCCACGGGACGTACAACTTGTACCAGTCACCAAGAAGCCATCCCACAAGAAGCCTAAGACTCACCAGCATCAGCAGCCACCATCAGCTGTTGCATATAACCCTGAGTCTGGGAAGATCTCCATCCCAGTCAAGAAGTCCATTCTGGGACTGACTGAGGAAGAGACGCTGGAGAGGATGACCCGTAAGCGAAAGAGGGTTCAGACCAGAGCTCAGAAGCTGGTGGAGCAAGCGAAGAAGGAGCAACAAGCTTCTCTTGTAAGGAAGAAACAGGCCCAGGCAAGGCTGAAGGCCTTGGCCGACCAGCGTAAAAGAGAGGCTGAGCTGGCAGCCCGCGATGAAGCCTATGCAAAGGTGCAGGCTGAGCATGAGGCCAGGCGTCAGGAGGAAATGGCCAAACAATTGAGCCAGGTGGCCAAGGGCAAGTGGGATGTGCCCGAAACTTCCACAAGTGCGAGGCCACCAGCACCAGCACCAGGCGAGATCTTATCCGATGAATCCTTTACTCGCCTGCTGGTGATGGGCGCTGATGAGGATGTACTATCCCTTGTGGATAAGTACCAAGAGGAGGAGGTTGCTGAAGTCCCTCCACCCGCGCAAGGGGGTGGTGGAGGTGAGGAAGACCCACTGGCCGCGCAAGGGGGTGCCAGTGGAGGAGTTGAGGAGCGGGCGACCACCCCGGTAAAACTGGCGAGTTTTTCAGACATGAGCTCAGACTCTGAGGATGCAGAGGAGCCAAGGGCTGAGGAGCCAGAGCAGGAGCCAGCTGAGGAGGTAACACATTACTCCATGGTGCAGAGGATGGAGCCAAGGGATCTGTTCCCAGACATTGATGATAAGGCTCGTCGTCCTGCCAGTCGCCCCCGATCTACAGATGCCTCGACATCATCTTCCGGGCAACCAGCAGCATCCTCTTCATCACCAGCTAGGCGTGCACGTACTGAAAAGCGACCATACATGCTCTGCATCCAAGAGCATCAACTGATTGATGAGGATGCCTTCCAGTCGCTAGTGACAGGGGTACATCGGTGGGAGCACCGCGGGGCAATGGCGTTTCTAAATTCACGAGTGCCTGAGCCTTCAGCATTCAACATCATCCCCTTCAGCGGACTCCCCCACCAGTCGGTATATGCCTCAAGAATCCTTGACTGGTGCCTGCCCCTGCAGCCAGTGGAATACTACAATTCCACTCTCTATGAGTATGCTGAGAACATCACGGCGGAGGTGGAGAATGCCGTCAATGACGAAATGATATCCAACTACCGACGACTCTGGAGGGTGGATCCGGAACTATGTCTAGAGTTCCGGAGGTGGAGGATTTTTGATCGATGCCAGTGCCTGCTGACAGTGGAGAAGCGGGCGGTTCTCTATGCCAGGCTGGGTCTTGGCTACTGGAGAGCGGAGGAGGAGTGGGCTCACGCCTTCATGGGCACTGATCCTGATTGCCCCCAGCAGCTGTCTACAAGGAGGATCAAGCGCCGCTTGCTGCAAATCGCTGAGTATAGGCAGCTGACTGGACGCTCCGGCCTCCCGCCACTGAAAAAGGTCAAGTTACCTTTCCTCCAGTTTCGAGTCACCAGTCGGGGGTACCAGCTGACGTACGCGCTCCGTCGCCTCAAAGTGCTGGTTACCCTCCCGAGGATCCCTCCCTACCATGGTATCTTGTTCGACATGGCTGCCAGCGCTCTGCTGGTGGATCACTTAGTAGAGGAGGATCCCTCTCGTGGTTTGTGGCTGACCCTTGCCTTCCCCCCTGTTCCTATTGTCTCGGGCGATCTTGTCCCTGATTCTATGGACTGGCAAGTGGTGGAATTCACAGCCCCACCCATTTTTGAACAAGTCCAGCCAGCTCCAGCAGCAGTGCCTGTAGTGGAGCCAGCAGCTGATGTCCAAGTAGTGGAGCCAGCAGCTGATGTACCAGTAGAGGAGTCAGCAGCAGCTGATGTACCAGCAGAGGAACCAGCAGCAGCTGCAGTGCCAGCGGAGGAGCCAGCCCCAATGGAAGAATCAGCTGTATTTGAACCAGCAGCGGCTCCTTCCGCAACTGATGTGCCCTCCTCTTCCATTGAAGTCTCAGCAATGCCAATCTCCGAGATCCATCCCCCTGCGCAGCTTCTTGCACTTATTGATGCCAGGATGGACCAGCGCTTCGCCAGCTTCCGCACTAAAATTACTCAACAGATGGATTCTGTCACCGCTGGAGTGTCCTCCTTTTTGGCGCGGATCCAAGAGGGGGAAAGTACGCGAGCACGTGCTGAGGCTGAGAGAGCTCGTCTTGCTGAAGAGGAGAGGAGGATTGCTGCTGAGGAAAGGGAGAAGAGCAGACAAGATATGGCAGCGCTCACTGAGATCCTGAGGTCGCTCACAAGCAGAACTCAATCACCAGGATCATCTTCTCAGCCATAGTCTAGCTTCTCCATTTTGTTGTAAGTATTTGTATCTCTAGACTAGTCAGTTTTCTATCCTGTACTTGTAACTTCAACATATTAAATGGATTGATTACTGACAAGTTGATGACAATTCCTCATTGTCCAACAAATTGTCTGAGTATTTACTTACTAGCTGAACTTACACTTCCAGTGTAATCAGCACCAGCACTCGTATCACACACTTTAAATCTTTTTGCTCTGATCTCAATTTTCATATTTTAAACGAGCAATATCTCTCCTGGTTTGAGGGGGAAGATTATTAGTTAGAGCTGATGTGAGGAAGTAGTTTCATGGGTTTAGATCTGATAGGCTTATTTTGTAAAACCCTGAAATACTTTGTAACTTTCCTCATCAGCTGAGTGCTCGCTGGTTAGGCTTTGATCGCACCAAAAAGGGGGAAATTGTTGGGAAATTTGGCTAAGTTTCCTTTCCCCAGTAGCTACTTGTTTAGACTCTAGTTTTGGTGTTTTGGTGGATCAAATCCTAAGTCCTACCAGCGTCAGTTTGTCTCTAGAATAGCTCTAGTCTCAAATGTAAAGTCCTGTTTAGGTCTTTTGAGTTGTAAGTCGCAGCTGATCAAGACTCATGCTGGCACTGTTCACCAGCATGAGAAGTGCTTACCACTGGTTACTGTTCACCAGTTGGAAAAGTCACATCCGAAGGCGGCTGACAATGACTCGTGCTGACACTGTTCACCAGCATGAGAAGAGCTAATGACTGGTTACTGTTCACCAGTTGGGAAGGATTTCACCAGCAGGCGGCTGACAAATCCTACCAGCAGAATACGTGTTCTCACTGACACTATTCACCAGCGGTGAAGCCACCAGTCATGGGAGATTCCAAGAAAAGGTTAACATCAGACATATTGGTAGACTTAGATTGTGCCAGCGCAAAGTCACCAGCAGAGACTGCCAGCACAAGATCACCAGAATGATCTACCAGTCGGATGTTACCAGCAGAATTCCAGATTCTCTCTCCCAGAGTCTTAGAGACAAAAAGAAGATTCGTCAAGGAATTAACTGACAGAGTATGACTTTAAGGGAGGATACCTTAAAGTCTATCAGTTCAAGACACCAGTTCCGATTCCTCGTACTGACGAATAGTGCCGTTCTGACATAAAGAGATCAATGTCAGATAAAGTGGACAAAAGCATGGCACTTTCCGGAAATTCCTACCTGCCGCCGTCTGAAGGACATGCGAGGACAGAGACCTTTTCCGGATGTGTCCAAACGGCTAGAAGATTTGAATGGGATCCCGCGTCTATAAATAGGTCGGAACTACCAACATTTAAGACGCTTGCTTCCTAATATTCAATACTCTTCTCTCTCGCTCAACTACCGAAAGTCAGAAACTTTATTGCAAGCAAGCAGAACACTTTCGAGGCCTTTCTAAAGGCTATCCGTGTGTTGATTCATCAAACACGAGACTTCAAGCTTCCAGCTTGTAAGTTATTGATCTCTTTGGTGTTCTTTCTCTTCTGAGGAAGTTCACAGCAGCTCTTGTGCCAGCCAGCACTTGAGTTATTACGGGCTTTTGCCGTATTGAGAAGATTCGTTCTTGGGAGAACTAAACACCCAGTGAAGCTGTGGAGGTTGAAGTGACGTGCTCGCACTCCACCAGCTGATCAGAGTTGAAGAAGGAATCAAGACCGGGAGCGGTTGATCTAGCGAAGTGGTGGACAAGGGTCGCACCAGCTAGAGATAGATCGTAGGCAACTTGTACCTGATTACTCTATAGTGAATTTCCAGTGCTACGACTGGAGAGTGGACGTAGATCAGTTGATCGAACCACTATAAATCCTTTGTCTTTTATCAGCTTTCTGCATTTCATACTGATTTAAAACCCAGCACCCAAGTGCTGGTGTATATCTGAAAACTGATATAACTGTGCAAACAAGGCTAAAATTATTCTAAGTCTTGAGCTACCAGCTGACGAGCCAGTCCCCAGTCAGCTGAGTACGCAGAGTGCAAGTTGACTTACCAGCTGACAAGGTCCCAGTCAGCTGAGTAACCAGCAGAGTGCAAGAAACGATTAATCACATTTTCCGCTGCCAAGTTATACCCTGATAATCCGGGACCAACAATGGGTTTGTGTAGAGAGTTTAGCTTTTGAATTAATGGATAAAGCAAGATTTGAAAAATATATACATCCGGTTCAACCTCTTCAAAAAAGAATTCCACGCACAACTATGGTGCGTGGAATAAGAAATAGAGTTAGACAATATAGATTGACTTTACGCGATCAATTTAAAAAATTAGATCATAGGGTTTCTATTTGCTCCGATATTTGGGATGATTGTAGATCCGAACATCATTATTTAGGTGTAACCGTTCATTGGATAGATTCCTCTTGGAATGTAAATAAAAGAATAATTGCATACTGAAAATTTGATGATCCTCATACGGCATCAAATATAGCACGTTTATTAATAAAAATAGCTCACCAATATAAAATAAACGACAAAATATTTTCTATTGGTTTTGATAATGCAAGCAACAACACCGCATCAATAAGGGAGCTTATTTTGGAGTGCAATCCGGTCCTCGGAGGTAAGTTTTTCCATTGTCGTTGTATTACTCATATTCTTAATTTAGCTGTTCAAGATGGAATGAAACTTTATACTCATTCAATCCAACCTATTAGGGCTGCAGTTTTATGCATACATGGTCATAAAAAATTGCAAAAAAATGGGCTTCTTTTTGTGCTACTCATGGAGTCCGAGCAAAGCGTTTTTCAACCGATATTTGTCATAGGTGGAATGCCACCTATGAAATGCTTAATGCTACTTTTAAATATAAAGAATTATTAGTACAATTTTTTAGAAGTGATGATTATGGTATTAGTTTGCATTTATCTCATTGGGATGCATGTACTAGTTTGCATGAATTGTTAAAATCTTTTTCTAACGCAACTAAAGTTTTATCCGGTGTTTATTATCCCACTAGTTCTAAAGTTTTATATCATTGTTGTTATATTGCTTGTCAATTTAATCAATGTAGTTTCATACCCGAATTAAGGCATATAATATTTGATATGGTTGTTAAATAGTTAAAATATTTTAGGGAGATTCCCGCCGTATTTTTAATTGCTAAAGTATTTGATCCTAGTATTAAATTAGAAGGTGTTTATTCTTTTATTGATACATATTATACCGCTTTATCAACCTTAGCATTTATAGGGCCCGACGAAATTATTTCTTTAGAACATTTGAACCTCCACTCCGTCGATGTAGTTAAAACCCAACTTAGTACAACATTACGTGAAGCTTTTGATTCATTTTGTATCACATATAGCCACTTAGTTCAAATTAGATCTGCCTCTAGGACAACTACTTCCGGCCAAACTAGTGCTAACCCCTTGTTAGCTAGAATTCATAATATTATGTCTCAAAATCGTCCGTCTAGTTCGCAACAAAGTGAACTAGATGTTTATTTGGCGGAAATGTATGTTGGTGGTGATTGTTTGCAGCCTCAAGATGAAGAAGATGAGAACGCTCCACAAGAGGTTGATATTCTACTATGGTGGTCAAGGTGACAACAACAATACCCAATCCTAAGTACGATGGTGAAGGAGTTCTTAGCCATCCCCGCATCAACGGTTGTCGTGGAACAAGCATTTAGCTCGGGTGGCTATATGTTGGATGAAAGAAGGTCCAACTTGACACCGGCCAATTTGGAAGCACAAATTATACTTAAAGATTGGAAAGATGCCGAAGATCGAGAACAACAACCGGATTGGAGGCACGTCTTCGACGACGAGGATGCTTACAACTCCGAAGCAAGCGCGACAAGTACTAATGCTTCCGATGGCCTAGGTGATGCGGATTTTGACTCCGATTAAAGGTAAGTAAGGTAAGAGATCTACGTGGGCTTTGATTCCCTTAATGAAAATTAAGGGATACGTAGGCAACTTAATTTTAAGGTAAAAAATTAAGTGCAAGCCTTTCAATTAACCCCTCCCCTCCCCCCTAATTATTAAAGTTTTTTTTTAATTTTTTGGAATTTGTTTGTTTATAGTTTTAATTTTCAATTATTGTAATAATATTAATTCTTCAATTTTGTAATTTGTATAACTTGTGTAGTTAAAAAAATTGTAAATATACATTCATCATTGTAACTTGTAACTTGTAAGTTTAAATTTGTAATCTTAATTTATAATATTCCTTATATATTTTTGTGTTTATTTAATTTGTGTACAAAGTAAAAAAATAATATACAATTTTTGTGTACAAACCAAATATTACTCAAAGGAAAAAAATACTTATAATTACAATTTTTTTGTACAAATCAAATATTATATTTCAAATAAAATAAATAATTAAAAAAAAAGGGCCGAACCGCCGGTTCGGAACCGTAACCGGCTGGAACCGTCTGGAACCGGAACCTTAACCTTCTAGCCACGGGCCGGTTCTGTTTCCATTTTTTCGGAACCGTGAAACCGGCGGTTCCGAACCGGAACCGGCCTGTGGCCATCACTAATTATCATGAAGGCAATCGCTCGACTGTTTTCTAACCCAATTCGAAAATGTATCTATTTTAAATTAATTTGAAAAATTAATTAATTATGTACAAGAATAATAGAAGGACCATATCATTTTCATTTAAATTAGTACCCCAATTTCTTTATAAAAACACAAAAAATAAACACAAATTAGTTAAAAAGGAATTAATGACTAAGCCACCTTACCTGACACTGATTATTGGACATAACCTAAGTAAAATAAACATTAAGTTGTCAACTTCAATTCTCGCTTTATTGTGTCGGTTTTGTCCTCTACTGTCTTAATGCAGGTTTTCTAACTGCAAATTTGTTAAGAAATGGTTGCTTCATCTTTACAGGTCGAGGGATAAGTTAGGGGTGGCAAATGGATCGGTTTTGGATTGACGGGTCGGGTTGTGACCTGATAATAACAAGCGGCACGCTAACTCGAACTCGACTCGTACATTTTCGCGGGTCAGAAATCTCAACTCGAACTCAACCTGTTTATCTTCGTGTCGACCCGAAACTGACCCGAAATGATTTATTTAATTATTTTAAAAATTAAAAAAATGTGTTAATTAATTTAAAAATTAATAAATTGTGATAATTATTTTAAAAATTAAAAAATTGTGTTAACTATTTAAAAAATTTGGTTTTAGGTTATATTTTATTTATTAAATTTTTATGTAATTATATTTCATAAATAATAATAATAATAATAATAATTAATATTATTGGTGGGTCAAATGGGTTTGCGGATCAACCCGAGATTGACCCGAACCCAACCCGAAAATTAAATGGGTTGGACGGGTTGACCCAAAACTGACCCAAAAATTAAATGGATTGACCCAACCCATTTTTTTGTGTTGGGTTCGTGTTGGATTGGAGATTGCAGCCCCGATAAGCTAAAGTATTATTATTATTATTATGATTATTATTATTATTGTTATTTATTATAAGGAAGAAATAACTGAAAGTTATCAAGTGAACAGAAACAAAATTGAACAAAAATTCTGAATTTTTTTAGCTCATAAATTTATCCAGGACCATCAAACTAGTGCAGGAAGAAATATCATAAATCAACATAAATTTTTAGCATAGAAAAAGTCTCACCAACAAATATTTCACAATTTGTTGGGACAAAGATGGAAATAAAAATAGACTCAAAATATGGATTGTTCTTGCACAATCATTCCCCATAAACCAACTTAAATTCATTGATATCAACATTAGTATAATGACAGAGAAAAAAGAGAGTAATGATTTGAAATTTGTGTGATTTTTTTTTTCAACTTTTTTTTTTTTTTTTTTTTTGCAGGAGAGCATTTCAAGTCTAGAAATGAAAGATAATAGTTGGTTAAATAATAAAGGTGATAGTGAGGCAAGAAGGAGCTGCCGCAAACCCAGATATCGTCTGCACTGCTGGTGGGGAAGGGAGAGCTAAATAGTTGCAAGGATCCGTGTCTACGCCTTGTGATTGGTCCAGAATTATATTACAGCTATTCATATATATATCGAGCATTGAGAAGACCATGATTCCAGAGCTTGATCATAGATAATCTCCAGCAGCAAATTGCAATCTGAGAAGCCCTAAAGAGCTGACTGACTATATTAGCTGGTGGGCATCCTCGGAAGATAGTCGTGTGCTTTTAAATCGCTGGATGTAGGAATTTGTAACTACAGATGACAAGGCATTACAGCCTTGTAGCCAGGCATAGCAGGAATAAGATGTTAGGAACCTGCCGGAGAAACAGTGCTGAAACCATTCCGACACGAATATCACCACACAAACACAGGAAACACACACAGTGTACAGAGAGAATACTCTCGAAGAAAATGCTGAAAACTTGATTTTATTATCTGCTGATTTCCTTACAAATATACACAAAAAGAAACCAGAATCATGGCCTTCATTTAGGCTAAGATGAATGCCTATACTCTGCACTATTCAAAAATAAAAACACTAATTTAGCGCACTAATTTAGCACACAAGGATTATGCTTAACAATCTCCTCCTAAGCCTTGTTGTGCTCACTATTTACATTTATCATGCCAATCTTGGTGCGAAGCTCATGAAATCTTATTCTGTCCACAGACTTTGTCAAAATATCACTCAACTGCTCTTCACTTTTGACAAACTCCACATCAATCAGCCCCTTTTCTGCAGACTCCCGAACTAGGTGATACTTCACTTCAGTGTGCTTACTTTGTCCATGAAGTACCGGATTCTTAATCAAGGCAATAGTAGACTTGTTGTCGACCTTTAATTTTGGCACACATGGAGTTGTTCCCTGCACTTCAGCAAGCACACGAGCGAGCCACAATGCTTGACAAGTTCATTTGCAGCTGCTATATACTCTGCTTCACAGGTGGACTGTGCCACCACCTTTTGCTTCATTGATTGCCAAGTAATTGGGCTGCTGTTGAGGAAGTAAATCACCCCAGTCGTGATGTTCCTAGCATCGATATCTCCTGCATAATCGCTATCACTGGAGCCTATCAAACAAGCTTGCTTCATCTTCTTTCTCGCAAACCAAATTCCCCAATTTTGGGTCCCTGCCACATAGCACAAGATATGTTTTACAGCTGCGAGATGATCCTCGCGAGGCTCTTCCAAAAATCGACTAACATACCCAATAGAGAAAGCAAGATCGGGGCGAGTGTTAACCAAGTACCTTAGGCTTCCGACGATGCTCCGGTACATGGTTGAATCAACCTACGGCTCCGTACTAAATTTACTCAACTTCAGCCGTGCTTCCATAGGTACTTGACAAGGATTGCATCTCGCCATGCCGCTTTTCTCCAAGATTTTGGCTGCCTAGGCTCCTTGGCTAAGTGAAATTCCATTCGCCTTTTGCTTCACCTCAATTCCGAGATAGTAGTGAAGCAAACCAAGGTCGCTCATTTTGAATGCCGTACTCTTCTCCATCTTAACCTTCTTAATGTCTTCACAGCTTGTGCCGGTGATTATCAGATCTCAACATACACTCCGACTACTAGCAGCCCGCCTCCATTTCTTCTTACATTAATCGCATGCTTCAAATGGCTCCTCCTGAAGCCAAGCGACAATAATGTGTCATCAAGCTTCGCATTCCAGGCTCGCGGAGCTTGATGCAGCCCATACAATGCTTTTCTAAGTTTGAGCACCTTGTGTTCTTTGCCAGCGATGATGAAACCAGCCGGCGACTGCTCCATGTACACCTCTTCCTGCAAATCACCATTCAGAAAAGCCGATTTGACGTCCATATGGTGTACTTCCCAGCCCTCGTATGCCGCAAGAGCAATGATCAAGCGCACTAAGTCCAACCGCGCCATTGGTGCAAACACTTTGTCGTAGTCGATCCAGTGCTGCTGGCCGTGTCCCTTCACCACGAGGCGCGCCTTGTGCTTGACTACAGCGCCGTGTTCATCTCTCTTCACCTTAAACACCCATTTTACCCCAATTGATTGTCTACCAGGTGGGAGATCGACAAGGCTCCAAGTATTGTTTTCTTCAATTGATTTAATTTCTTCCGTCATCGCCTTCCTCCAGCTTGGTTGTCTCTCAGCTTTAGCAAATGATATGGGTTCATCGGAACTTACCGCGTGCAGCTCCTCTGCGAATAGTTATCGCGGTGCATAACCGCGTGGTGAGGCTGGTCCGATGATGTCTTCAGGCCTGCAGAAGCAAAGCGAAGCATCTTCTTCATGATCGGCATCTAAGTTCTCGTCATCTCCTCCAAATGGTGAACCAGGTTGCAACCCCAGCTCCATATCCTCTCCATTTTCAGGTGTTGTGACTCCAACTGCTTGTTTCATGATGGTATATTCCACAATGAACACATCATTGTTGCTGCCCGGATTGCCATGATCACTATCTTCACTCCAGTCCCATTTGTCTTGCTCGTCGAACACCACGTCCCTAGTTATACGAACACGCTTCCCAATTGGATCATAAACACAATATGCCTTTGTTCCACGCTCATATCCGACGAAAATCATCTTGTGCCCCCTATCTTCCAGCTTATTTAGACGCGGCATCGTGTTCCTCACATACACGATGCAGCCAAATGTCTTGAGGTGGTGTACCGCCGGTTTCTTCCCATGCCATGCCTCGAACGGAATCATACCGTTCATGCTCTTCCTTGGGCACCTGTTCAAAATATACACTGCTGCTGATACAGCCTCACCCCAAAACCATCCGGGCAGCCCCTTTGCCTTGAGCATGCTTCTCGCAGCAGCCATCACCGTCCTGTTACGGCATTCGACCACGCCATTCTGCTGTGGACTGCAAGGTGCAGTGTGCTGGCAATGAGCACCTTCCTTTATACAATATTCAACAAACTCGAATGAGGTAAATTCCCCTCTTCGATCGGTGCAGAGTGCATTAAGCTTGCGCCCAGATTCTCCTTCCGCCTGCTTCTTGATCTCCTTGATGCAGCTGCTGCGCGATCTTTTGAGGGAATCGCAACTACCCACATGTATCTGCTGAAATCATCCACGAGCAGCAGGAAGTACTTATTTCCCCTTGGAGTAGCAGGCGTGATAGGACCGCACAAATCACCATGCACTAGCTCGAGTAGTTGCTGCGCACGATGCTCTGCTTGGTTTGATAATGGTGTGCGCTTCTGTTTTCTGGCCTAGCATGCCTCGCACACCCACTCGATGTCCCCGATCAGCGGCAGCCCTCGCACCATCTCCTCCCGAGCCAGCCTCCGCAATGCAGCCATGTTGACATGGCCGAATCGCTCATGCCTCCTCGTCACGCGCAGCTAGGCAAAATGGTTGTGCAAGTTTTAAATGAAGCACAAATAACTTGTTATCTACGCGTATCACCTTTGCCAACAGCTTCCCTCCGGGCTCCTGGATTCGCATTAATCCAGACCCCAAAGAGCAAGCAAACCTCCCCATTTTGCGCACAAATACAACCATTTTACGGCCTTTGATTTGCACCACTGAATCATCGCTAAACCGAACAGACCCCAACACCGCTGTGTCCAGATCTGCGAATGCGCCTCAGGCTCCGGACATGTGATATGTAGCCCCGGTATCCAGGATCCATGTACTGGTGTCTCGTTTATCATCTTCTTCTCCAAGATGTGTGGACACCTTCTCCTGGCATAATTGAATTTAAATGTCATCTCTTTTTTCTTTTTCTTCAAAATTTTCAACGTTGCTGACAATTGATGAAGATTTCACAAGAAGAAGTGAGGTTTCTTCTTCCTGAGCAACATGGTCTTGCTCTTTTCTAGGCTTAGACCGGCACTCATGAGCCCAATGGCCAAGCTTTCCACATCGCCTGCATTCATCACTGGGGTTCGGCCCTTTCTGTGACGGGCTCTCTCGCCCACGCCTTCCTCCTCCTCGACGCGCAAAACTGCCGCTGCTGCTGGAGTGGTTCTCCATCTCGTACTTCTTCTGTAGCGCGTCCCATTCCTCCTTGTTTAAATATAATTCTTCGTCGTGTTGCATCATTGATGGTGGTTCCTCGAACGTCTCCTCGGCTGCCTTCAGTCTTCCAGTCAAATCAGCAACGGTGAAGGATGAGATATCAAGCAGAGTCGTGATTGCTAACACGATCTGCTTGAAATGGTGTAGCACTCTTCGAATTATCTTATCTACCACTTTGGATTCTTCCACGACTTCTCCAAGCGTGGCTAGAGTCGCCACCATGCCGTTAAGGCGCAACACATAATCTTCAACGGTTTCGCCATCATTAAAGGTCGCCAAGTCAAATTGTTGCCGAAGTTGAATTGCAGCGGACTTCTTCACCCGATCACCCCCAATCCGCATCTTGGCAATGGTGTCCCATGCCTCTTTTGCCGTTTTCTTCTCGGCAATCATGGACACCATTTCCAGTAACACTCGCTGCACAGGGCGTCAAGCGCCATCATCTCCTCCTGCTGATCGGCGCCGCCTTTTTCTACAACATCCCAGAGTGCTCTTGCCTTCAGCTTCACCTTCATCAAGAGCGCCCAATCGGAGTAATTGGTCTTGGTGAGGACAGGATAGCTAGACCCGCCGCCCACCTCACGAATCACTCGTTGGACCACAACATTCTCACCGTTGTTCTTTGCCTTCTCAGCCATCAGTGTGCAACCTTAATTGAACCCCAGTTCGCAACCGGCTCTGATGTCACTTGCTAGGAACCTGCCGGAGAAACAGTGCTGAAACCGTTCCAACACAATCACCACACAAACACAGGAAACACACACATTGTACAGAGAGAATACTCTTGAAGAAAATGCTGAAAACTTGATTTTATTATCAGCTGATTTTCTTACAAATATACACAAAAAGAAACCAGAATCATAAGTGGTCAGACGACGTGCCCCGTAGGTTGACGGCGGTGCAAGATGAAGTCACAGATCAATAACTCGAGGGGAGGCCACATATATGTGGGCTATTGGTTTGAGGGGAGGATTGTTGGGGGTTGCAAAACCCATATCCCACATTGGTTGGAGAAAGGAATTCTCCTTTGTTTATAAGTACACAATGAACTCTATTAGTATGAGGCCTTTTAGGAGATGCCCAAAAACAAATCCGTGCGGGCTTGTGCTCGGCCCAAAGCAGACAATATCATACTAATGTCGGAGTCTCGATCCCAACATAAGATACATATAGAGAAGACGTAAATAAGTTTTCGGGGCCCTCACCTCTGGGCAAAAGTATTTAAAGAGTCTTCTTTAAGTAAAATACTGAAGAAACCTGTATTTTCAATCCCTTCAAAATGTGTACAGAGAATACAAAGATATATAAGATTACAACTAATGATATACAGAGGAGGATATATATCAAAAGATATCACAAAAGATCATAATGTGATGGAAAGTATCAACAGAAAGGATAGGAAAAGATATTAACATATCTTCCAAACAAATGAATATATATTGTGCATCTACTATTTTCAACACTTTGTGTCCAATATAAGTCATGAGTTCGAGTTATATTAGGGATATCAGAGTGGGATTTAAAATAATGCATTATTGTTAAAAAAAAATATTTCGGGGAAGTATGCCAAACTATATCAAGATTCATAGGGAATAAAGCAAAGAACTATAAAACAGTACTTTTTGATGGAATCCGGAGCTATTTGAATAAATATTTCAGATGTAAATATTTAATTTTATGAAAATTAAATATCACAGGATCGATCTACGATGCAAGTAGATAGTCGTGGTATATTTATTTTCTCAAATCTGTATTCCGGTGAGTGAGAAATTAATCCACGAAGTTGACATGTAGCGTCATTATTACATGGTTAATTAAAACAAGTATTCATTAAAGACATGTAATAATTAAGACATCCCACATTGAGAATCTAACCTTGTCTTAACGTGTATAAATACATTTACACCGATATGGTGTAATAACTGAGTGTGCTAGGGACGTTGCACTGTGTGCCCACGCACGACGCCGCAGGCTGAGCCCGTGCCCCAAGCCCCAAACCATGGACCCCAATTCCCGGTTCCCGACCTTTGGGTGGTCTTTGTGCCTTGGCCCGTCAAGACCTTATCTTTTTGGACAACATAAATGACCTCGATGGGCTCGTAGAAGTGGGTCAGTTGACTGGGTCGGTCCAGTCAACACGTATACATACATAGCTTGTGACGTGGCTGATGAGTTAGCACACGCACACGTTAAGTTGTCGGGAACGTTACACTTGTTCGAATTCAAACGAGCCTTCAAGTCTCTGAGTCAGTTGCCTGTAACGGCCCCTCGAGCCTATGTCTCCCGCCATAACCGTCTGCATCATCATGAGCGTGGGTGTAACTACTGTCGGACCTTAATTGTCCGACATGATCCCTCAGGTGTGGAAGGCCTATAAATAGGCATCCCAGGTGCATACTAGAACCTACCAAAATTAGCTCTCACCTGAATTTCTGCAAAAATTTCCTTGCATATTTCCAACCTTCAAGCTACTCAGTCCTGCTCCTCTCCAGTTCGCCGGAGCTAGTTCAATTATGGTGCCGTTTCAACCGAGATGTAGTCCTTTTACCTTTGGGGACCAACCGCTAAGACCGAGCACTACGGTGGCGTATTTGTCTTGCGGGAAGAGATCATCTCGACTCGTCTGTTTCAGTTTGCATTCTATTTTTTTTTGTATTTTTTAAGTTTCCGCAAGTTCTATTTCTACTATTATGTTCTCATCTTGTAATCATTTCCACACAAACAACAATCACAAGACAAATAGAGAATCTGATCTGAAATAAGATGGTTGACAACGTGAACAATCCCCGTACCGGAGACAACGCTGCCAACCCTACTGAAAATGGTGCCGGAGGTGTGCCGGGATATGACCCCAATGCTCACATGTTGAACCGCGCTTTCCCTACTAACGTTCAAGCCGAGAAGTCGTTCAAGTTCGCGGGAGTGGACTTCAAAACGTGGCAGCAAAAGATGTTGTTCTACTTTACCACACTTGGGTTGGCCTCTTTCCTCAAGGACGACAAGCCTGACATCGCTGATGATGAGCCCGACATCAATAGGAGACATGCCTTCGATAGTTGGTGCCACTATGATTTTCTCTGCCAAAACTTTATTTTAAATGCTTTAGTAGATTCCTTGTATAGGGTCTATACCAATGTAACTGGTGCTAAAGAGTTGTGGCATTTGCTAAAGAAGAAGTACAAAACCGAGGATGCGGGTACTAAAAAGTACGTCGTGGCCAAATATCTGTCGTACCAAATGGTAGACAACAAGTCGGTTGTAGAACAAGTGCAAGAATTTTAGTTGATCTTGCACAATGTTCAAGCCGAGCGGATGTTGCTTCCCGATGCTTTTCACGTGGCTGCGGTCATAGAAAAGCTACCCCCTTCGTGGAAGGACTTTAAGAGTTACCCTAAGCATAAGCAAAAGGCAATGACTCTTGAAGATTTGATTGTCAAACTTTGAATTGAAGAAGACAATCGAAGGGTTGATCCTAAGCTAAGGGCTATGGAGGCTAAGGCCAATTTGATGGAACGTGGTGGTCCGTCAAAGAAACGAAAAAGGCATACTCAATTGAACAAAGACATCGTTATAAAAGAGCCTAAGTTCAAGGGTGATTACTATAATTGTGGCAAGTCCGGCCACATGGCTAGCCAATGCAAAAAGCCGAAAGCTAAAGGCAAGGGCAAAGAAAAGATGTCCGCCCACAATGTCGAACCCAATGATGATTGGGAAGATGACTTGTGTGCTGTTGTGTCCAAAGTCCACCACGTAGACAACCCAAGGGAATGGTTTATTGATACGGGTGCAACTTGTCACGTGGCATCCGAGAGGAATGTGTTCGCTTCCTACAAAGCTGTTGAAGGAAGAAAGCTTCACATGGACAACCAAGCCTCGTCTGATGTGGCTAGTGTTGGAAATATGGTCCTAAGGCTCACAAGTGGAATGGACCTCACTTTGAAGGATGTGTTGCATGTCCCCGACATCCGAAAGAATTTGGTTTCTGGCTCACTTCTTGTAAACAATGGTTTTAAGCTTGTTTTCGAGTGTGAAAAGTTTATTCTGTCTAAGTATGGGAAGTTCCTTGGCCAGGGTTATCTCACCATTGGACTTTTCAAAATGAATGTAATGGCACGGCACCAAGCCGAAAAAGTAATTAATAAAGTTGAGTCTTCTTTTGCTTACTTGATTGGGACATGTAAATATAAATGCTATAAAAATATTAGTAAATTTGAATTTACTAAAAGCGACTGAATTCAAATAAACTAAATGTGAGATTTGTGTTGAAGCAAAAATAGCAAAGTTACCATTTCATTCAGTCGAACGGAGCACTAAACCTCTAGAGCTGATTCACACTCATCTATGTGACTTAAAGTTTGTGCAAACTAGAGGTGGTAAAAAGTACTTTATTACTTTTATAGATGATTGCACAAGATATTGCTATATTTACTTACTAAGAAGTAAAGATGAAGCAATATAAGCCTTTAAAAACTACAAGGTAGAGGCTGAGAATCAATTGAGCGCTCGAATTAAGGTGATTCGAACTGATAGGGGTGGGGAATATGTAGCTCCATTTGAAGAACTATGTGTTTTCTCAGGCATAATTCATCAAACAACTGCACCATATTCACCCCAGTCTAATGGTGTTGCCGAAAGAAAAAAAATTGAACACTAAAAGAGATGATGAATGCATTGTTGATTAGCTCAGGTCTACCACAAAATATGTGGGGATAAGCTATCCTAACTTCTAACTACATCTTGAATAAGATACCAATAAAAGGAAAAGATGTAACCCCCTATGAAATGTGGAAAGGTCGAAAACCTTCCTACAAATACCTCAAGGTGTGGGGTTGTTTGACTAAGGTTGAAGTACCTTTACCCAAACAAGTTGCAATTGACCCTAAAACAGTTGATTGCTAATGAGGAAATGATCACATTCAAGCTCGACAAAAGCCGGCAGCAATCCGAATCACCTCTATTGAAGACTTTGAAGATGAAGTGGAGGAAATCAAGGAAGAAAGAGAAGACCGAGCTACCATTGAATGGGAGCAAGGGAATGGGATGGCCAAATTGCCAATTACACAATCTCACCACGAGCCCACAGCTGTCATTCAAGACAGACTCGTCTACATGGTCGATGCCCAAGGAAGGAGAGTTCACACCCATCCTCCGTGAACTTGTGAAATTGAGGTATCGTCGAGCTACGACGTTAACTAAAGCACTTGTTGGGAGGTAACCTGATAAGCTCATATTTCTACTCACTTATCGCATTGTTTTCTTATTTCTTTTATGCATTTTAGTTTATTTTCTTGAATAACTTGAGCATGAGTGTATTTTGGAGGGTAGGACGCTTGCAGTGCAAGATTTTGTATGAAAAAGCAAGGAAAAGGAACAAAGTTAATGAAAGAATAAAGAAATTTGACACATGGGGGTCTGTTTCAACCGAGGTGAAGAAGAAATCGACTGATGCATGGAAGTGGTGTGCGTCGACGACACAAATCTTGTATCGGTCGATGCAAAGCTATCGATGCAGGACCAAGTCGGGCTTCTGAGGGATCGAGACATGGAGTTGCACGTCGACCGATACAGACTCTATGTCGGTCGACGTGCGTGTTCTGAAGCTGATTTTCGCATGTTTTTGAAGGTTTTGGAAGAGGAAAATATCAATTGAAGATGTGGTCGGATTTTGAGAAGAAAAAAGCAATATTTATCAATTCCTACCTTTCAAGAGTACACCCTACCACTATATAAACTCTAGTTTAGCTCATTATCAGGGTCCTTAATTTATTTCCCTAGTTTTTAATTCCAAGTTTTAGTTTTGATTTTATATTTTAGTTTTCAAGTGTTCAAGAACTCTTTATTTACATCTTTACTTTAATGTAATCATTAATTCTTGTTTCAATATTTATCTTTAATATGCTAGGCTAGAACCTTTATCAGATTCTAGGGTTTCTCCATCTGTGAATACATGTTTTGATTCGAATTCTTCAAACTCTAAATTGGTATAAACTCTTTGTTTGTATTTCAAATCTATTTTAATTGAAGGATCTAGAGATGAAGATTGAAATATATTTTTGTTATTAATTGATGGACCGTGAGGTGAAGATTAGTAATAGGAAGTGAGAGTTTAATACAATTGATTATCTGCCCAACTAAGAAGATTTCATTTGTAGGAATTAATCTAATTTTTAAGAGATTGATTAACTTGTGTAAAGACCGAGAGAAGATAAGCATTAGTTAATAATCTAGGTTTTGATTGCCCAACAAAGGAGTTAATTCCACTTTATCTAGATTTTCCAACAAAAAAATATCTTTTATGGGTTTGAATTCTTTGTTTCTTCCAAGTTGATCAGATTGGTAGATTTCCCTAGGATCTGTGCTTTCTTTTATTTGAATTTCTTTAAAGTTATTTTCATAAAACCAAAACCCCTCAAAATTGGATTTGCCCAAACAAAAGACTGAAAAACTATATTCAGTACATGATTTACCCTCGTTGTACTATCTTTGTGGGTTGGTGATAACTGCAGTAAACAACGAGCAAATAATATTTTTACACCCGAAGGTGGTCGATCTCATAGAGACTGTACAACGAACTACCCAAAGTACTAGCTATAATTTCTAGAATATAGAAGTTTGAGGATTTTAGAAAAGGGATTTTGTTTGGAAATATAAAGATAACAATGCAAGAAAATAAAGGTTTTGAAAACAATTAAAGGAAAACACATATTCTAGGGCATATATTTTAATCATTAATATGCAATATTCATCAACTCAGCAATGGGGAAACAATAGATTTTAGTGGATTAAATTCCTTGGTCTGGCAATTGAATCCTAGATTACTAAACAGTGAATTTATTGTTGGGATTATATACAGAAAGCATCTATGATTAAGTGTTGTGTACACTGGTCTTCATATATGTTGTTGCAACAATGCTCGCTGTCTGATGAAACAAACATACGACGAACCATAATATCATATTATCTCGCCTATAGGGATGACCATATGGTGTGTAGGAGGTCACAGAGGATCATATGAGTCGTTTGACCTAGCGAGATATAAACAGTATCACAGCTGAGACAGTCCCTGGATAGGCTGTCGGTCTAAGCTGCGGCACATCGGTTCATAAGTGGGCTTATCCTAGCTACTTGATGTGTCGGTACATGGTTATGTACTAATGGGATCAACAGTGGGATGTGCCATTTACATTGACATACGAATGAGCCAGATCCCTAACATACTTCCTATGATCTTAAACCTAACTGAAGGATAAAGGGCACACACAGATTGACCACACATTGATTTACCATGGTGGCGAGTCTTACTTGTACTCTAACACTCGTATTTTGGGTGTTGGCAATTTGTGTGTGGCCTGCTTAGGCTGGACGTTTAGGTAAGCATATCCGTTTCAGGATGGTGACATTCCCTGGGGAGCTCACAAGGTTCATTATGCTAAACCCTGCAGGTTGAATTATTTAATTCAGGCATAAGTGAAAAGGAGTGAGTGGTATTACTCAGGAAATAAGAGATTAATTAATTATGGCTGATTGTCATAAGTCAAATTAATTAATGAATGTCTTAAACCTTAAATATGTGGATCATGTTAGTTTGGTATGATAAACACTCACTTTGTGCATTTTACTGATATAGATTAGCTCGCTTTTGACCTCAGATTGGATTGTTATGAGGTATATTCATGCATTATCTTTATTCTTTAAGGAAATATTACGTTTGGTTTGGTTTGTGGTTATTTATGCAGATTTCATGCAAAGTCGAGTTGTTTACGAGATCTAACCAAGTACCTTGGGGCCAATTGATGCTAACTTGCATCGGGAAAAGGAAGAAGTCAGAAAATACCGAAGACCATGCCGAATTCACGTACGTGACGATATCGGCGACCCAAATGACACACTCGGCGATCGCCGAGTTTGTAGATGGGTCGCCGAAGTGGAAATTCTATTTTTGTCCCACGTCACGAATTCGGTGACCCAAATGACACAATCGGCGATCGCCGATCTCGTGGATGGGTCGCCGAGTTTGAAAAGTTTTCACGATGGTTTCGAAGCAATATCGGCAACCCAATTAACATTTTTGGCGATCGCAGATCGGGTATGCGGGTCGCCGAATTTGGCACGTTTTTTACGAATTCTAACGAATCTGAAGCCCAAAATCATATCTTTCTAAGAATTGGCGATACCCTTGTATAAATAGGACTTCCCAGGACCAAAAAAAGGTTCCTTCACATATTTTTAAAAGATAGAAAGCTTGGAGAACGCAGGAAACAATAGGAAACTTGAAGAGCACACTGGAGATTGAAGATTGAAGATTTCGTGTTTTTGATTTCCATGTTCTTCAGTTCCATGACTCTTTATTCCTTTGTTTTTGTGGGAGTTAGCATGATTGGCTAAATCCCTTTGTGGATTCTAGGGTTTTGAAACTTGATGAATTTCATTTAATTGTTTATGTGATTCGATTTTCCTTTTCCATCTACGTTCTAATTTTATTTGAGCTTTTCATTAATTACGTGAGACTGGCCATCGATTGTGATTTGAACTGATAGCTTTTGAACTGAGAGGTCTAGGTTATCAATTAAGATGCAAATAAATTGGATTTAATAGAACGATTGTCCGAGAGGAAATTGAAATGTTGAAGGGTTTTAAAAATCTAAGATTTTATCAAGAGTAAAAGTCTTTTTGCGTGTCCGAGAGGAGTCACTAGGTCTTTTATTTCCAAGTTATGGTTTACAGTCCGAGAGGATCACCTGATAACATATTTGAGATTAACTCATGTTTTTGGAAATTAAAATTGGAATTGAATTGCGTAAATAATTGTTTGATTATTCTTCAATGTGGATTGCCCTGGAATCCTAGTTCCTCAATAAATTTTCTAAACTTAATAAATTTTCTTTACTTGTCATTCTAAATATTGTGTTTCAATTATTGCCTAGTTTTAAATAAACCAAACTCTTTATTCGGATCGTCTAAATAGTAATAAAATAATTGTGCTTTAGTGCTTGAGTGTATTTCGAATCTGCAATCTTCGTGTTCGATAAATTATAACTTGCCCTCTGCAGTGATTTGTACACTTGCAGTTTTAGCGTGTTGAAAAACACGCTATCAAGTTTTTGGCGCCATTGCCGGGGATTGCAAAGATCTATACTTGACACTAATTCTGTTATTGCGTCACTACTTTAGACATTAATTGCTTTATTTTTTGTACGGTTTTTATTTTATTTTGCTGCTGCGCTATTCACTTCTGGTGTTCTATTTTAGGTAGTATATGCGAACCAGGCCAAAGGGTCCAGCACTTGAACCCATAAATCCGGAAATTGAATCCACCTGCCGAAGGAATTCCGCTAGAAGAAAGTTAGCACTCCCAATGGCCGACAATAACCAAGCAGCGCAGATAGCTGATTTGCACAGGCAGCTGCAAGAGATGAATCTGAGACTCAAGCAGCAGCAGCCTCCGGTTGCTCCTCACCAGCCAACTATTGATGAGATGTATGAGCCGATGACTGACATGCATCGTCATGCAGATTTTGGGCTGAAGGTGGACACGCCGAATTTTGAATTGAGAACTGGATTGATTCAGACTGCACAACAAAATCAGTTTGGGGTACTACCGTCTGAGGATCCCCATGTGCATATCCAGTCATTTTTGCTGCTGTGTGATAAGCTCGTTTTTCTACTCTCTTATCGCTTTGTTTTTCCTTTATTTTATGCATTTTAGTACGTTTTCTTGAATAAACTGAGCATGAGTGTATATTAGAGGGTATTATGCTTGCCATGGTGAGATTTTGCAGGTTTTAGGCCAAATCCAATGGAAAACCCGTTCTGAAAGCAGCAGATGCTCAAAGAAACAGTCACAAATTCTTCCACCGATGGAATCTGAGCTAATGGAGCAAGGCATTTGAAATATCTTTGAGTTAGCTTTCCAACGCAACTGGAATCGGATCAATCAGAGTTCGGATGTGAAAGTTATGGCCAAAATCGTGAGACTGCGCAGAAGGGTCGAAAGTGGCGAAAACGGTCTCTGTTTCGACCGAAATGAAAGCCATCTCGACCGAGACAGAATCATCCATCTCGGCCGTGGCAAGGCCTATCTCGACCGAGACAGACTGGTTGGCGAGATTTTGCGGGTTTTCACATATTTTGGGCGAGAATTGCTTGGGGAACAAGATATACTTCAATTTGGAAGCAATAAATCATACCTTTTGAAGATATCCATCCAAGGCCTCAACCCTACTTCTATATAAACTCTTCAATAGCTCAGAATTAGGAGCCTTTTATCTTTTAATCCTTTAATCTTTTTATACCTTCCCCCTTTACAGTTTTTACACCTTTATTTTCTGTTTTCTTTAAGTTTTGTTAGAATTCCTCTTTACTTTTTTTTGTTAAACCTTTACTTTTTAATGCAATCTTTAATTTTCCCTGCAATGTTTTTCTTCAATATGTTAGGCTAGAACCCTAAACAGGTTCTAGGGTTTCTCCATCTGTGATGCTTGTTTAAATTTATTTATTCAAACCCTTTTATTGGTTTAAACTCTTTGATTTTATTTCAAATCTATTTTCAATTGAAGTATCGAGAGATGAAAATTGGAATAGGTTTTAGTTATTGATTGAAGGACCGAAAGGTGAAAATCGATAATAGGAAGTAAGAGTTTAATACTTTTGATTATCTGTCCGACCAAGAAGATTTCAATTGTAGGAAAATCTAGATCTTTATGAAATTGATTAATTGGTGTATTTTGAGACCGAGAGGAGATAGATCACTAATTAGTAATTTAGGTTTTAATTGCCCGACCAAGGAATTAACTCCACAATAAAAGGTTTTCCACCAAAATTGTGTTTCACGGGTTTGAATATTTAATTCTTGCAAGTTGATAAGATTGGTAGATTTACCTGGAATCTGTGCTTTTTATTATTTGAATTTCCCTATTTAATTATTTCTTTTGAAAAACCAAAAACCTCAAATTTGATTTGCCAAAAAAAAATTTCTGAGAACCATGTTCAGTATATGATTGTCCATCGTTGCACTATCTCTGTGGGATCGACCAACCCTTGGGTTGTCTTATAAATTTATTTGCCCTTTGC
>JAPKLW010000273.1:652627-671075 GCA_026898455.1 Plectranthus barbatus | reverse complement strand
CACCAAAACACCAAAACTAGAATCTAAACAAGTAGCTACTGGGGAAAGGAAACTTAGCCAAATTTCCCAACAATTTCCCCCTTTTTGGTGCGATCAAAGCCTAACCAGCGAGCACTCAGCTGATGAGGAAAGTTACAAAGTATTTCAGGTTTTTACAAAATAAACCTATAAGATCTAAACCCATGAAAATACTTCCTCACATCAGCTCTAACTAAAAATCTTCCCCCTCAAACCAGGAGAGATATTGCTCGTTTAAAATATGAAAATTGAGATCAGAGCAAAAAGATTTAAAGTGTGTGATACGAGTGCTGGTGCTGATTACACTGGAAGTGTAAGTTCAGCTGGTAAGTAAATACTTAGACAATTTGTTGGACAATGAGGAATTGTCATCAACTTGTCAGTAATCAATCCATTTAATATGTTGCAGTTACAAGTACAGGATAGAAAACTGACTAGTCTAGAGATACTAATACTTACAACAAAAAAATAGAGAAACAAGACTATGGCTGAGAAGATGATCCTGGTGATTGAGTTCTGCTTGTGAGCGACCTCAGGATCTCAGTGAGCGCTGCCATATCTTGTCTGCTCTTCTCCCTTTCCTCAGCAGCAATTCTCCTCTCCTCTTCAGCAAGACGAGCTCTCTCTGCCTCAGCACGTGCTCGCGTACTTTCCCCCTCTTGGATCCGCGCCAAAAAAGGAGGACACTCCAGCGGTTACAGACTCCATCTGTTGTGCCATCTCGGTCCGAAAGGAAGAAAAGCGCTGATCCATCCTGGCATCAATGAGTGCAAGAAGCTGCGCAGGAGGATGGATCTCGGAGATCGGCATCGCTGATACTTCTATGGAAGAGCAAGGCACATCAGTTGCGGAAGGAGCCATTGCTGGTTCAGATTCAACTGATATCTCCATCGGGGCTGGCTCCTCCGCTGGTACTGCTGCTGCAGCTGGTTCCTCTGCTGGTATCTCGACTGCTGCTTCTGCTGGCTCCACTACTGGCACTGCTGCTGGAGCTGGCTGGACTTGTTCAGAAACAACTGTTGGGGCTGTGAATTCCACCACTTGCCAGTCCATAGAATCAGGGACTAGATCGCCCGAGACAATAGGAACAGGAGGGACGGCAAGGGTCAACCACCAACCACGAGAGGGATCCTCCTCTACTAAGTGGTCTACCAGCAGAGCGCAGGCAGCCATGTCGAACAATATAGCATGGTAGGGAGGGATCCTCGGGAGATCGACCAGTATTCGGATGCGTCTGAGCGCGTAAACCATCTGGTAGCCGCGGCTGGTTAGGTGGAACTGGAGAAAAGGTAACTTCACCAATTTCGGACGCGGGAGGCCGGAGGTGCCAGTCAGCTTCCGGTAGTCAGCAATCTTTTCCAAACGGCGCTTGATCCGCCTGATGGACAGCTGCTGGGGGTTCTCAGCATCTGTATCCATGAATGCGTGAGCCCACTCCTCCTCCGCTCTCCAGTAACCCAGTCCGAGCCGGGCGTATAGCACAGAGCGCTTTTCCACAGTTAATCGGCGCTCGCACCGGTCAAAAATCTTCCACCGCCGGAACTCCATAAACAGCTCCGGACTCACTCTCCACATATATTGGAAATCTGCAATCATCTCGTCATCCACGGCACTCTCAACTTCCGCCGTGATGTTCTCTGCATACTCATACAGAGTAGAGTTGTAGTATTCCACTGGCTGCAGGGGCAGGCACCAGTCAAAAATTCTTGAAGCATAAACGGACTGGTGGGGGAGGCCGCTGGTCGGGATTATGTTGAAGATTGAGAATTCAGGCACCCTGGAATTATAAAATGCCATCTCCCCGCGGTGCTCCCACCGGTGCACCCCTGTCACTTGAGCCTGAAGGTCGTCCTCATCGATCAGGTGGATGTAGTGAATGCTGATCATGTAGGACCTTCTTTCTCGTCGCTCAGCGCGTGCTGGTGCTGAGGAGGATGTCGCTGGCCGTCCCGAAGATGTCGAGGCTTCTGAAGATTTTGGACGACCGGCATGAGCACGAGCCTCAGCATCAAAATCAGGGAAAAGGTCCCTCGGCTCCATCCTTTGCACGGTTGAGCTCTGTACCACTGGTGGTGATTGCTCATCTGCCACTCCACCAGTGGTCTCCATGTCCGCGGCCTCCTCTTTCGCGGCTTGCTCCTGTTCCTCTGATTCAGACTCATCAGAGGAACTCGCCAGTTTTACCGGGGTGGTCGCCCGCTCCTCTACTCCTCCACTGGCTTCCCCTTGCGTCGCCAGTGGGACTTCTTCATCACCTCCACCACCCCCTTGCGCGGGTGGAGGGACTTCAGCGGTTTCCTCCTCCGGTTTGTACTCATCCACAAGGGATAGTACGTCCTCGTCAGCGCCCATCACCAGTAGGTGAGTAAAGGATTCATCGGATAAGATCTCGCCTGGTGCTGGTGCTGGTGGCACGGTACTTGTTGAAGTCTCGGAGACTCCCCACTTTCCCTTGGCCACCTGGCGCAATTGGTCGGCCAGTTGCTCCTGGCGCCTGGCCTCGGTCTCAGCCTTGATTTTTGCAAATCTTTCATCACGGGCTGCCAGTTCAGCCTCTCTCTTCTGCTGGGCGACAATGGCTCGCAGCCTGGATCGTGCTTGTTTCTTCTTGATAATAGAGGCGTGCTTCGCCTTCTTGGTCTCTGCAGCCTCCTTCTGGGCTCTGGTCTGGATTCGCTTCCTCTTGCGAGTCATCCTCTCGAGAGTCTCCTCCTCAGTCAGTCCCAAGACGGACTTCTTGACTGGAACTAAGATCTTTCCAGACGCAGGATCATAAGCAACATCTTGCGGAGGCTGCTGGTGCTGGTGGGTCTTCGGCTTCTTGCGGGATGGAGGCTTGGTGGCTGGTACCAGTTGTACTTCTCGAGGATGAACGCCAGTAGCCTCAGCCACCGCTTCCTCCATCGTAGCGAAGAGAGACTCCGTCTCTAGCTGTCGCTTCAACTCCGCCTTTGCCGCTGCTGACAGTGGGAGAGCCACAGCTGGCACTTGCTCCCCCAGGTCTTCTGAATCTTCTTCAGAAACGGCCTCATCAGGGTTCACTGCTGACTTCCCTTTCAGCCTGCGTGGCTTCTTGTAATCTGGGTGAGGCAGCTTCACCTTCGTGGCTGGTATGAAATCGGAACCAACCAGCTGTTCCCCCTGATCCACGCCATCACCCAATTCCATCTCCAGGATGTGGCTGATCCTCAGCCCGAAGGATACGGCGTGAGCAAACCTGCCGTCAGTCGGAACAGTGATGTTTCTGTCTACATTTTCCAGGAACCGGCCGAAGAAGAATTCAGCCCAGTTGCCCTCAACCCCGTCGACAAGCACACACATCACTGAAAACTTGCGCAGGCTCAGCTCGGCGTACGATCCGACCTCACATTGCAGCATGCGCACCACAATGTCGCATACCATCTGCCAATATTCTTCCATTTCTGACTTCCTCATTCCAGTACGGAACTCAGTCACCTCCGCCTTCTTCCACTCCGCCCATCTCCTCCTGAACTCGTCTGTATTATTCTGATAATACGAGGCTATCTCCATACCTTCATTCCTCAGCCCGAACAGATCGGCGAGGTATTCGGCGGTGACGGTGATCAGGTGGCCAAAAACAGAAGTTGTGAAAGACTTCCTGCCGTCAGCTATCACGGCCCGAGCGTAGAACTCGGCTACCATGTGTGGATGGAAAGTGTCGGGTTTCGCTGTCAAGTACTGGCGGAGCTGCTCGTGGTCGACCATCTCCATCAGCTCCGGCCCATGATGCTTTAGGGCTAGCTTCGCGTTCAGAATCTTCTCCTTCTGAACCTGTGCAGTCCTAATCTGCGCGTTAGAGAGCTGTCGCCTAGTCGCCGGCCTGTTCAACTGAACCAGTCGGGCGAACGGATAGGTGTAATCGATATCTTCGATCTTCACTATGCCAGTATACGTAGGCATATGAGCTTCAGCGACTGGTAGGTCTGGTGAACCAGACGAGGATGATGTAGATGTAGATGGAGGGTTATCAGCTGGAGGTTGAGAAGATGATGCCATGACTTCAGAAAGATTCAAGGTTCAGAAAATTGCAAGGGAAGATGAGAGAATTTTGAAAGATATTAGGGTTCTGAAAGTAGGGAAACATAAAGGTTAACCCGAAGGAAGTGATCGGGTATTTATACTCGGGCCATGCAGGATTAAACGACCGAGATGAATTCTCAGCAAGTCAGAATCTACGGTCATCAGCAGGCCCGGTTCCCTGTGGTGACGTGCGCGGTCGTGCTGAAGGGCGCCACGACGTGGAGCTGACGTGGCACGCAGCGATTGGTGGCAACCAAGCGTCGGACTGCGCAGACACTGTGCACATTAAATGTGGCATTAAATGCCGCATTAAATTCTGAGGACTGTACACGCTACTTGGATTTGAACGATCCCGCCTTTTCTGAGACAGCTGGCATGACTGGTCATCAGTAGCATATACCAGTCGCATACTTCCCCCTAACTGGTTGGCCTCTTTATCAGTTGGCAACTGATACTCATACTGGTGCTGGCTTACTTAGACAAATTGAGAGCTTGGACTCAATTTTCGCCAGTCTCGGAAATTCCATCAGTTATCTGCTGGCAACTTGAAAGATAGTAAAAATTGAGAGCTTGGACTCAATTTTATTCCGCATAATCTTCTCTCCAAGAAATCCACTCCTCATCATCACTTGGAATTGGGAGTTGGGACCCAATTCTATTCCAACTGATGGTTTATGCTGGCAAATTGAAATGAGAGCTGGGACTCATTTCCTTAGACATTTGAGGGATAAGTTCCGCCAGTAGGTACCACTTGTTAGTCGAAAAACATCACTTAAGGAAGACAGAACGACTAAGAGCTTGGACTTAGTCGTAATCAGCATCCTCCTGAAGACCAAGAACAGAATGAGAGCTGGGACTCATTCTTCCTCATCATTAGAGCACGCATCAATCTCCAGAAGACCGAGTTTGATGCACAGCTCCTTGAATCTTGCTTCTGGCAGAGGTTTAGTGAAGATGTCAGCCAGTTGATCTTCAGTTCTGATGTAGTCCACGCTGACATCCTTCTTTTCGACATGATCACGAATGAAGTGATGTCGAATATCTATGTGCTTGGTTCTAGAGTGATGAACCGGATTCTTCGTGATGCACATAGCACTGTTGTTGTCGCAATAGATGGGAACACAGCCAGTGTCCACCTCATAGTCCTCCAGTTGTTGCTTGATCCAAATAATTTGAGCACAACAACTGGCAGCGGCAACATATTCAGCTTCAGTGGTAGTTGTAGCAACTGAGTGCTGCTTCTTGCTAAACCAACTGATTAGCTTGTGTCCTAGAAACTGACACGTACCACTGGTACTCTTTCGATCTATACGGCATCCAGCAAAATCTGAATCTGAATATCCAATGAGTGTAAGCTCATCATTCCTGGGATACCATATTCCAAGAGATTCAGTCCCCTTCAGATATTTCACTATCCTCTTTGCAGCTTCCATGTGTGAACTTTTCGGATTGGCTTGAAATCTGGCACACACTCCGACTGAGTACGAGATGTCGGGTCTGCTGGCGGTGAGATAGAGAAGTGATCCAATAATACCTCTGTAAATGGTAGGATCAACTGATTCCCCTTGTTCATCGAGAAATATCTGACAACTGGTGCTCATCGGTATCCTTAGGGACTTAGTTTTCTCTGGGCAATATTTCTGAATTAAGTCCTTGGTAAACTTCCGTTGACTGATGAAAATTCCATCAGTTGACTGCTGGACCTGGAGTCCTAGGAAGTATGTTAATTTGCCCATCATACTCATTTGAAATGACGTCTGCATCAGTTGAGAAAACTTCTCGCAGAGAGATATATTCCTTGATCCGAATATGATGTCATCAACATAGATCTGCACCATTAGCGTGTCACCTCCATCCTTGAGAAGGAAGAGAGTCCTATCAATCTTCCCTTTCCGAAATCCATTGCTGATAAGGAATTGTGACAGCATTTCGTACCAAGCCCTGGGCGCCTGTTTCAATCCATACAGGGCCTTTCTCAGCTTGTACACTTTGGTGCCTATCTCAAAGCCTGGAGGTTGCTCGACATAAACCTCCTCCTTTAGTTCGCCATTCAAGAAGGCGCTCTTCACGTCCATCTGAAATACCATGAAGCCGTGATACGCTGCATACGCAAGGAACAGCCGTATCGCCTCCATTCTTGCAACTGGTGCAAAGGTCTCATCAAAGTCGATGCCTTCACACTGCCTGTAACCTTTGGCGACTAAACGAGCTTTGTTTCTGACCACGGTGCCATTCTCATCTCGCTTATTCTTGAAGACCCACTTGGTGCCAATCACTGACTGATGTGATGGTCTCTCCACCAAGTCCCAAACATTGTTGCGAGTGAATTCAGCAAGCTCTTCTTGCATGGCATTAATCCAATCAGGAGATTCTAGCGCAACTCCTATGGAAGTAGGTTCCATTTGAGAAATAAAGCAACTTAGGAGCGCACTGCCGTGGCGAGTCTGGACAGAATCTTCTGGATCACCGAGAATAGCATCGGATGGGTGATCCCTCAGCCATTTGGGAGGACCAGCTACTGCTGGTGCCGGCTGTGAAATAGGTTCTTCTGTCCTGATGACTGGTGCTTCCATATTTTCACCAGTCGGAGCTGGAACTGCATCTGGCAGTTGACCTTCACCAGTCGGAACTGGAATTTCAACTGGTGGTTGACCTTCGCCAGTCGGAACTTCTTCATCAGCTTCACTGTCTGACTGGCTTCCTGAACCTTCACCAACGTTGTCAGTATCAGCTGGTGCAACCACTCCAGCTGGTTCATCGTCATCTTCTGGCTCAAAGATTCGAGTCAGAATTCCCCCTTGATTTTTGCTAGGTCCACTCAGGGAGATTGAGTGTAAGGTCTCAGCAAGGTCATTTGCATCACAGACCCTCTCAGGTTGCTGATGGGCACCTGAGGTAACTGGTTGAGAAGATGATCCATTCATAGGTCTAGTCGAACCAGTTGGTTGAGCATCGGAAGAATTCCTGCCCAACTGGTCGCTGACATCCTCGACCTCAGGAACATCTTCAGCCAGTTGGCGTAAGGTCCTGCGCACTAAAGTAGCTTCATCAAAAACAACATTGCATGTTATTTCCACAAGCTGGGTAGTCTTGTTAAATACTCTATAGCCCTTGTGAGAGGGATGTCCATATCCGACAAACACACCCTCATCAGCCTTAGGCGAGAAAGCATTTAACTTCGACTTCCCATTATTATGGATATAACATGGTGAACCGAATGCACGAAGATGAGCTATAGAAGGCTTACGACCAAAATACACTTCGTAGGGAGTTTTCTGGAGTCTGTCGTTGATCCCGCTTCTATTCTGAGTGTAGCAGGCAGTCACCAACGCTTCTCCCCAGAAACTCTGTCCCAAGCCGGACTCAGCCAGCATGGACCGGACCGCTTCTTTCAGCGTCCTGTTCCTACGTTCTGCCAGTCCATTCTGCTGCGGTTGCCTTGGAGTAGATCTCTCATGTTTGATCCCGGCCTCCGCGCAAAAATCCATCAGCAGACTGTTGCAGAATTCAGTCCCATTGTCTGATCGAATTCGCTTTACCACAGCTTCTCTCTGTTTCTGAGCTTGGATGATCAATTCTGGAAGAATGATCTTCACCTCATCCTTGGTTCTGAGAAGCTTTACCCAGGTATAGCGCGAGTAGTCATCGACTACCACCAGCGAATATCGTCTTCCTCCAATGGTTTGCGGTGTTACTGGTCCAAACAGGTCCATGTGTAACAACTCGAGTACCTGACTGGTACAGGGGCAGACTGGCGACTGGTTCTTGAAGGACTTCCTAGTTTGTTTGCCTTGCTGGCAAGCTTTGCAAATTCCTTCCTTCTTGAACCCGCCCTTGGGAAGACCATCTACAAGATCATGCTTGGTTAGATAATTAATAGTTTTGAAATTTAGATGACTTAACCTTTTGTGCCACAGCCAGTTAGTTTCCATGGAACTGGTGGCTACAAAGCATGTATCAGTCTTCCCGCTTTGCCAGTCAACAACATAGAGACCTCCTTTCCTGACACCTCTCAGCTTGGTCTCGCCAGATTCCTTGTCTTTGATCTGGCACTCTGATTTGTCAAACACAATGGTATAACCATTGTCGCACAGCTGACTGATGCTCAGGAGGTTGTGCTTCAGATTGGTGACAAGGGATACATTCACAATTCTGACATCATCCTTCTCGATGCAGCCCTTGCTAATAACTCTGCCCTTGGAGTTATCACCAAAAATAACTGGAGGTCCTCTGACCTTGGTGAGCTCAGAAAATAGGAACTCCTCACCAGTCATATGAGCCGAGCAACCACTATCTATGATCCACTCGCTCGATCTCTGAAGCTGTGTTGCATGATCCTGTTCCTGCAAGAAAATGAAATTATTTAGGTCCCCGATCATCAGCGGGTCCTGCAGGGTTAGATCTCTGGATCATTCCTTTTGGAATCCAGGCTTGAGTAATCTTCAGCTCGGTGTTACCCTTGCTGACATCACTTGTGGCCTTTCCCTTCCTTTTAAAATAATGCATGGATTTGTTTTTGGAAGGTGTGGCTGTGTGTGCGGTTCCTCTGGAAGTATTCTTCCTCCGAGGGTGTCGGAAATTTCTTTCCGACCGCTTGTGTTGCCTTGGTGGTCTCTGGAATTGTGGACCACGATGATTAGCCTTCCCAGCCCTTGAGAAAAGGTTTTGATTGGGCTCAGGCCTCCGATAGGTGTTCCTCCTATCGGGAAATATCCTTCTCTCAGTATTCCGCTGAGATTTGGATCCCTTGTAAGCATGCTGGCAACTGGCATACTTGTAAGGTTGGGCGTGGAATCTCTGGACAGCTGGTGCTGGCTGTCGGATTCCACTGGCAGCTGACGCTGACTTCCTTGCCTTAGAATATTTAGGCTTAGTCTGCGTCCTTGGGTGTGCTGGCGTCCTGTCAGCAGAGGATTTTGCCAGTTGAGGATTTTGTCGTGATGACTCACCTATGTATCTGGTCTTATTATTCCTGTCCTGATCAGCCATACGGGACTGACTTGTTTTACCAGCTGATGCTGATGCATTTACCAGTTTTCCCTTACCCTTTTGAGCTGTGAGTTCGGGTTGGTTTGTGCTCAAATCCTTTTCAAATCCCAACCCGGACTTATCAAAAGGCTTTCTCCAATGACTTAGAGCTGCTTCCAAGTCTTTTGAGCCTTTATTTAGAAAATTTATTCTATTTTCTTGCTCCAGAACGAGATTGTGAAAATTATCTCGCTCAGTTTTTGCAATTTGAAAATCTTGGAGCAACTCAAAGTGAATCTTTTTCAAAGTGGCTAGCTCTTCGCTGATTGACCTCGATTTTTCAATCTCCTTGGTCAAAACAGAAATTTGATCTTTCAGCGAAGCATTTTCTCCAGCCAAGACATTCTTTATTTCATAAAATTTTAAAAATTCTTGTTGAAGAATGTCTATTGTGACATCTTCTGAGTCGGAGCAACGCGACTCAGAATCGTCTAAAATGTGAGAAGGCATGATATGCATTGGGGGAGCTGATGATTGTACCTGATCATCAGCTGCAAGTGCTTCTTCACTGTCAGCACTTCCTTCAGCTGACTCCTCACCGAAGGCTGCCATAAGTGCCAGTAGAGCTTCCTCTTCTGACTCTTCATCTGACTCATACTCTCCGTCGTCATGGTCAGGAATGTCGGGAACTTCTGTCCTGGTCAGCATAGCCTTGGCAACGGCTTTCGATGCACGCTCTTCAAAGAGCTTCTTCAGCCTTTCCCGCTCACCCTTTTCCACCTGTGGACATTCAAATTTAAGGTGATCAGGGGATTGGCACTGATAGCAAGCACGGGGAGCTCTCTTGATGAATTTTCCATCAGATGAGCTTAGAGATACTCCCTGTTTCGACTTGGCTTTCTCCAGGAGAACGGCCAGTCTCTTCATCTGTTGCTCAAGGTCAGCGATAGAGCTCTCGCTGTCTTTTGAGTTAGATCCCGATGTGGTTGGGATCTCTTTCTGCTGGTTGTGCTGGGCAGCAGGTCTGTCAGCATGGAAGGGCTTCTTGTGCTTCCATTTGAAGTCCTTCTTGACGAAGTAAGCTTTGTCTTGAGCTTTGATGCTGGGGGATCCCATGTTCCGGATGGCCTCATTCTTGTTTACCATCTGGATATCCCACTCGTGTGCCTGCAGTTGAGCAAATAACTCCTTGGGAGTCATCTTGGACATGTCCTTCTCCTTCAGAGCTGTGGTCTTCACGAACCAGTCCTCCTTGGGCATCTTGGACAGGATCTTGGCATTAAGATCTTCATTTGAGCACTTCCTGTCCAGGGACTTTAGCTCGCTGACGATGGCGTTGAATCTCGCCTCCATCTCCTTGATGGTTTCTCCAGGCAGCATCTGGAAGGACTCATACTTGTCCACTGCAACCTGCAATTTGTTGCGTTTCATTTGATCAGTTTCTTGACATAGACTATCAAGATAATCCCATACTCCCTTGGCATTGTCAAACTGGAGGGCTTCCTCCATCAGCGACTCTGGAAGAGAAGCCAGGATCAACTCGTGAGCAATGGAATCCAACTGATTCCGCTTCCTGTCCTCGGCGTTCCATTCGTCTTGGGGCTTTGGGATCACAGCAGCTGGACGATCTCCTAGCTGGTGCTGTATCTTGGTGATCTCGATTGGCCCTTTCTCCAGCACATCTTTCATTTCCGGATGGATGCTCTTCAGAGAAATGAGCGACCTCTTTCGCCATATATCATGCTTCACATTCTTGTAGTCGAGTAGCTTCGGAGTATTCATCTTTTTGTACCTGAGCTAATCAACAGACAAACAAAGGAGTGCAAGGAAACGTGGATCTCAGTCCTAAGCGACTCAGAAACAATCGGTCTATAAGAACCGACTGCTCTGATACCACTTGTTGGTCCCGGATTATCAGGGTATAACTTAGCAGCGGAAAATGTGGTTAATCGTTTCTTGCACTCTGCTGGTTACTCAGCTGACTGGGACCTTGTCAGCTGGTAAGTCAACTTGCACTCTGCGTACTCAGCTGACTGGCGACTGGCTCGTCAGCTGGTAGCTCAAGACTTAGAATATTTTTAGGCCTTGTTTGCACAGTTATATCAGTTTTTAGATATACACCAGCACTTGGGTGCTGGGTTTTAAATCAGTATGAAATGCAGAAAACTGATAAAAGACAAAGGATTTATAGTGGTTCGATCAACTGATCTACGTCCACTCTCCAGTCGTAGCACTGGAAATTCACTATAGAGTAATCAGGTACAAGTTACCTACGATCTATCTCTAGCTGGTGCGACCCTTGTCCACCACTTCGCTAGATCAACCGCTCCCGGTCTTGATTCCTTCTTCAACTCTCTTCTCGGCTGGTGGAGTGCGAGCACGTCACTTCAACCTCCACAACAATTTGGGTGTTTAGTTCTCCCAAGAACGTATCTTCTCAATACGGCAAAAGCCCGTAATAACTCAAGTGCTGGCTGGCACAAGAGCTGCTGTGAACTTCCTCGGAAGAGAAAGAGCACCAAAGAGATCAATAACTTACAAGCTGGAAGCTTGAAGTCTCGTGTTTGATAAATCAACACACGGATAGCCTTTAGAAAGGCCTCGAAAGTGTTCTGCTTGCTTGCAATAAAGTTTCAGACTTTCGGTAGTTGAGCGAGAGAGAAGAGTATTGAATGTTAGGAAGCAAGCTTGCAAGCGTCTTAAATGTTGGTGGTTCCGACCTATTTATAGACGCGGGATCCCATTCAAATCTTCTAGCCGTTTGGACACATCCGGAAGGATGTCAGACCTCGGATGTCCTTCTGACGGCGGCAGGTATGTTTTTCCGGAAGGAACCATACCCTTGACCGCTTTATCTGACACAGATCTCTTTGTGTCAGAACGGCTCTTTAAGTCAGTACGAGGAATCGAGACTGGTGTCTTGTAACTGATGGACTTTAAGGTATCCTCCTTAAAGTCATACTCTGTCAGTTAATTCCTCGACGAATCTTCTTTTTGTCTCTAAGACTCTGGGAGAGCGAATCTTGAATTCTGCTGGTAACATCCGACTGGCAGAACATACTGGTGATCTTGTGCTGGCAGTCTCTGCTGGTGACTTGCGTTGGCACAATCTAAGTCTACCAATTTGTCTGGATGTTAACTCTTGGAATCTCCCATGACTGGTGACTTCACCGCTGGTGAATAGTATCAGTGAGAACACGTATTCTGCTGGTAAGGTTTGTCAGCCGCCTGCTGATGAAAACCATCCCAACTGGTGAACAGTAGCCAGTCGTGAGCTCTTTCTCATGCTGATGAACAGTGTCAGTCGCTTGCTGGTGAGACTTCTCTCAACTGGTAAGTACATCTCATGCTGGTGAACAGTAGCCAGCATGAGTCTTGATCAGCTGCGACTTACAACACAAAAGACCTAAACAGGACTTTACATTTGAGACTAGAGCTATTCTAGAGACAAACTGACGCTGGTAGGACTTAGGATTTGATCCACCAAAACACCAAAACTAGAATCTAAACAAGTAGCTACTGGGGAAAGGAAACTTAGCCAAATTTCCCAACATCCATTGTCTTGCCGATCTTTTCTTTGAACATAGAATTAACGAGGCGTTGGTACATCGAGCCCGCGTTCTTTAATCCGAACAGCATCACCTTATAGCAGTAAATGCCTTGGCTGGTGACGAAGGTTGTCCTTTCCTGGTCGTCGGGGTGCATTTGGATCTGATTATATCCTGAGAACGCATCCAAAAAGCTCAGGAGCTCGTGCCCCGCTGTTGCGTTGACTATGGCGTCAATGTGCGGTAGAGGATAGGGGTCTTTCGGGCAGGCCTTATTCAGGTTAGTAAAATCGATGCAGACCCGGTTCTTACCATTTTTCTTCTTGACGACTACCACGTTGGCAAGCCAGGTGGGGTAATGCACCTCTCGCACCGACCCGATGTCGATGAGTTTCTGCACTTCTTCATTGATGGCTTGATTCTTCTCCGCGGAGAACTTTCTTCATCGCTGCTGCACCGGCCTGCAGTTCGGGTCCACCTGGAGGTGGTGTGTGATGACTGACGGGTCGATCCCGATCATGTCATGGTGCGACCAGGCGAAGACGTGGACCTTCTATCGGAGGAACCCTAAAAGGGCGCTCCTAATGTCGGTGGGGAGATCCGCCCCAACGAAAGTGGTACGAGTCGGATCGGACTCGTCCAAGGCTACCTCCTCTAGTTCTTCAGCTTCGGGTCGGCCTGCGGGGGTCGATATAGAGTCATGCTGCTGTGAACAGACGGCTCAGAAGCTGGCGTAGTAACAGTCCCTCGATGCTTTCTGTTCGCCTCGGATAGTCTGGATCCCCCAGGGAGTAGGAAATTTCAGTGCCTGGTGATACGACGAGGGAACCGCTTTGAGCTCGTGAATCCAAGGTCTCCCTAGGATGGCGTTATGCGCGGAGGTGGCGTCTACAACTTGGAACTTCACATCCAAGTTTTGGCCTCCGCAGTACATGGGCAGAGTGATTTCCCCAACCGTCTGCTGCTAGCCCCCATTGAAGCCGTAGAGGGTCATGGTTACCGGCTCTATCCTGCTCATAGGGATCTGCATCTCTTTCAGCATTCGAAGGAACATAATGTTCGCAGAGCTGCCGTTATCCACAAGCAGCCTTTTCACTTGACAATTTGATATCAGGAGTGATATCACGAGTGCATCATGATGGGGGTGAATGAGCCCCGGTGTGTCTTCAGAGGTGAATTTGATTGTTTCGTGCTGCTGCACGGGGCTAACGTGGTGGATCTCGTGATTAAGGATTCTGCAGGCTCTCTTGGCCGCAGAGCGTGACCTTCCACTAATTTTTGACCCTCCGACGATCACATAGATTGTTCGCTCAGCGGGAGGCTGCTTGTTCTGAGGTTCCGCATTTCCAGTGGGGTTGGCCTGCCTGCCCCTCGTCCAAGTGTTCTTTTCTTTACTGGTCAGGTACTCAGTGAGGAATCCTTTCTTTGACAATTCGAGGACTTCTAGGCACAATGCCTGGCATTCCTCAATTTTGTGACCGTGGTCGTTGTGAAAACCGCAGTACTTGCTCGCATCCCTCGTCTTTGGGTCAGATTTCATCTTGGCGGGCCACCTCACGGCGGTTCCGAGTCCCTTGAGTACATTGTTGACCAGGTAATTCTGGTCGATGCTGAGGCTGTAGGGTACTTCGCCGGCTGGGGGTGTTCGGCTTTACGGGTGATCCCGTCGTGGCCGATGCTCGTTCTTGAAATCCTTTCGATCCACGTATCTTGAACTCGAGGAAACCGTCCTCGGTCGATCCCTTCGATACTGACTGGCGAGCTCATAAGCTTTCTGTTCATTCAACCGCGCAATGCGATTCGGCTCGTCTTCCTCCCAGTTGATCTCGGCCCAAGCCTGCGAGAGGACGGAGGCCATGTCATAGCAGGGGTGGCTTGTCAGGTCACGGTAGAGCTTTGAGGATACGTCTAAATCATTGTTGAAGGCAAAGACCGCCGTCAGGGGCGGACAGTTCGGTATTGAGGCGAGTTCTCGGTTGAAGCGCCCGACGTACGACCTCAGTGATTCTCCTTTCTTTATGCGCATGCTGTTAAGCGCATCAGGGTGCTTCGCCACACGCCTGCAATTTGAGTATTGCTTTCTGAAATCCATGTGAAGCTCGAAGAATGTCGAGAATGAGCACCTCGGTTGGTTTACGAACCACTGGAGGGCGGGGCCGGTCAGACTCGACCCGAAGCTCTTGCACATGCACGCCTCGCGAAGTTCGCTAGGGATTAAGGTGATTAGCATCTTCTATTTGTAGAGAGCAATATGGTCCTCCGGATCGGTCGTTCTGTCATAGAGCTGGAATGAGGGCGACACAAATCTTGCCGGGACATCCGTATTGGTGATGTCGGGTGTGAAAGGTGAGTCAGCGTAGCTATCGCGTGGTATCAGAGCATCTGGCGCGGTTACTCCTGGGATTCGAGAGATGAGTTTTTCGAAGTTTGCCATTCGAGCCTCGAGACGTTTCTCGTATTCATTCTGCGGGCGCTCGATGACAAGGCGCTCCATTGATTTGCTGGTCGTTGCTCCCGCGAGTCCACTCCCGAGACCTAATCATGCAGGTGTTTTCAGGTCGTCAGATTCATCCAGGTCGAAGGCCAGGTTCTTGCGAGGGTTGGGCGGCTTCTCGCTAGTGAGGGGTTCCTCGATGAAAGGTTGCTTTTTGTTCGCGCTGTCCCTGCGAAGCTGTTCGTTCTCTCTCCGCAAGGCGTGATTAATTGCATGCAACTCCATGATTCTGGAGTCCATCTCTTTCGCTAGGCGTCGGTTCTCTTCAACTTCCTTGGCCAATCGCGCCAGGATTGTGTTCAGCAGATCCGGAGGCACTGCTTGGGCGCCGCTGGTCTGCAAAGTCTGCCGTACCAACTCATCGACAGGGATGAGCTCCCTCAAACCAGTCGGCTTTGATGCGGGGGGCCCAGTCATCTTCTTAGATTGATTTCCCGCTTTCTCGATGTTACCTGCCATTGAAACAACGAAAATGTAGTCCCAAGAGCCCCACGGTGGGCGCCAAATGTTGAGGTTTGATTTCACGAGAAAACGGAGCCCTTAGAACTTTATTAAAGATAACAAATAAAGATAAAGAATAAGGGAAACAAACGTAGATAAACGACTGACAGTATGTAATAAGCAAACGAAATAGTGTGGATTTATCTGATGCGAAGAAGAAAAAGATCTGTAGAGAATTTGACAGAGTTTCGGCTATGATTTTCTCTGGGAGAGTCCTCCCGAGAATGAACTTCCAGACCTCTATTTATAGACACGATAGAGGCTAAAGAGGGAACCCTAACCCTAAATGTCGAGCTTCAACGGTTCGCCATGAATTTCGGTGTAGTTCCAGATTTCTCGGGGTAGTTAGGGTTGCAACGGTTGTGCGCCGCCATGCCGCTAGGGTTTTGCTCAATGAGGCTCCTCGCCACCGATGACTTGAATCTCTCGATACCGAGGCTCTGGCATCTTCGGCATAGAGGCCCTGACTTGGAAGTGTTTTGCCGTTCAGTTGGTTCGGGGGACTGGGTTTCTGGTAGTGGGCCGCCCGCATGGGTCAAATTATCTGCTTGGGCTCGGGCCTCGTGGGCCTGGCCCCAACATACTTCATTTTATCTTAGTTATACTTCATTTTATCTCAATTGCGAATCATTATAAAATAAATTCGATTTGAGTTTTAATGTTACACATGACATGCATTTTATCTTAGCAGTTCTTCATTATATCTTTGTTATTCTTCATTTTAACTCATTTGTGATTCATTATAAAATTAATTCGATGTGAATTTTGATGTTACACGTGACATGCATTTTATCTTAGCAGTTCTTCATTATATCTTAGTTATTCTTCATTTTATCTCAATTGTTGTTCATTATAAAATAAATTAAATAAAAATAAAATCAATTTTTCAGAAAATATAATTTTAATTCCCTTCATATTATCTCCTATAGACATCATTAAATGAAAAAAATCAAATTTTTTGAAACAATACTCTTCATTTTATCTTCTCTATACTTCATTAAATGGAAAAGATTAAATTAAATAAAAATAAAATCAATTTTTCGGAAAAAGTATTTCAGTTCTCTTCATTTTATCTCCTATATACATCATTAAAAGAAAAAAATCAAATTTTTAGAAACAGTTCTCTTCATTTTATCTCTTCTATAATTTATTAAATGGGAAAAATTAAATTAAATAAAAATAAATCAATTTTTCAGAAGAAAATGTTAAGTTCATTTTATCTATTTAAAACTTCATTAAATTAGAAAATTTAATTAAATAATAATAAAATTTAATTTAATTTTAGAGTATTGAATGACTCAATAAAGCAATCAAAATCTTATGAAAAATCGAAAAGAAAAGGAATTACAGATCCAAATATGTAATAATGAAGTTCGCGGAGGATAAAATGAAAATGGAAATTATTTGAGGGAGATACCATCAGGTTAAATGACAATGATACCATTAAATATGTAATAATGAAGTTCGCGGAGGATAAAATGAAGACGGAAATTATTAAAGCATGACCGCAGATCTTGTGAAATCAAAGGCTGAGATTTATTCTCATTTATCACATTAACATCTATTCTCATATGATCCAACCTCTCTATCTCTCTCTCTCTCTCTCTCTATATATATATATATATATATATATATATATATATATAGGGGTGCACTATGGTGGAAACCCTCTCTTAGATGTGAAATAAGACCTAATCCTAGCCTTAGATTAACAATTTTAACGATTTAGATTTAAAGTTGCATTTAAAAAATTCGATGCATAAAAAGAACGAAAAAGTTGCAATAAAGGATAATTAGGTAATTTTGCAGAAAACCCCACAACTACCCACGATTACACCTCCTTAATTAACGCACAATTAATGCACAATCATGGTAGGTTTAAACAAAATTGATTCTCATAAATATAGGAAAATCGACTACTATGGGAACAGTTTTAAATTAAATATGGGAAGAGATTTAGAATTAATGGGGCAGTTATCTTGATTAATTTTATCGAATTCGCTGCAGTATTAAGAGATAAAGTTGCAATATTAAGAGAAATAAGTTGCATTACGCGGTTTTTTTTTTTAAATCAAAAATAAATATGCACGATTTTCACCCCTAATTTTGTGGAATTTGATTTCTAAAATACTTCATTTCAAAATTAAATTATATTTGCTTCCTAATTTGATGGGATTGGTTATCTAAATTATAGTATTTCAAAATTAATTTTATTTTCTTCAGAATTTTCTAAAAAATTGCAGTATTTGGATTTGTTGCATAATTTAGAGAAAAAATTGCATTGTTTAGAAGTCAAAGTTGCATATGTAGTTATTTTATTTTGTAATTAAAATAATATTTACATGATTTCCCCCCTGATTTCGTGGAATTTGATTCCTAAAATAATATAATTCAAAATTAGCTAATATTTACTTTCGAATTTTATGGGATTGGATCACTAAATTTTTGAATTTCAAATCGATATTTAATTTATGTTCTTTGGGATTTCAAATATTAAGTGATTTTAAAAGATCATAAATAAAATTCAACTTGTTATCCATAAAAAATTGCATTTTTTATACGATTTAGTTGAAGTAAATGATATAATTATTTGTAGTATTTTAATGTATAATTTACGGATCCATACAATTACACAAAAAAGTAAATTTAAAATTTTTAAAAGTAATTACTATCATTGCTATTATTATGAAAATCATGTGCAATATTATAAGCATAATTACTGCATATTTCCTGACAGCAATATCTTTACTAAAGACAAGAAAAAAATAGAAATATCACGCGACAAATACAAGCAGTAATAATAAAAGATTGCAATAAATGTGTTCTATTTGTGCATGTTTACAGGCGGAATAACTGCATATTTTCTAATGAAATTATA
>JAPKLW010000273.1:625228-652617 GCA_026898455.1 Plectranthus barbatus | reverse complement strand
TTACAGGCGGAATAACTGCATATTTTCTAATGAAATTATACACAAAAGTTTCGAATTCAACAATGAAATCAGAAATTCGAATTCAACCAAGAAATCAGAAATTTCAAGACTCAATTCAAACAGTAACATCAATTAAATAATTTTCCAAATTTCGCAGACAATAATTTGGCCAAATCCATATTTCAATCGACCAAGAGTCGAAAAGCCCCAAATCGCACAGGCTAACGATGGAAATTTCAAGAATTAATTCGAAAGAAATATGAAAATTCACAACTCGTACAAAACGTCGATCGCCCAAACTGAGAAAATCCCCTCGGTGTGGCGCGCTCACAACAGGTGGTGGAGGGTGAAATCCGTGGAACCAGGCTCATGGCGCACTCATACCGGTGGTGGAGAAGAAGGAGTTTCTTGAATTTCCTGGAAAAAATTGGAGGGGAGAGAAGAAGAAAAAGATATAATGGAAGACATCGATTGAAAATAATTATGGAAGAGAAAGATTTTGATAAAATAAATTGAGAGAAAATCATGCAAATAGTTATGGTATGAAATAATTAAAAATTATAATACCCATAATACCCTAAAATATTAATAAAAAAACTAATCAATTAAATAAGAAATTAAATCCAGACCGTTAATATTTAAATATGGATGGATTAGATTAGTTCTCATCTCACATCTGGGAGGTGGTTCACATATGATTACTCCTCTATATATATATATATATATATATTAAAACAAGACCGGATGCAATATGTTGGTCCCGGTTTTTCAGAGTATAATCGTTACGCAGCGGAAATAAAGTTAATTGTTTTCTTGCACGCTACTTACACACAGCTGACAACTGGCAACTGGTCAGCTGGTGCTGGTTACTCAGTACGCAGCTGACAACTGGTCAGCTGGTGATTCAATACTTAGAATATTTTAGCCTTGTTTGCACAATTATATCAGTTTCAGAATATACTCCAGCACTTGAGTGCTGGGTTTAAAATATGAATGAAATGCAGAAAGCTGATAAATAACAAAGGATTTTATAGTGGTTCGATCAATCGATCTACGTCCACTCTCCAGTCGAAGCACTGGAAATTCCACTAAGAGTAATCAGGTACAGGTCTCCTACGATCTATCTCTAGCTGGTGAATGCCTCGTCCACCAGTTCACTAGATCAACCGCTCCCGGTCCTGGATCCTTCTTCAACTCTTCACAGCTAGTGGAGTGCGAGCACGTCACTTCAACCTCCACAGCTAGCTGGGTGTTTTAGTTCTCCCAAGAACGTAACAATCCCTACGGCAGAATGCCCGTAATAACTCGAGTGCTGGTGAGCACAGGAGCTGCTGTGAACTTCTCTCGAAGGAGAAAGAACACCAAATGAGATCTTTAACTTACAAGCTTAAAGCTTGAAGTCTCGTGTTTGATAAATCAACACACGGAAAGCTTTATGAAAAGCCTCGAAAGTACTTTATGCGTTCTTGCAATAACTTCAGTTCTTTCGGTGGTTGAGCAGATGAGTGGAATCGTGGAATCAATCGCTCGTGGAATCTAATAGATCTCTAATGTTTGAATGTTGGTGGTTGCGACGTATTTATAGCCGCAGGAACCGATTCAAACTTTCTAGCCGTTTGGACGCATCCGGAAAGGTGTCAGACCTCGGATGTCGTTCTGACGGCGGCAGGTATGTTTTTCCGAAAGGAACCATACCTTTGACCGCTTTATCTGACACAGATCTCTTTGTGTCAGAACGGCTCTTTCTGTCAGTCCGAGGAATAAGACTGGTGTCTTGTGACTGATAGACTTTAAGTTATCCTTCCTTAAAGTCATCCTTTGTCAGTTGATTCCTCAGAGAATCTTCTTCTTGTCTCTACGGCGCTGGGAGAGAGAATCTGGAATTCTGCTGGTAACATCTGACTGGTAGATCGTACTGGTGATCTTGTGCTGGCAGTCTCTGCTGGTGACTTGCCCTGGCATCATCAAAGTCTACCAAAACTCTGGATGTTAACTCTTTTCGGAATCTCCCATGACTGGTGAAATCACCGCTGGTGAATAGTGTAAGTAGGAACACGTATTCTCCTGGTAAGGTTTGTCAGCCGCCTGCTGATGAAACCCTTCCCAACTGGTGAACAGTAGCCAGTCATAAGCGCTTCTCACCGCTGGTGAACAGTGTCAGCACGAGTCTTTGTCAGCCGCCTGCTGATGAAACTTTTCCCAACTGGTGAACAGTAGCCAGTGGTAAGCGCTTCTCGTGCTGGTGAACAGTGTCAGCATGAGTCTTGATCAGCTGCGACTTACAACTCAAAAGACCTAAACAGGACTTTACATTTAAGACTAGAGCTATGTAGAGACAACTGACGCTGGTAGGACTTAGGATTTGATCCACCAAAACTATAATCTAAACAAGTGAGCTACTGGGAAAGGAAACCTTAGACAGATTTCCCAACACAATATATGGTAATATTCAATTTCATTAATTGTTCATTAATTTAACTATTCTTTTCATTAATTATTGTGCAAAACATTCTATACTTATTTCACTATAATTTGGATTTGAATTTTCATCAATTTTTCAAGAAAGAAAATATGTATATTTTTGGAAAATATGTATAAATCTATTAGATTGATTTTTTCTGAATTATTAATTATATAGAATTAATATGTATATTTTAGGAAAATACTGTATAAAATACTCTATAATTAATTTTTTATGAATGAATTTATTGTGTGTCCTCATAATTTCCGCAATATTTGAAAAATATATCAATATGTTTGCACAAGAGAAATAACATTGTATATAAGTATATTTTTTTTGAAAAATATTCTAATATATTTTTGGATTAATATCAATTCTAAATTTTGTTAATATTTTTAATAAATCATCACATAAAAAAATGGATTGATAGAAATAGGCAATAGCACAAAAATATTTTAGATCTATCTTGATTTATTAGTCATCATTACCGGTGGAATTTAATTTACATCACTTCAATTTCATATTTTAGATTTTTGTCGAGAATCATTTAAAATAATTTTAATTATATAATTTAATTTAGTATAATATATTTATTAGTAAATTAGGGGCACACAAATTAAGTCTTAGAATAAATCTATGTATTTTAGAAATATATATATAAATCAATCAGATTGATATTTCTTTAATAATCAATTCCTTATAATCATTCCATATATTTTAGGAAAATATTTATAAATCAATTAGTCTGAGTTTGCTTTAATTAGTAACTATCTTTAATACTCCCTCCGTCCCACCTCAATTGTCCCACTTTCCTTTTTTGTCCGTCCCACCTCAATTGTCCCATTACTTAAAAAGACAATTTTTTCACACTCAACAATAAAATATTAATTCCACTCAACTTACTTTACACTCACACTCCTTGGTTATTGTGCCGAAAGTCACTGGGACAATTCAGCCGGGACGGAGGGAGTAAAAAATAGTTGGTTCCGAAATCAGAGTGCAATATGTGCAGCGGAAGTAAATATGGGCACAAACACTGGTTCGTTTAAACAGAGTAAAGTCAGTTTTGTGTGTTAGTCAGTTTAAGCTTAAGTCTCTGTTTCGTCTTAAGTCAGTTTCACAGTTTATACTCTTCAATACTTAGAAGTATTGAAGGTTTCAGAAGTCAGTTTGTGAAACAGAAAAACAGAGCAAGTATAAAGAAAGCAGTAAAGCAGCACACAAAGATTTATAGTGGTTCGGATTCAATATCCTACATCCACTCTTCAGACCCAAGGCCTGTATAATTCACCAAGTAAATACAAGTCTCCTTACAATCTAGAGGCTCCTCCGTCCTCTGGTCAGCTGTGGCACTCGCCTAGGAACTCCTTGTAGACTCAATCTTTAGGTTAAAGCGGGGACGCACCCCGCAGCCTCCTTCCCGGTCGATGGACGTTTACTAATTCTTCCCAGAATGGTTGGATGTTTAGAGGTTCTTTCCAGAACACAGGTGGCTGGCATATGCCCGTGAGAATCAGAATCTCAGACTAGGAAACTGACTGCTGTGAAGATATCTCAGAAAGATATAGTCACCAAGAAGAGCTTCAGCCTCGTGCTAGGAGAAGATATCACGGTGGGTAACTTGAGTCGGAGACTCAAGTCTCGTGTTAGAGAACACGGAAATTAGAAAGTTTGGCAAAGAGATGTCATGAACGTTTGCCCTTGTCTTCTCAAGACTATCAAATTTTGAATTATGTTAAGGTTGGAAGGGCAGACCTTTATTTAGAGGAGGACCTATGGCAATTTGAATTTCTATCCGTTAGACACATAAATCCAGACATTAGACTCATGGATTATATTGTCCAATCGTAGCCCATGCCTTAGGTCTCCTTTCTACTCTACAACGTTAGTGTACGTTACACTAACTTTATGTCAGACTTCTTTTCAGCTTGAGGGATCCCAGTTTTTGGATAACCTCGTACTGACTTGGGCATATATGAATGCCTGCGTCTGACTGAGCTTCGATATCTTTCAAAATGCTCATTCTTTAAAGTAGAGGCTATGATACTGACTATTAAAAGTCAGTACATCTTTGCCCTCATACTGACTTCCCAGGGTCAGTATGGTAAACCCTCATATTGACTAACCATAGTCAGTATGGAAAACGCCCTCATACTGATTTCTCCTTATCAGGATGGAAATCTTGAACTGACTTCCCCTTAGTCAGTTCGGGAAAGCCCTCATACTGACTTCTCCTTGTCAGTATGGTAGGACCTTAAACTGAGTGCTTCAACACAATTTTAGGTCAAGACTAGGCGTGATGATAGTCAGTTCTCGAGCATTCTCCTTGCTCGGTCTTCAGTCTAAGTTCTATTACAACTCAATTTGATCCTATACAAGGATTACAAGATTAGAACTCTAGAAAGTAGAAAAACTGACTAAGATGACTTACAATTTCTGACCCACCAAAACATGAAAAAGTAAGAAAGAAAATATCTAAAAAAGAATCCTAACACAAATCTATATCTATATTAAAGCAAGACAAGACAAAATAATCACAAGAAAAATATGAAAATAATTAATACATCTAATATGTTATGGTAACGCATGAATATAGTGCAAAAGAACAAATGAAAACGACAAGAAATGTTAAATTGATTAGCATTTAACTAATTCCCATAATTACGTTAATTAATGGCTGATTTTATGTTGGTTTCCAATATTAAAATTGCTAAGTAGTTGTATAAATAGATGAATTAAGTTCATATTTTTCAATAATCTTTTTCTAGCTTAAGAGATATTTTTTTTATTTTGCAGTCTTTGAGCAAGGTTATACTACGATTCTTCCATGATTTATCAGTCGACGGAATTTCATCCATGTTATATAGCCAACAATGATAGTTTCATTGTATTTATTGATTTAATTATCATCAATGTATATTCATTTTTCTTTCATTAGTTTTGATTTTTCACAAGAGTCTTTTTCACAATCATTGTATATTTATATTGTATGATTTTATTTTTTTTAAATATCATTATCAAATTTGTAATCTTTGGACAATTTAATATGATAGAGTTGTTTCATGATTTATCACATTTTCATTGTTGTTAATTATATCATACAATTATAGGTGAAATTTGTCTCAAGTTGTATTTCTTATTTAAGTTTATGTATTATATTTAAGATTATTTTATTGTTTTTAGAAATTAAATAATTTTATTAGTGTTATCGCTAAGTGGTATGATAAAAACAAAATTATTCAATTCCAATTTATTATCATCCAAAACAATTTCATATTATGGAATATATAACTAAAATAAAGATAATGATTTAAAATGATTAATTATTTAAATTAAATATTTCTTTTAATATATTATCGATTCAAATTATTAAATAGAGTGATATCAAGAATAATTGTATGATTAACCTAATAAAAGAAAAGATTGAATTGAATTGCATATTGAATAAATAAAAATTATTCCGGTTAATTCCAATTTCAAGTTCCCAAAAAAAAATTATTGTGCTATTAAATATTACATATTTTATTTTAATTGAAAGAATTGTTTATACTAAATGAATGTCAATATATATCATGTATATAATCAATATAGTATTGAGAATTATTTATGCTATATTTACTTCATAAAAGTTTTAGAAATCAATATTATTTATGTACAAATAAAATATCAAATTTAATATTATATAAATAATTAAAATTCCACACATCGCGTGGGTTTCAATATTAGTAATACATTAAATTTGTTCCCATATGACATGCAAATTAAATATATGATATCTTAATATTAAGATAGAATTAACAAAGTTATATATCTTAGTATTTTGTAGCAATTATTTTTACATATACTTAATTTTATTAATCAATATTATTTTTACCATATTATAATAAAAATTATTCTCTATATTATACGTTAAATTATTGTTGGTCACGAGATCAGAGTCTTGATATGCACAGCGGAAATATTTAATGTAAACTTGCACTCACAAACTGGTTGTTACTCACCAGTTTGTGTTTCTAAATACTAATTGTTCGCGAGTTATTAAACATGTTCGGGTTAATCTTCAACACTTAGATAGTGTTGAGTTTTAAATCCTCACAAAAAAATAATAATAAAGCAGTAAATGCAAAAGGATTTATAGAGGTACTGACACAAAAGCCCTACCTTCTCTCTTCAGATTAAGTCATGAATACACTAAGCTCAAAATACAAAGGTTCTCACGATCTATCGAAAGTTGATGAATGCCCATGTCTACCAACCCACTTGCTCACTCACCCAGATCGTTGCTTCCTCTGCTTCGCAGACTTGGAGTGTGGCACACCACGCAGCCTCCTCCTCTCAAACTTTGGGAACTTTAATGTTCTTCCCGGAACCGTCGATCACTTTGGCTAGACGCTCGTAAGAATCACAACTTGGAGAAATATTGTGACTGTTGTGTTATTACTTGGAGAGAAAGAACTCCAAGAAATAATCTTGTGCTAGAAAGCAACAAGTCTCGTGTCTAAGACAGTACACGATAAGCTTAGAAAAAATCTCGAACTTTAGAAACCTTGAGTTTGCAATTTTGCAGAGTTTCCTTACTTGGTTTGAAATTCGGTGAGGTAACCTCTCTTATGTGGGCACTTCGTCTATTTATAGGCGAAGTGTGAGATGTTTGAAATTGTAACCGTCTAGAGATAATTTGGATGATGTCAAATCCTGAGTCTCTCTCTTCTGCAAAAAATATGTTGTTTTCCAGAAAGTCTGCACCTGCTCCTGCTTTTCTAACACAGAGTGTTGACTTTGTCCTTGGTTCAGAACGACTCTTTTCGTCCATCCGAGGAATCCAAACTGGTTGAGCACCAGGGTCTCCACACTTTAAGTAATCTTCATTCTTAAAGTCTGGTCTTGAAAACTTTCTTTTGACTTAGTTGTCTTTGTCTCTATACGCGAGTTGAGATATCTTGTAAACTAGTGGCCTCAAAGCTAGTGACATATAATCGTTTCTTTGAACGTGGGAATCTCAAACTAGTAAATTGATTGTTAGTTTCTTCCAAGTTCTCGCGCATCCGAAACTAGTGGATTGTCAGTTTGTCTTGATCAGCTCTATTACAACTTAATGGATATCCTAAACAGGACATAATATCATCATTGATCTTACCATTTCCAAAAGAGACTTATTATTTATTTTTGCCACACCGTTCTGTTGAGGAGTACCCGGTGCGGTCCATTGAGATGTAATCCCATTATCTGACAAATACTATAGGAATTCATTTCCGAGGTATTCGCCTCCACAATCTGATCATAGTGACTTAATAGTTTTCCCGACCATCTTTTCTACCTCAACCTTGAACTCTTCGAATTTCTCAAAGCATTCAGACTTGTAACGATGAAGCTAAATGATAACTCTCATAAAGAGTTATCTTTTACTCTTTTCTAGCTTGTTTAAGATGTTGTTTTAATAAGATTTGTTCCATTTTTAGGTCTTTTGTTGGTTTATTTACATCTTTGTTATATTTGTGCTATATTTCACTAAGTTAGGTATTTAATAAGTTTTTGCGAGTTTTTGTGAAGGTTTTCACCAGGTTCGGAATGCTAAAGCTTTTTAGTCGCACATTGACTATAAGTTTTGCTCGAGCATGGAAGTTGCAATGAGATAGTATGGAGGAGACACTTTCTGGGACCACGTGGGGACAAAGATCAAGCACTTTTTTGGATCTTGTCTGCCAATAAGGACAGGTGTCAACATTTGAGCCAGGAGAGTGTTAGAGGAGCAAAAAGGTGTCGCCACGTGTAAGGATCCGAGATGGTAAGGGAGGATTGATGGAAGGAGTGAAAGATAGAAAATATCAAGAAATGGGACAACACTTGATAACAATACAGATATAACACACGAGCTGAGTGAGATAGGTGGAGAGCGTGCGACAGAAGCCAGGATTTTGATTGTTTGCCAATCATCACTCGAGAGTTTATAATTTTCATTTTAGCTTTTGTAGTTAAAATTTGAAGATGGTGAATGATCCCGAGCTCTCTTTTGTTATCCATTTGAATATGAGCTAAAATACTTTGCACTTGGGTTGTGCGATTTTTGCTTAAACTTGAATATATGTGAATGCTTTGTTTTGTTCAACTCTGAGTTTGTTTATAATTTCGGATTGTCTAATCTCTTGAGGACGGAAGAGACCGGAAGGGTAGATAGGTCGAGGAAATCATAAGTGACCGCTTTTGTTTCATAGGCATATGAACAATTGTGGCTTATTGTCAACCCATGTTAGCATTATTGCATTTGATCGCCATTTTGAGCATAGACATATGTAGTTTGATAGAAGAATGAAGATCTAGCGGAGTGACAACTTATAAGATATTTTGTGCGTGCTTTAAGGGCTCAGAGGATTGCGAGACTATTGTTTTAGCATTTAGGAATGTGATATTGAAGACTTAACATAACCCGAGTGTGCTTCTCATCTTTATTGTTACGTAGTTGGAGTTTGCATGATCATTTTGTGGCAGGAATAGTTATTACTTTTATTTGCTTTACTTGGTGTTATTGTTTATGCTTATTTACATTTTTAGTTAAAGTTCATAACACATCAAACCTTAATTACAAGCAATTTCGTGTGCACGGCTCATACATATACACTCTCTAATGTTTGATATCTGGTCTCTAGGACTATATTACTTGTCGATTGCGTATACTTGCACATAGTTCTGTAGATACCCTGCAGTACACAAGAATAAACATATCCATATCTTGGATAATCATCAATAAAGGTGATAAAGTACTCATAACCTCCACGAGCCTACATGGACATGGGCTCACACGAGTCATAATGGATCAATTCTAACACATCTTCTGCTCGAGCTTGACTAGCCTTAAAAAGGCGTATATGACATTTTTTCCTCTATGTAGGATTCACAAACTTGATGAGGTACAGGTAGGACTGAGTCCAAAAGTACTGTTAAACAAGAGCCTTTGAATACGCTTCAAGTTGATGTGACCAAGTCACAAGTGCCAGAGCTATGTAAGATCCTCATTAGAAGAAGAAGAAGAATTTATCTTTCTAGGATTCTCGATGTTAGATTAATTGTATGCAACATTCATAGAAGATTTATGATGACATTTAATGACATATAGAGAGTTAATCAGCATTCCACAACAGATAACATCATTATTACCAATGATAGAAACACCATTATCAAAAATTACTAATTATCCATTGTAAAACAATTTGAAAAACTAAAACATTGTTTTGCTGAAAACCCGGCACAAGAATCTCTCAACATAACTAACAATAAAAACAAAAAGAGAATCCTCCACTAAAATTGCGCTTCAAACATGCAGGTTTTCCCATGGAGGTGGTACTTCCTGCCATCTCTCAGTTGCCTTCTTGGCTCGATCTCCAGCAAAGTATAACAAACATGGTTACCAAGTCCGTGTCCACCACCCATGAAAGAGTAAAGACAAACTCTAATCATGCTACTGTTATAAATGTATATGGCATACCTTGTCTATCTTTCTTGACTTGACAATATCTTTTCCAATGTCCTTTCCCACCATATTTGAAGCATTTGTCCTTTGCAGTAGCTACCCGAGGCTTCTTGTCAATGTCCATGTCCTTACCAGTTGTCTTCCTAGCCTTCATCTTAGTCACTCTTTTCCACGTTAGAAACTAGGAAATTGGTTTACTCCTTATTTGTTGTTTTGGTGTGTCAAAACTAGACTTTAAGTTTCTAGTCAGTTTCTTCATGTAATCCTTGTATAGGATAAATCAAGTTGTAATAGAAACTAGAAACTGGAAGCTAAAGATCGAAAAGATAGAAACTTAGTTTCTAAAAAGGAAATTGTTAGAACCACTGAAGATCAAGAAAATAGAGATCTAGTTTCTAAACTAGAAACTGAAAAATAGAGCTCGAGAGGTCTGAAATCAAGTTTCAAAACTAAAAGTTGAAGAAACTAAGAAACTAGAAATGAGAAGTCTAGTTTCAGAACTTGAAACTTGAAAGGACTAGAAGATCAGTTTTTGGAAATTGCGTATCACTTGCAAAGCTTTCACAAAGAAGGAAACTTGAAAACTAGAGGAATTTAGTTTTTAGTTTCATAGCTTAAAGAGCACGTGAAAACCAAGAAGTATGTCGAACTCAATCATGTACGAGGAATCTTCATTTTTTAAATTCCTCAAACTAAAACTCGCTCTGACAGAGAGCAAGTGAAAGTACATTGTGCAAGTCAAAAGCAGATAATAACAGTAGCAGAGCAGACTGCTATAGTAGATAAAGAATGTCGATGATTGGACGACATCCATTTTGTCTCGAACAGACAAATATTCAAACGATTGACCAATCTGACCATAAATAGCAGATCACTATTTCAGAGGAGAGCATCTAAAACTTACGTGAAGAACAAGCCAAAACTCTGTCCAAGTAAAAGCTCTCAAAGTACACTGAACATTCCGTGTGTGTTTCGAGAACATGAGTCTGAAGCTTTCAAGCTCTAGCTAATCATTTAGTGTTATTACTTTTCAAGTAATATACACATCAGTCAGTTTTCCTTATTGGAACTCTGATTCTCATGGGCAACTGCCAACCACTGACCTTCTGGGAAGAACAACAAATATCCACCATTCCAGTTTGAAGGCTGCGAGGTGTGTCCTCACTTCAAGACTGAAGAAGGAAGCAAAACAAGTTTCTGTGCGAGTGAGGTAACAGGTCGAAGGACATTGGCATCCAACGGGCTAGTTATAGATCGTGGGGATCTTGTAATCTATTACTTAGTAAATTCTCAGATTAAGTTCCGAAGAGTGGACGTAGGACTTAAGGATCTAAACCACTATAAAATATCCTAATTCGTTTAGTATTTTATTTAAGTTTCTGCATTCTAAGTTTTCATACTGATTTGAAACCTTCAATACTTTCTAAGTATTGAAGTGTGTAATTGAAAATTGAAACTTAAATCTATATGAGACAAAATCCGCTAAATCTAGTTTTCGGAAACTGAAAACTAAGTTTCAGTTTTCAGAGTGCAAGATATTAAAATTACTTATGCTGCATATAAAATTACTCTAATCTCGGGACCAATAACTTCACACCTTTTGAATTAGCTTATGTTGCATATCACAACTTCACAGTCTATCAAATGGACGTGAAGAGTCCTTTTCTGAATGGAGAACTCAAAGAGGAGGTGTATGTTGAGCAACCTCCTGGTTTTGAGCAAGGCACTAAGGTCTACAAGCTGCGGAAGGCATTATCTGGATTGAAGCAAACACAACGAGATTGGTATGAGACATTATCCCAATTTTTGTTGAAGAAAAGATTTTGGAAAAGAAAGATCGACAAGACTCTCTTCTGTATCAAAGATGTTGAGGATGATATTATTTTGGATCAAGGAATTCATCCATGTGTGAGAAGTTTGCCTAGCACATGCAAAGTAATATCTAGATGAGAATGATGGGTAAAATGACTTACTTCATTGGACTTCAAGTTCATCAATCTTTCAAGGGAATTTTCATACATCAAAGGAAGTACACGAAGGATCATCAATAAGTTTTTTCAAGAGAAGACAAAGATACACATAATTCCGATGAGACCAAGTGTTCGAATCACACTGGATGACAAAGGAAAACTAGTTAACCAAACGTGTTTCAGAGGAATCATTGGATCCTTGCTATATTTGGCAACCAACAGCCTAGATATATCTTATGTTGTTGGAGTATGTGCGATATTTCAAGCTAATCCAAAAAAAATCTCACATGGAGGCTGCCAAATGGATCGAGAGATACCTGAAGTACACTGAATAACTAGGAATTTAAGATCTTAGATGTGATAGCTTACTCTCAGTGGTTATTCAGATTCAGACTTCGGAGTATGTCGAATTGTGTTGAGTTTTGTATACTGAAAGTATTTATTACAGTGTGTATACATTCTGCTTTATTTCTTATCTACTAACAAAATTACATGCGAGAACAATGGTATCCTCTTATCTCGTTGATAGGGAGATCATACAATGTGTTTTAGATTGCAGAAAACCGTATGCATTGCTTCACCTAACGAGATATAAATATAGTTATCACAATCAAGACATCATTAAGTATAAGTCTTTCGGTGTACGCTGCAGCATAGCCGGATATATGTGATTTATATTGATCACTTGATATGCTGGTACGTGTGGTTGCATATTTATTGGACTACAGTGAGATGTATCCATCTGTCTGACTTCAGAGAATACAAGATATCGTGTCTTGATTAAGTCTAAACCCTAACGAAGGTTCAGGAGTATGTAGGGGTTGAATGTTGCTTTGACTTACCATGGTGGAGAGCGTGAGTAACATGCTTGTATACCTGTATCTTGGGTGACAACAGTTCATGTAGAATGTCCTAACGGCTGGAGTTAGGTTACCATATCCGAGTGATGGGAAATGGACATTCCCTGAGAAGCTCAATAAGGTTCATCGTGCTAAAGTCCTGTAGGCTGACTAAGTTCTAGCAAGGGTGATAATGTTTGAGTGGTACTGCTCAGAAAAATAAGAAATTAATTAATTGTGTGAAGCATGTTAGAAGCTCCAATTAATTAATGTATGTTCAGTATCCTTAAATATGAGAATTTATCATGTTAATGCAACTCATTCTCATAATGTGATAATAAAGGGATAGGTCAGTATTAATTATGTGGTGAAAAAGAATTCATATTAATTCATTAATTGTGTCCTGGGTTGTGGATATGAGAATTAATTAACTCATAGGCCCACTTTATTATTTGCATTAGGTCTCAGGTCTGGCCCAATTTAATTGCTGAAGAGGAGCCAATTACGGTTTAACCCTAGTACTATAAAAAGTCCATTCTCTCCTCAAATTTCACAAGTCACAACAATTGAAACCCTAAAGAGAGAGAGAGAGAGAACTGGGAAGCGCCATCCTGCAGTGGGAGAAAGAAATTCGACTCCATCTCGTGCAACATAATCTTGTGGAATCCTCACCAATAGCAAGATTGAATTCAAAGGGATACAAATCTGAAGGCCTAAAGCTGGAGAACATCAGATTCTTCTTTTCTATTATATTCTTCAATTAAATCTTGAATTAATATTATAAAATATTAATTCCTCATTCTGCAGATTTAATTTATACGTGTGGTGGAATCTGATTTGGATTTAACATGAAGAAAAACTCAGAACTGCAATAACAAGGTATTCCTATAAACCATCGCATTAAATTCATAGGAGCATGCTAGGTTTTATTATCGATTGGTAATTTTTTATGATATCCATGAATGATTCGGGCTTATATGAATTAAGTGATTCAATTCACGACAACGAAATCCCTGCAGAATTGACTGCAAAAGCACTACCAATACATGACAGTTCCTTGGTTACAAACTAATAAGCTGGTTCACCAAGAAGTAACACTCTGTTGCAACCTCCACGATAGAAGCAGAATACATGGCCGCCACAAGCTACTATGCTCAAATTTTATGGATTAAGAAGCAGCTGATGGATTATGATGTTAGTTCGGGCTGTGTGTCGATTTACTGCGACAACAACAGCGCAATGTGCATCACAAAGAACCCAGTTCATCATTCAAGAACCAAGTATATTGACATCTGCCATCATTTCATCCGTGATCACGTGGAGAAGAAATATGTCTTGATGGAATATATTTTCGAACATAAATCAATTAGCAGATATCTTCACCAAGCCACTCTCAGAAGAGAGATTTAGGGAGTTGTGCATCAAACTCGGTCTTCTAGAGTTAGAAGAGATTTTTATTGAAGAGGAATAAGTCCAAGCTCTCATTTTTAGTTTTTTTTGGTTTTCTGAAGAAGAAAAATAAAACTAAGTCCAAGATCTTAGTTTTGGGTTTTTCGAAGAAGAGTACAAACTGGCACTCCTTTCATCAGTTTCCTAGCCAATCAGCTCGTGTAGATAAGATTGCCACATCTCCAATGTGATTGAAGAGAGATTAGTTTTCCAAATCAACAAACTCGCCGAAGGTGGGATTCAAAGTGTGAAGTGTCAGTTGCACGTTGCATTAAATGCAAAATCTAATGCGCACCAGTTATAGAATGAAAGAGAGTGCGCCACGTTAAAAAAACTCCACAATTTAAGAACGTGAGTAAAAAACGTCATAAATTGCAAGTGTGTTGACTGTAGATCTTTTGAACAAGGATTAATCTAAATGAATCTCAGACGTTTATTGCCATACCCCAAAAGACATCTCCCTTCAGAGGAACGTCTTCATCTTCCTCCTCAAAATCTAGGGAAGCAAAGAGTCACATCTTAGGAATGTGTCCGATGATGATGATGGTGCATCGAATCTCTCGAACGATTTTTCAATAGATGACTGCAATAGATACTCCTCACCTCTTGAAGACAAACCGATGGTTCTCAACTATTTATGGGACATCATTGAGGAACTATGGATACTTGTATATTCTATTCACTCAGAAAAGTTTTGTATACATATTATTGCTCAGAATGGATGAAAGAATCGTCACAGTATCCTTATATGGCAGAAGCATCATCAGGATTAACAAAGGAAAAATCTTAAATCTCTTTGGGATTAATCATTTCTTTTTCAGTTAATTTTGAAGATATCAGAACATATATCAAAGTAAGAAGGAGGCTTCACCACGCTCATCTTGAAAATCTTCTAACTACTCTCCGGGCCAGTTCAGACCATAACTAATTGCAGAGTTTTGTCTGAACACCAAAATTTCAGAAGACAAACTCACTATCTCGTAACCTCCGTCTCTGGAACTTGGGAACTTTAAGGTTCTTCCTTGAACCGTTGATCTATTTGACTAGATGCCCATGAGAATCAGAGCTTGAAGAAAAGTTGTGACTATTGTGTTCTTACAAGGGGAGTAAGAATACCAAAGAAATAACTTGCGCTTAGATACCAAGAAGTCTCTTGTCCTAGATGACACACGGTTATCTATGTAATAGCCTCGAACGTAGAAAGCTTAAAGCATTTATGGATGATTGGCAGGTGTAAGAAGTTCCAGCTAATTGGTAAGTTGTTAGAGAGTATGAAACTCTTCTTCTCGGGACACTTCGTGTATTTATAGACGAAGTTTGAGAAGTTTAAATTTGTTGCCATTGAGAGATATTTTGGATGAAGTCCAATCGGCGTCTCTCTTCTGCGAAAGACAGGTTGCTTGTGCATAAAGTCTGCACCTGCTCCTGCTTTTCTAACACATGATGTCGATATCGTACTGCATGTCAGAACGGTTCTTCTAGTCAGTTCGAGGAATCGAAAATGGTCCAACACCATGATCTTTAGACTTTAAGTAATCTGCATTCTTAAAGTCTTGCCTTTAATAGGATTCCTATTGACTTGTTCTCTGTATCTCTGTGCCCGAGAGTGATAGGCGTGAGTGAAACTGTCCAATTTCATACTGGTGACGTTAGCCAGTTTTCTTCGTGTGAAATCTCCAAACTGGTACTAAGGATTGTAGCCAGTTTCTTATATCACATTGCAAGACCAAACTAGAGTATTTCTAGTTTGTCTTGATCGGTTCTATTACAACTTAATAGGTATCCTATACAGGATTTTACATATTTTGCATAGACTATAGCTAATAGAGATACTCTAAACTGATGGTTTCTATATATTATTTAACACATCAAAATATAACAATCGGTAGGAATACTTCCGAATAGGTAGAATGATTATTGGAACTAGTAGATGATTTTATTTTGTTTGTTTTTGTTGTGATAAAATAAAAAATAAAAAACGATGGTACTCCTTGATTTGATAAATATTTTTTAATTGATTTGATAAGAGATAAGGCATGGAATTTGTGGATGGATTTTATTGTATTATGAAAAAACATGATGTCTGATTCCAACTTTTAATCTCAATTCATATAAAAACAATCAATAAATGCTAGCTAATATAGAGTCCCCATATGTCTTTTCATGTTCTATGTAACCACTTATATTTTAACACAATTCTTTTTACTATTTTTACAATTATAACATTTTTCAAATGTCGACAATATAACATATACAACTTCCTATTTTTTTGCAGTATTAATAAATAAAGATTAACTTTTGTAAGTATTTATTTGCATGCTTTTGATGTTGATTTTAACTATTACTATATGTTGCTATATAGAACTTTACGATTAGTAGGTGTTTTTGATATTTTTTTTTTCAAACATAGTATTTTATCGTGGGAAAAATGACTTTGGATGATCTTTGAATTGTTAATTCAGTTAACTTTTTAAAGTGTCAGTTGACTGACTAAAGTATCAACAAACAAAATCAATTGAACATTTACTCTGTCAAATATTCTTAATTGTCAGTTCCTTCTGAACTGTCAGCTTCTCTCTTCTTCTCATAACTATCGGCAGGTCAGTTATGGACATCAGTTGGACTTGGTCTTTTATCTTCAATTCTTTTAGTTTTTAGTCTAATTTATTGCAACTCAAGAACCTATACAAAATATTATTCTAAAACATGTTCTAGTTTCATCAGGTCTATACAACTGGGATGATTGACTGATATTTTTGAAATATTATAAAGTAAATATAATTCCTAACATTTGATTTGTTATTTTTTTAATCGGATACATAATTTAAATGGGGAAGGATATTTTTATTTGTGCTGAATTTATAAATAATTATTTATAAATAAAATGCTTAACTACCGCATTGTGAGATCAAGAATTATTTTCAAATCTACAACTTTGATAATGTGATAGTCTTAAGATAATAGGGAAAATAGGGAAATATATCCCCATCTTTTACAAATTAGGGAAATATATCCCCAAGTTTTTCTGTTAGGGAATTATATCCCAAAGTATAGTTATGTTAGGTAATTTTGCCCTCATGTGCTGACTAAGCAGTTAAGTGTCATGTGGCGCTGAGGTGATATTTGACTCAATGCCACATGGTGCCGCATCAGCGCCACATGGCTAATGACGTGGCATTTTTAATTTTAATATATATAAATATTAATTAAAATAAAAATATATTTGTAAAAAAAATAAAAATTTATATAAATAGTTATTGTCTTATTTTACTCTTTTTTCAATAATGATTTAATTTTTAATTAATATTTATATAACTTTATTTTCTTCTTTAAATTATTATTAAAATATAAAATTATAAGTTGAGTTATATATATATATATATTATATATACAATATATATTTTAATAATATTTATTTTATTTCGTATGTATTCATTTATTTTTATGAACGAAATAAAATAAATATTATTAATATACATACTGTGTATATAATATATATATAACTCAATTTATAATTTTATGTTTTAATAATAATTTAATAAAAAAAGTAAAGTTATATAAATATTAATTAAAAATTAAATTATTATTAAAAAAAGTAAAATAAGACAATAATTATATATAAAGTTTACTCTTTTTTCAATTATTTTTTTATTTTTAATTAATATTTATATATTTTAAAATTAAAAATGCCACGTCATTTGCCATGCCGCGCTGATTTGACAGCATGTGGTATTGAGTCAAATACCAACTCAGCGCCACATGACACTTAACTGCTTAGTCAGTATAGGAGGACAAAATTACCTAACAGAATTATACTTTAGGATATAATTCTCTAACAGAAAAACTTGAGGATATAATTCTCTAATTTGTAAAAGATAGGGATATATTTCTCTATTTTCCCTAAGATAATATATCTCCATCACACTTTGGTAAAATAACTTAAGTTATTAGAAAACACAGTTTGCAAAGGGACAAGTACCTAACTAGGCAAATCCAAAAATGGTTAGAATACTTGTAAATGTCTATTAGCAATAATTTAGTGACAATATTCCACCCAATACCATGTGATTTGTCCCATACAAGGACACTTGTTTTTAATTCATTATTTATTTTTTACTATTATTACTATTATATCTAATTACAGATAATTTCACGGAGAGATTTGTTCACCTTCCTTTTCTTGTATATTAATTGATGAACACTCATTTTATATATTTATATGTCTTCCCTCGTCAAATTTATAGCACTTTGTTTTTAAATAAACACATTAATTTAAATCTTATCCTACCCTGATATTCACATTAAATTTTGTTCTTCTAACATATACAAAGTGTTAAACCACCTACGCCTAAACTTGGGAATTTATAACACTTTTATTCAATGTAATGTCTTTATATGTTTTTTTTTATGAAATATTTATCGGCATAGCATTTTTAAGATTGCCACTAATTCATTAATTCCAAAATTGTGAGACAATAATACTCTAATATAGAGATAAACTAATCATGAAAAATTATAACTAAAAATAAGTTAATTATTAATTCAGATCCAATAAAATTTTATATTATTTTAATTATTTAGTCATAACTTAAAATTAATAGTAGTCATTTTGGATAATATCAGATAAAGATTTTGGTGATTTTATTAATTATATATGTTGTAAGAAACAATAAGTACAAAAGTAGGGTCATGGCCACTAATTTCCATTGCCGTTGCACGTGGAGTGTAATGCTACCATAATCATTCAGTCACCATTTCCACAATAATATATTGTCATTCAAAACTTACAAATAATTAATCATATAGGTAGTTGGCTACCGACTCAAACCAAAATATTTTTCATTTTTTCGGTTTTTTATCGATTTATTAAGATTTGCACATATTTAATAAATATTTAAACATAAAGTAAAACAAATTAACTATAAAAAAGCATCATCAATTCAAAATCTAAAAATAAAATATAAACTAAGTTTATATCATTAGAATATAATTAACGATTAAATAAATCAACATAATTCGGTTCTTTGGTTTTATGGTTATTTTCTATATAAGATTAAATTGAACCGAAAACTCAAAACTATAATAATAAAAAACCGAAATAATCCTTTTAAAACAATTGTTTTGGTCTCTCCTCATCCGGCCCTCTCACACCCTTTTTTTTCATTTTCAGTCGCCTATTTTTTCTTCACAACTTATTAATAATTTATAGAAGAATTATCGATCCAAAAGATAGTTTAATTATCAATTCAGGATCCGAAAGATGATTTGTCAATCCAGGACCCGAAAAATCATATAATTATCAATCCAGGACCTGATCATGAGGTCCTGGATTGAAAATTGTATGATCTTTCGGGTTCTGGATTGAGAATTGTATGATCTTTCGGGTCCTGGATTGAAAATTTTTATGATCTTTCAGGTCCTGAATTGAGAATTAATCTTTCGGGTCCTGAATCGATAATTAAACTATCTTTTGGATCATGGATCGATAAAACTCCTAATTTATATTACCTCATAAAAATACTATATCATCAAAAAAATATTAAAATCTGAGTAATTTTTTCGGTTAGGGTATGCTCCGCCAACGCCTTTTTCCAAATTCGGCAAAGATCTCACATACTCTTTTGAACAGAAATATATTACTATGTGATGTACATGTAATATAATTTCAATATGTAATATAATTTTAGGGGAAAAGGTTCAAATATATCTGATCAGAGATGGGAAAAAAAATCGAAATACCGGACATATCATATCGAAAATATCGAATTTTTGGTATACCAATGGTAAGGTATCATACCGTACCGAAAATCTTCGATACGGTAACGGTATGATCATCCTAATATCGAAGGTATACCGGCATATATCGTACCGAAAATATAATAATATTTTTGTTTTTCATTTTTATTTTAAAACAATAACTTAAAAATAAAATCATACTCCCTCCGTTCCGGTCAAATTGTCCACATTTGACAGGGCACGTTAACCAATGCATGTGAGTGGTAGTGGAAGTTATTGGGATGAATATTTTATTGATGAGTGTAGAGAATTTGCTATTTTAGGAAAGTGGACTAATATTGTGGGACAGACGAAAAAAGAAATGTGGACAATTTACTTGGGACGGAGGGAATACCTTCTATCTTCACCAAACAATATTATTGATATGAACATATTTATTGAAGAAAAAATCGTAAAAATTAAAGTATATCAAGAAGCTTTGGTATGTTCACAATATATCGAAATAATTATAAGATAAATGGTATATAAATTATGTCATACCAAAATCATTCAATAATTTGATATGCCAAGTAACGGTATATAAATTATGTCATACTGAAATCATACCGACTTATATCGAATCAAACAGAAAACTTCGGTACGCTCACGATAGGGTTTAGGGTTTAGGGTTTAGGTTTTAGGCCAAATTCATTAAAAACCCGTACCGAAAGCAGATGATGTTCAAAGGAACAGTCACGAATTCTTCCCCACATGGAATCCGAGCTAATGGAGCATGGAAAGAGAAAGATCTTTGGATTAGCTTTCCAACACAACTGGAATCGGATCAATCGGAGTTCGAGAGAGGAAGTTATGGCCAAAACCGTGAGTTCGCGCAGAAGGCGCGAGAAATGACCAAGTCTGGAAATTGAAGGACCATATCGATCGACGTGAATGCTTCATATCGATCGACGTGGAAGCCACATCAATCAACGCAAACCTGCTGACGCGAAAATTTGATTAAATTTGAATTATATCATATCTTTAGCCCCAGATTTGATAGGATACACATCCACCTCTATAAATACCTAAGTAATTTCTACTTTTTAGTACCTAATCATTATCTTAGCATCCAGTATTCAATTGTTAGAGTTGTGAGAGTTGGGAAACACGAAACCCTTTTATTTTCTTGTAAGTTCTTTACTTTTATGCAATTTAATATGTTTTCTTTTGGATTTCTATATGCGATGAGTGGCTAGAAACCCTAGCGGGTTCTACGGCAATGAATGATTGATCTTGTATGCATGTTTAATTAATTAACTCAAAATGCATGGTTTTAAATTCCCGATTTAATTATTAGAGTCTAGAATTGATTTAAAATCGAGAGATAAAATTAATTCTAAGATCATAGTTGTTAATCAAAGACCGTGAGTTAAAGATTGATAATAGGAAAAAGAATTTGAATACAATTATTTTTCTGTCTTAAGGGAAGATAATTAATTGTATGGATGAATCTGTGGAATTAAAGAAGGTTGATTATTATTGTGTTATTGAGGCCACACATTCACATAATAGTAACCTATGCTATAATTGTCTGATCAAGAAGTTATAGTACTTTTATGATTTCCCACCAATGCGAGTTAATTGATTTGCATGTATTCTGATTAATTGTTCGCCCTAGAATCTGTGTTCCTTTAAATTTGCTTTCGAAACCTCTTTAATTTCCAGTCTTATTTTCTTTAATTTTATAATACCAAAACCCAGTTTTCTGTTTACTCAAACAATGAGTCTTAGGATCATAATTAGTACATAGGATAATTTCCCCACACAATTCCCTTGGTTTCGACTTGAGTTATAAATTTTATTTGCCATTGTTGCTATAATTAATCTGTAGATTTTACAGTGATCAGGCGCGGGTCTCCTCTGTGCACCCGCACGTTTTTTCGGTGAGCCAGGGACACCGACAGTGGAGAAGATGGAGGTCGGCGGTTCGTGCAGCAGTCGGCGTAGGCCGGGGCAGCGGCAGCAAAGCGGGCTACGGCTGGGGGGTGGCGGATTCGCGGGCTGAAGCCATGCGACATGCATGCATGGCTGCTGCGCGATTCCGACAGGCCTCGCGGCGGCGGCGGTCGTTCGCCGGTGGTGGCCTGTCGGGCCAAGTTCTCGTGAGCTATCGTGCTTGCAATGTGTGCACGGGCCTATGATTCGGTTAACTGGCCCAGTTGTCCAATTTTCTGATAGATCAAATCTTGGAGGCCCAATTTTCAGAAAATAAAGTCAGATCACAGTCCAAGTAGTGGGAGCCCAGTTGAAAGATCTGTGAAATAATTCCAAATATCATTAGGCTACGAGGACTTTTTTTTATTTGCTTTATTATTTGTCTTCGCATGATATATGTGTTTACATTAATTGCGCAGCATATAAGCATGTTGTAGATAATAGGAGCACATTTAAATGCTTTTATTTACAGCTTTAAAGCATGCTATGTGATTTTTTTTGTGTAATTAATTATAACTATAAATTCGGGGTTCATGCCTTGCATGATAGAATTTTAGCAATGTTATAATTATGGCTACATAAAATAATATGTGCAATTGAACCTTATGAATTTAAAATTACTAAGCTTATTATTTAATAAGACCTCCACAAAGCGATCCTTTATTGGAAGTGGGTAATTTATTAGGTAAACGTCTACATGTGTAGCTTACTTAATTTATTATTCATAAGTTCTAATAGATAGGATTTCTTAAAATTAACATTTAGTTCATGTGAGAAGTGGGAGCTCATAGGTAAACGTCTACATGTGTAGCTTGCGTGTGGAGTTTTCATAAGTTCTATAGGGATTGAATTAAATGAGACAACCTTATTATAAGGGTTCAGATGTATTAATTAATAGATCCTTATATGGGAGGGTTGGCTTTGGTGGTAAGCTAGCTTAGATATTATCCAGAGTATAACTAATTTGTGATGTCCCTGCTCATTAGGATAATATGGTCTTAAGTTAGTCTCCAATTTTTAATTCCATTTGTCTAAGGAACCCTGGCATGGATTGGAATTAAAGGACTGGAATTGAAAGATGCAGTCTGGTTAAGTGTTTTGTTGTAAACGTTTACATGTGTGGCTTGCAATAGTAATACTTAGGCAAATTGGAGGAAACAATAATATTGTTTTATCATAAGGTTTCAGTATTTAATTGTTTCAATTGTTTGCGACTATGTTTTAATTTATGCTTTAATTTATTATTTTCAGACATGTCTTTACCAAATGTGATCAATATCTTAGCACAAAACCAATTAACCGGTCCCAATTTTCAAGAATGGAAATGCAACTTGGATTACATCCTTGTTGCAGAGGAACACAAGTTTGTCCTTGATAAGCCTCGTCCGGCAGCTCCCACTAATGCGTCGACTGATGAGGAAAGGAGCTACTATAATAAGTGGCTCAAGTCAAACAATATAGTGAAATGCTATATAATGACTACGATGTCAAAGTACTTGCATAGCAACATCATTCATATGATAATGCAAGTGACATTATGGACAACCTCACAGCGACCTATGGTGAGTCGGACCGAGCTGTTAGATTAAATCTCATGAGGGAAATCATGGGAAGGAAGATGTCTGATAGTAGCTCGGTCAGAGAACACGTGGTCGGCATGACTCATCTCATGGATAAACTCACGCTACACGGAGGTGGTATCGATGCGGAAGCGCAGGTTGATATCATTCTCAACTCTCTGCCAAAGTCTTTTGAGAACTTCAGGCTGAATGCTGTCATGAACAAGAAAGAGTACACTCTTAATGATTTTCTCAATGACTTGATGGCAGCGGAATTAATGATGCTTCCAGAAAAGGTTGCTTTGGCTACTTCAGAAAACTGTGTTGTTGTGCTGGTTGGCAAGAGGCGCAAAGGAATGTTTAAGAAGAAAGCCAAAGGTACAACTTCTGTGAAGAAGTCAAAAAGAACACCGAGCGTGCCTGCAAAAAGGGACAAGTGTTTCAGATGTGAAAAGGCTGGAAACTGGAAGAAAGATTGTCAAGTCAGAAAGACTGGACAAGGTGCGTCATGTGCATTTATAACGGAAACATGTTTAGCATCGGTTTCTACTTATTCTTGGGTAGTGGATACTGGAGCTACTGATCATGTTTATTATACTTTGCAGAGGTTTAGGCCGACAAGGCAGCTGATGCATGACGAGATTACCATCTTAATGGGCAGCGGAGAGCGAGTCTCAGCAGTAGCCATTGGAGATTTTACTTTATGCTTTGAAAACAATGTTTTAATTTTGAGAGATGTTTTATATGTGCCAGTTTTTTGGCAGAACTTCATTTCAGTTTCCAAGTTATTTAATGATGGATTTTCAGTTATTTTTTATAGTGGAGTTTCTATCATTGGTAATAACGGTGTTATCTGTCATGGCAAACTCATTGACTCTCTCTATATCATTGATTGTATGCATAAATCTTCCGTGAATGTTGCAAACTCATCCAATAATAATCATCATTTAAAGAGAAAGTTTTCTTCCGATGAGGATCAAACATATCTCTGCACTTGAGACTTGGTCACATCAATCTAAAGAGGATTAAAAGATTAGCATGCGATTGGGCTCTTGGAATCTTTTCAAGTGGTACCGCATCAAATCTGTGAATCCTATATAAAGGGAAAGATGACGACCAGGCCTTTTAAGGCAAAGTCAGTCTCGAGTAGAGGATGTGTTGGAATTGATCCATTCTGACTTATGTGGACCGATGTCCACGCAAGCTCGTGGAGGTTATGAGTACTTCGTCACTTTTATTGACGATTACTCAAGATTTGGATATGTCTATTTGCTTTGCTACAAGTCTGAATGCTTTTAGAAATTCAAAGAGTTTAGGGCTGAGGTAGAAAAGAAGCTAGGTAAGACTATCAAGACACTACGATCGAATCATGGTGGAGAATACCTCAGTAACAAATTCTTGCAGTACTTGTCAGATAACGGGATTACATCCCAGTGGACTGCACCAGGAACCCCTCAACAAAATGGTGTAGCGGAAAGGAGAAATATGACTCTTTTGGAAATGGTCAGGTCAATGATGAGTTATGCAAACTTGCTGATTTCGTTTTGGGGATATGCCTTGGAGACAGCGGCCTATTTGCTTAACCTGGTACCTTCTAAATCAGTTCCTAAAATGCCTCTGGAACTCTGGTATGGACGAAAGCCAAGTTTAACCAGAAAGAGGGTTTGGGGTTGTCCAGCATATGTGCTGACAAAAGAACCTGATAAGTTAGAAAGTAGGTGTAAGCTGATGTTATTTGTAGGATATCCCAGGCAAACGAAAGGTGGTTACTTTTATTGTCCTGAGAATCAGAAAGTGGTTGTCAGTACCAACGCAAGATACTTGGAGGATGAATATGTGAGAAACCACAGATCCAAGAGTGAAATTATCCTCCATGAGCTTGGGGATAAGGAAGCGGATTCCATCAGGAAAGCCCAGTGTAGTGGTAAATCTACCTGTAATAGGTGAGGGAATACCAACACTGCCATCAATGCAAGGTATGGAACCAATGAGTATTGTGCCAACTACTGACACAGCTCAGATGCCTCTTCGCAGTGGGAGGGTTGTCCACCAACCTGAAAAGTACATGTTCGTGGGAGAGTTGTCTGACTTGATCCCCAAAAATAGACTAGATGATACCGACCCCTGGACATACGCTGAGGCGGTATCTGATAAAGATGCGGACAAATGGCTGATCGCCATGGATTTGGAAATAGAATCCATTACGGCTATGAATGTATACCCGAAAAATGATTTTCCAGATGGCTATCAAGCCATAGGGTGCCAATGGGTATATAAAAGAAAGAAAGGAGCGAATGGTGAAATTACAGCTTTCAAAGCAAGGCTGGTGGCCAAGGGTTATAGTCAGAAAGAAGGTGTAGACTATGACGAGACCTTCTCATCGGTAGCCATGCTTAAGTCCATTCGAAACTCCTGGCCATAGCAGCACATATGGACCAAGAGATCTGGCAGATGGATGTCAAAACTGCGTTTTTAAACAGTTACCTTGAAGAAGGTAGGGACATCTATATGCAACAGCCAGAAGGTTATGTGAGGAAGGGAAAAGAACATTTGGTCTGGAAGCTTAAGAAGTCGTTGTATGGACTTATGCAAGCTTCACGGTCATAGAATCTGCATTTTGATGAAGTGCTTAAATCCGATGGATTTTCACAATGTTCAAATGAGAGTTGCATGTACTGTCTATGTGTCAGCGGAAGCGTGGTGTTCCTTGACTTTATGTAGATGATATTCTCCTATTTGGCGACAATGTGAAAGTATTATCGGGAATAAAGGGCTGGTTATCCGAACAGTTTCATATGAAGGACCTTGGGGAGGCAGGATACATCCTAGGGGTAAAAGTATTGCGGGAGCGCAAGAAAAGGATGCTGACCTTGTCTCAAGGGTCATATGTGGATACTGTGATTGCCCGTTTCAGCATGCAAACTGCCAAGAAAGGTCTGTTACCCTTCAGACATGGCATACATCTTTCCAAGGATCAGTGTCTGGTGACACAAAAGGAGAAAGATGAGATGAGCAATGTGCCGTATGCATCGTCTGTGGGGAGCCTCATGTATGCAATGCTATGTACGAGGCCAGATATCTGCTTTACTGTAGGCATGGTAGCAAGATATCAGTCTAACCCTAGACAGGCGAATTGGACCGCGGTAAAGCACATACTCAAATATTTGAAAAGGACTAGAGACTATTGCCTCGTCTATCAGTGTGAGAAGTTGTGCCATGTGGGTTATACGGATTCGGATTTCCAGTCAGATCGAGATGAAAAGAAGTCCACCTCTGTCTATGTGTATACATTGGGAGGTGGGGCCATATCATAGAGGAGTGCAAAGCAGAAGTGTGATAAGCTCATATTTATACTCACTTATCTATATTTTTCTCCATTGTTTCAAGTGTTTTACATTTTGTTTTTACTTATTTCTGTGTATGAGTCTATTTTGGAGGGTGTTATGCCTTTGATGGGTGATTTTTGCAGGTTTTAGGCCAAATTCATTAAAAACCCGTACCGAAAGCAGATGATGTTCAAAGGAACAGGCACGACTTCTTCCCCACATGGAATCCGAGCTAATGGAGCCTGGAAAGAGAAATATCTTTGGATTATCTTTCCAACGCAACTGGAATCGGGTCAATCGGAGTTTGGAAGCAAAAGTTATGGCCAAAACCGTGAGACTGCGCAGAAGGGGATCGACGCGTGCATTCCTGTCGATCGACAGGATTTTTGTCGCTCGACACAGAGGCCCAACTTGAAGAATCGACACAAATTTCAACCCGGATTTCAACTGGATGGTTGTGTCGATCGACAGCCTGCCTGTCGATCGACATGGAGGCCCGAAAAGGCTGTTTTTGGCCTGTTTTGGCAGTTTTTGCTATTTTCACTCAATACTGAAATCAGGTTTTTTCCCCCCTCTATAAATATGAACTCTTAGGAACGAAAATTATCTA
>JAPKLW010000273.1:594279-625218 GCA_026898455.1 Plectranthus barbatus | reverse complement strand
AATTAATAATCTAGGATTTAATTGCCTGACCAAGGAATTTAATCCATGAAAATCTATGTTTTCCCCATTGCTGAGTTGATTGATATTTACATGTTGATGATTAGATAATCTACCCTAGGATCTGTGCTTTCTTTAATTGTTTTAAAACCCTTTAATTTCTTGCAATTGTCATCTTTAAATTTCCAAACAAAACCCCTTTTCTATTTTCCTCAAACATCTATGATTTATTAATTATAGCTAGTACTTTGGATTTATCATTGCACAGTCCCTGTAGGATCGACCACCTACGGGTGTAAAAATTTATTTGGCTAACCTCTAAACTGCAGTTATCAAAGTGCATTGCTGACTCCACCATGGAAGAAGAATATGTGGCAGCTTCTAAAGCTTTGAAAGAAGCAGTATGGTTTCGAAACTTTCTTCTGGAGATGGACGTGATTCCTAAGCTGCCCAAGACTATCACGGTATATTGTGATTATTCGGGACCTGTGGTGAATTCAAAGAAACCACGAACTCACAGAGCATCAAAACACATTGAGAGGAAGTACCATATTATACGAGAAATCGTAGCAAGGGGTGATGTGTTGGTAGAGAAGATTGATACAAAGAATAATCTTGCGGATCCATTCACAAAAGCTCTGCCTCAGAAGGTCTACGAGATGCATGTACGTAACCTTGGGTTGAGGGCAAAGCCAGCCACGTAGAATGATTGATGTAATAGCTAGATTAGTTTAGACGCGTTATACTCTGGAAAGCACCTGTATAATGCTTTGAGTATAAGTGGCAGATTGATGGATGTATATACTAAAAGCATTATGATTGGTATATTATGTACAAGGTCGATTGGTTAATATACTGGGAATCATAAATGTTGTATGTTCATCTCCTGTCTGAATTAACAAACATGTGTCGCAAACGCAATTATCCTCTTATCTCGTCGATAGGAAGATCATACGATGTGTAGTAGATCACGAAAGATCGTATGGATCGTTTGACCTAGCGAGATATAAATAGTTATCACAGCTAAGACAGTTCCAGGATAAACTGTCGGTGTAGGCTGCAGCATACGCAGTAATAAGCATCTTATCTTGGATGGCTTGGTATGCTGGTGTGGGGCACACATTGATAAGGACCTAAGTCGAGATCGATTCTTTTATCTGACATTAAAAGAATCTAGATCTCTATGGCTTGATGAGATCCTAAACCTATATGAAGGTACAGAAGTATACAGAGATTGTGTATCACTTTGAGTTGCAGTGAAAGGCTCTAGTTGAGCTTGTATATCTTTATCTTGGGTGATAGCAGTTTGTGTATGACTGTATGGTACTGGAACTAGGTAACCACATCCAATATAGGATGGTGATATTCCCTGAGCAGCTCAAAAGGTTCGTTATGCTAAAGTCATGCAGGCTGATTAAGTTCAAGCATAAGTGAAAAGGTTTGAGTGGATTGACTCAGGAACATAAGATGTTAATTAATTAAATGGCTTGTTAGAGCTTAAACTAATTAACGAATGTCTATAATCTTAAATGTGGGGATATACCGAGCCCATGCAAACCGTACCTCAAAACGTGGTAGCAAATATGTAGGACAATATTGATTCTCTGGTGGAATGAATCAATATTAATTAATTAATTATATTCTAGGTTGAATATGAGAATTAATTAATTGATAGGGCTTATTTGCTATTTGCATTCTGGTCCCTGGTCTGGCCCATGAAAACTCATGCCAGTAGGAGTCCAGTATTTTCCTATAAATAGGCCTCAGATTCTCAGATCAAAATACACCACATCATAAGATCATATGTTGCAACACAACAAATCAGTATTTTGGGAGCTGTGGTGATCGACTAGATCTGAGAAACGAGGAGGAAATTCTGCTTCTCAACCGGGCAAGGAATCCGAAGGGAATCTTCACCAGATATTCGGATTGGAGTTGGGATACAGATCGGAAGATCAGATCAGGAGAATCATGTTCTTTCTTCTCTCCCTCTTTGTTTTCGAAAATTACTAATTAATTTTCATAGATTTAATTCTTTAATCTGTTAGGAATACATCTTGGTGAGTGGGAAAAAGGATCGAGGATCAAATCTCTACGCACTCGTTCTTCATGTTTCTACAATCCTGGTATTCCGCTAAAACCCCCTATTGCATAATCAATAGGAGAATGCTAGGATTAATCTTAGGCATAGCAATTTATTTTTGATATTCCAGTTATCGATCTTGGCAAACGGATTAAGTGATTCAGTTCACAAATCCCTTCACGAGGCTATCAAAGCTTTCTGTGTGTCACAATTGTGAACACAAGACTCAAATTATCTGTTCTTGAGTTATTCTCTTGGTAATCTTTCTCTCCAAGAAAGATTACAACAGTCAAGTACGTCTAGTACTCTGACTCTTACGGGCTTATCGATGCCGTGCTGATAGTTTCAGGGAAACTCTAAACACCCCATTCCGGCGATGAGGAGGTTACGTGGTGTGCCCACACTCCAAGGAGCTGCGAAGTGAAGGACGAACAAAGAACCAGGCTAGGGAGCTTGTGGACTGAAGGACGAGGCATTCTTCAATAAGCGATCGATCGTAAGAGCACTTTGTGTAATCCAACACTTGTTGTCAGCTTGCTTGTCTTTCAAACTCGACACTCAAGTGTTGTAGTGTATATTGAAAACTGACACTAAACATACTTGAACCTAAGTACGTGAATGATCGCTAAAATTCTTACTAGCGATTTAGCAAAGCTAATAATATAGCGGCAAATAAAATTATCGTATCTCAGGGGAAAGAAGTAACGAAGAATCCTAAGTACTAAAACGTAAGTTCATGAAACACTGGTTAGGAGAAATCAAATTTTGGTTTTGAAAAAGTTCGAATCTTTAAACTATCATGCGAGTAAAATAATAAATGCGAAGAGAAAAGTAAACTGGTAAATTCAAATATAAGAAGCACAGATTCCAGGGATATCTACCTATCAAGTATTACATGTATGGATAAATCGATTAAATCCCAATTTAATTCCTACTCGTAGTGAAACATCAGAAAAGTATTATGAATTTCTTTGTTGGACAATTCACAAAGTTGATTAATTAATTATCTATCTCCTGTCGGTCTCAAGATTAATCAATTAACTCCAAAAAATCTACGGATCTATTCCTATAATCTATTTTCCTCTTTTCAGACAAGAAATCAGTTTATATTGTGAAAACTATTTCCATTGAAAACTATCATAGTTACGTCTCCAATTCTCAACTAATTAATCCTAAGGTGTGGCCAACAACTCAAGATTATGAATAAGCACAGAATTCACAAACTACGATGGGAAAAGAAAATTAATTCAATTCATCAAACAAGCATACTTGATAGTTCGAAACCCTAGAATCTGAAAAAGGTTTAGTTACATATATTCATCAAAGATAAATAAAACCTGAATTGCATAAAAACTTGGGTCAAAATGTCTTCCCACAAATATCTGTCTTCAATCATAAAACTCAAATACAACTTTGAATCTCTAAAAACTAAAATCTGGAGTGAAGCACACTAAGATAATCAAAAGGTACTCTAAAAGTCGAAATTACTAGGATATATATAGAGGTGGATGTGTATCCTATCAAATCTAGGGCTAAAGATATGATATAATTCGAGTTTAATCAAATTTTCACGCCAGCAGGTTTGCGTCGATCGACGTGGGATGGTCCTTCAATTTCCAGACTTGCCCCCTTTTGCGCGATCTCACGATTTTGGCCATAACTTCCTCTCCCGAACTTCGATTGACCCGATTCCAGTTGCATTGGAAAGCTAACTCAAAGCTCTATCCATTGCCATGCGCCAATAGCCCGAATTGATCGTGTGGAAGAACTCTTCACTGCTACTCTTACACGTCACTGCTTTCGGAACGGTTTTCCGGTGAATTAAAGCCTAAAACCTGCAAAAACACCAAAATATGCATAACACTACCTAATATTGACTCATGCATAAAATATATATATAAATTCAATAAAACTACATAAAATAGTAGAAAATAATATAGATAAGTGAGTGAAATAATGAGCTTATCAGTGAACTAAAGATTTTACAAACCAAATTGACTTGTCACCATCAATTTGGATAAATGCAAGCTTACTGTAAAACTAATTAATTTTCACTGTGCAACTTACTATTACTTTGATAAACCGGGACCAATACTTATATTCATATAGTCAATAATATTTGGAGTGTTTTAACTGGATTTGGTTTTCCCAATTGAACATAGATAAATTGTTCAACTTATGGCTGAGTAAAATACATTCAGTTTATAATGCATGTTTTGATCTGATATTGCAATATTGAATAAAGTTGAAAAGTCTCTTCATAAACATTTTAACGAATATTTTAGTACATAAAAAAATCTTAATTATCAAATTTTGTGATTGATCATCTCTCTTCCACTTCCACTCCCTTCGAGAAATAGAGTTTGAGAAAAATGGATCTAACCCAAGGTATCCACATTTGATTCATTGTTGCACATCATAATCTTGTGACGGTCTAAAGAGTTTATATGGTAACATGTTTTTTATTTTTCCTTGTGAGAGAATATTATACCATCCTAGATTTATATATATATATATAAAAACTATGTTTTGTAATGTTTCTAATTATAAAAATATACAAGTACCATTTTTTACATTCATCCATTACAAATTGACAAAAAAAAAAAAAAAAACCTTATATCAGCGATTATATTACCAAAATCGCCTCAATTTAAAACTACCAGCTTTTTTTATTTAAAGGAAACATTAAGTTTTTTAGGGAAAAAAAAAAGGTATTTTAAGTCTTAGTTGATGTGGAAATCTTGTGAGTTGTTAGCGCCTGGCGGTGGTTTGAATATATTTTAGGGAAGGTCTCAAGTTAGGCATGCCTAAATCATTTAGCGGGTTTTATCCATTAATTCAACTCAAATCCATTTAATATACCCTAATTAGGAATTAATAAACCCTATTTAGAATGGGTGAACCTATTTGGGTAGGATAAAACCCGTCTAAACCGTTTAAGTCTGCCTAACGCAAGTTTTTGCCTATATTTTAAGATTCTTTTTGCTTCAAATGATAACTAATTAAAAATCACCATTAATTTGCAATACATTAGGTCACTTCTTTGAAACAAGGATTCCATTGAATTAAAATTGAAGGGTCTACATAATTCAAACAACATTAAGGAACTCTTTAGTTGGTGGATTTTGGAGAATGAAATCCACCATTTAATTATAATATATTGAAAGTAAGGAAAATTATAAAAAAATATCTTAAAATATTAATTAATTATGAAAAATATTCTAATACTCTCTTTTCTTTGAATTATATCCTAACATTTTTTTAACTAAAAATACTTTTCACTATGAAAAATACCCTAATGTTTTACTTATTACTGAATTATATCTTAATGTTTGCTTTTATCAATTAAAAATATCCTCAATTGGTAATGCTGTTAAGTTTTTTATGAATCATATATTAAATATTTTGTGATATTTCCATTATTTTTTTTTATATATGTAGCATATATTATATTAAAATTAACGTATGATTCATTAAAATTTTAATACCTATAATGTTGTAGGATATTTTTAATTAATAAAATTAAACATTAAGGTATCATTTAATTATATGATAAATTTTAGGATATTTTTTATAATGGTGAATATTTTTAATTAACAAAATTAAATATTAAAATATAATTTAAAAAAAATATTATAATATTTTTTATAACTGCCAATACTTTAGTTTATTTTTCATAATTCTTGTTTGAAAGTATTAACTAATCTCTATCCTCGTATTTTATTCAATCCAACATAAATATATAAATAAAGGGATAAGGGTTAATTTAACCCTTCAACTATTCAAGTAGGATCAAATTATTCTCTCTGTGACTATTTGACTCAATTAAACCCTTCGACTTTGAATATTGGTTCACATAAACCCTTTTACTTTTAAAATGACTGGAATGCCCATTTAGAAATAGCACAAATATTTTATAATTCTAAACTTATTTTAATTTCTTTTCTTTTGTATTACTTATATTATTTTGATTTTTTACTTTTAAGTTGTGAAAATAAAAATACTCAATGTAACAAAATAAATACAAAAAATATTTTTTATATTTATTTTGGATTTATTCGATAATGTAAAACTTTAAATTTCTAATTTCTAATATATTATAAATATATTTCCACGTACATAAATCTTATAACTTCTTATAAGCCATGTTTTCAAATAGATTTACACTCATTATGTTATCTTGTTAATTATAAATTTCACATTTTATAAATCTTTTAGAATTATTAATAAAATAATTATCGTTAATAGAATAATTAATATGATCTTTTAATTTTAATAATCTTATTATCCACGTTTTGAAATTTAATTATTACCTCGAATGTTTTTATTTGCACAAATGTATAATTAGTAATTACTTTCACATTTGATAATTCGTTTTGATATTTTGTTATTATATTATCAATTGTAAAATAACCAATATTATAATGAGATTATTTGCACAAATGTATAATTAGTAATTACTTTCACATTTGATAATTCGTTTTGATATTTTGTTATTATATTATCAATTGTAAAATAACCAATATTATAATGAGATTATTTATTGTACAGTATGTGAAAATTAATAATTTATAATTTCCTTTGCGTTAAATAAATAATTAGAATTTAATAAATTTGAGTAAGTGAAATTTTTACTTATAATATATTATAAATTAAATATTTACAAATTTACGTAATCCAAAATAAACATAAAAAAATTGTGTATTTTTTTAATTGCATTGAGTGTTTTTAACTTCACTAACTTAAAAATAAAAAAATCAAAATAATATAAGTAATACAAAAGAAAAGAAACTAAAATAAGTTTAAAATTATAAAATATTTGTGCTATCCAAAGGGGTATTCTAGTCATTTTAAAAGTATTAAAAAGGTTTATGTGAACTAATTTAAAAGTCCAAGAATTTAATTAAGCCAAATAGTTAGAGAGAGAGGCTAATTTGATTCGGATTAAATTGACCCTTATCCCATAAATAAATAAATAAATAAGCACATGCATGAGGTGGATGATTCTGACATTGTGTTTCTCATTTATTTCACAAGCTAGCTTTTTGTAATAGTGAAAAACATGATGATGTATGAATTGATCATAGGATAGAATTAGAAATTTCACAAATATTCAAAACTTTACATCTCAATCATCGATTGCTACAGCAACCAAACACTTGAACAAGTACAGTTAGAACAATCACAATATTTGTAACAATCTCTACTCCATCTTCAATTCAAATGTATACATACATATAATATATGAATATGAATATAAATATAAATATAAATACAAATACAAAGGTCCTCCTCACCTAGAAGATACTGTAGTAGTGACAGCTCTAGCGAATCCATTGATGGCGCCATAGCTCTTGGAGCTGAACCCCAAACACCCCAGCAGTCCCTGCCGGTACGGCAGGAACGTCTTCTTCCTCATCTCCTCCGCCTGCGCCCGCTTTGCGGCGTAGTGCAATTCGTGCGCCGACATCATTCTTCTTTCGTTTTTGGCCGCTGCCTTCTTTTTTCCCTTGGAATTGTCCATTCTCTTTTCTTTATTGATGGGCGAGAACGACCAGAACTTGTGCCCTTCGTTGCGCCCTTCGCTCTTGCTTCTGTACAGAAACTCCTTCAGGAACACCCACCGCTTCGACGACGACCGAGACGCGCACGGCGTCGTTTCGTCGCTCTCTAATTTGGATTCTTCGGTATTATCGGGGTGGATTTTGTCGTCATCGGCGTCGGATTTCTCGCGGCGGAATGGCGTCGTTTCGCTCCGAACCGGCGACATGGATCTGGTCCGCCGCCTCAGGGATCCGGCGCGGAGCTTCAAATCCCTGCCCCGCGGGAGCGTTTGATCGTCTTCGAAGGCGTCGTCGGACTCGATTAGAGGATCGAGGATCTGAGGACGTTGGAGGTGTGTGGAGAGCTTCATCGGTCGGATCTGGCCGTTGAAAAACAACTCGTCAGCGGAGGTCATGTGTTCCGGCGAGGTGGCGGCGGTGGAGGGCAGCGTAGCCGAGAAATCGAACTCGTAAGAGCAAGTAGTGGAGTCCGTAGCGGCGGCGGAGGGGTAGGATTTGAGGGCGGTGGTGGAGAGGACGAAATGCATGGGACTGGCAGGTGCACTGTAGTAAAATCCAGCGAGGTGCGTGGCGCGGCCGGGGCTGGAAGGGGCGCTGACGTAGGGAGTGGAGCTGCAGCTGTCCATTTCGTCGAGGAAATCTTCTTCTGCGGCGGCGGCGGCGGGGCTTCCGATCTCCTCTTCCATAATAATTATTTGTGGAAATGGGAAAAAGTGGTGAAATGGAGTATGAATGATGAAATTATATAGTTCTGCTGCTATCACGTGCTATCACATTACGCTCTTATCTTGTGTATTTATTTCTCACAGTAACGCACCACACACTAGCGTACAAATTTGGAAAAATTATAATCAAAATACTGGTGAGTTATTTATTTATGTATCTAAATAAATTTTTATATATTTAGTTAGAGTTCGATAATTAAATATATCATTTTATTTTAAAAAATTATATTATTTGCAATAAAGAAATACATTATTTCAATAAATTAAATACATTATTATATTTTTTTTTCTGTGTAAAAAATACATTATTTGTAACACGAAAATATATCATTTGCAATAAAAAAATATATCATTTCAATAAATTAAATACATTGTTGAGGTTCGATTTGAATGTGAATCGGAGCCCCGAGAACTAGAATATAATATGAAATCTTTACAGATAAAAAGCGAACTTAAATGGTTATATAAGTATGCAAGAAATGCTAACGGCTGATCTATAGACTGACTACTAATTGTATTAGGATAAAAAGACGATATAAATGTGGTTTAGAGAGCTGATACAAGTACTCTTGATTGATCCCCATTTTCCTCGTTTTGAAGAGTTATTTATAGGGGTCTTGTAACCCTAGGGTTTCCGCGCCGTCTTCAACCGCCTGGAGTCGAGCCCGCGATTACCGGGGTGGTTGGCTGGTAGTGGGGCCTGGCAGTTACGAATCCTTCGCGTGGTAGCCGTTGGTCCACCCGTTGAGATGTTTAAGGGAGCGAGGTGCGTGGTTCCTTCATCGAGCTCCCTTCTTTGTTGAAATCGAACTAGATAGGGTTGCGGGAGGAACTGACCGGACTCCTTTCGATACTATGCGAGCTGCTTCCGTCATTCGAACTGCTCCGTGCTTGATCCTATTCAGCTCGAGCCGGATGTTTTTCCTGTTGTTGGGTCGATCACGGGCTTGGCCCGCGTTTAGGATCCTGCCCATTACTTTTATCGGGTCGGATCAGGTCCGGACCTCCAACAATAGCCCCTTTGACTTAGCTGATTAGTTTTCGTAGTGGTCAGTTAAGTCAAAATATTAGTGGTCCGATATACAGAGATATTTCCCAGGTTGCGGTCCTTCGGACCACTTCGGGAGTGGTCCGGTATCATTCGAGTGCTTTTTAAGCACCTCTTTGGCTTTCCTGGACCAGTTCCTCTGTGGGGGTCCCGGCCCGTGCAGCCCTAGAAAGTTGCTACGGGTGCTGTCGCCGCGGGCCCGAATCCGCGGCGTTTACTTGGGGCAGTTCGGGTTCTGCCTTATTAATTTTTCTGACCACCTGGTGAGCCCCTACTGAGTTAGACTCATGGTTGTGGGGTCTTATATGGTGTGCGCCTGGGTGCGGGTCCCAGGGCAGATAATTTTTCTGGTCACCCGGCATCGCTCAGACTGCTTTGAGCGAGTTGTCTTTGGCGAGCTGCTTTATGTCTAGTTGCTTTCGTTGAGCTGCCTTTAATGGGTTTGAAATTTGGGCGGCTTTCGCCACTGGCAGTTGTGTAATTTCGCAAAAATCCGGGGTCGGTTTTAGAGAAGTTGAGGGGGCGTTTCGAGTTAATAACCGCCGTTTGGGATTCGTGTCCCTCACTTTCCCCCAAGCAAAACACTTTTCTTTCTTTCGATTCGTGCAATTTCCGGCGATTTTGTTCTTGTTCTCCGACGACCAAAACACCGTTGCGACTACGATCCTACCGGGTGGTTCTTTCTTCCAATTCTCAGGTAAACTTCTAAACATTCCTTCTCTTCTTTGACGGATTTCTTTCTTTCCTCTGGTTTTCGCAGTTCTTGCTCCGTCGTAGGGTTGGTTTTTGGTGGGGAGTTGAGCTGACCGGGGCTCGCGCCTCCCCCTTTTATTTTCTTTTTAGGTTAATTTAATCCGAAGTCTAAAATTTTAAGATGAGTTCTGATCCTATTGATCGTGAGGGTTCGACGCCCCCTTTTACGCCCTCGCCACCTAGGGCGCCAAATGCCCAACTTTTTGTTAGGCCGGACTGGAGCTTGTTGTTCCAGGGGTCGGAGAGGGCTGGCCTGATACGTGCGTAAAATGACCTATATTTTGATGTGTGCACATGCTTGTTTGTGGCTATTTTACTCCCGTATCATATGTTTTTGTCGTACTTTGGTTGTGTTTCGTGTTTTGTGTGTTTGATTTGTGTAGGATAGGTTTTGGGCATAAACGAGCGTTTTTGGTGGAGTTTTGGGGGAAAATCAAGTGTGTTTGGAGTTTGGAGAGCTCGACCGGCCGAGCGGGTGCAGGACCGGCCGAGCGAGGCTTTCAGAGGGCTCGACCGGCCGAGCAGGAGCAGGACCGGCCGAGCCAAGCCAACAGAGAGCTCGACCGGTCGAGCCAAACTTCGACCGGCCGAGCCAAAATGCAATTTTCAGCATTTGGCAGTTTCCAGCTTCGACCGGGCGATCCGAGGCCCTGTTTGCTCATTATAAAAGGGGGAAAAACAGTTGTTTCATAACGTTGGATAACTTTTCATAACATTAAATAACCACCTCCTAAATTCTCTCTACGAATCCATTTCCATCTCTTCCAAAACCTATCAAGAGCTTAATTCATCAATCCTTGGAGGAGAATTGAAGATTCAAGGTGGTAGATCAAAGCATACAAATCCAATTGGGGAAGATTTCAATCTCTACTTTTCAAATTGTAATGGATTTAATTGAATTCAAACTTGTATTTGTACAATTGAAAGGAAAGAAGTTCTAATTCTATTTGGATGTTGATTTGAATGAAGATGCATTGAAGATTAGGTTTGATAATTGTTGTTTACCTTCCTCTTTGTGATTGAAGCATACTAGAGCTTGTTCCTATTCATCTAGATGTAGGTAATAGCCAGTTTAGATGATAATTGACACAATCATTGCAGCCAACACGCGGATAGGCGTGTCGTGAATAGTATGACTTCTTGTGTTCCTTGATCCAATCCCTGTGCGGAGATAGGGCATAGGGCGATGATTTACGTGCTTTTAGGAGTGGTCCAGGATCCGATAACGTAGCTGTTTGAGGATTTCAGTATCATCTACGGTTGGTTCACCGTGACTGGGGATTGACTAGTGTAGGGCAAGAGTTCATCCAATTAGGAATTAAAATGTGTTTACATCATTGATTGACCTAATTTGATTGCATCTAAGTTCATCTCAACATCCTATCTTCCTAATTTGAGCATTTGTTTGTTTCGGTTTACCAAATTTGTGAAAAGGATTGATTGATTGTAGATTGATTGTTTAATTCATGTTTGTAATATGTTGATAGCATAGGTTTACATTGTTTGCCTAGTTGGTTAAAAACTACTCAACGATTGATTTTGCCTAGCTATAAGACTTTGTCGTAGTATCTCGGTATCCTAGCGGGCGAAGCGAAGAAGAACCTGGATTTGATATTTTATTCTTTGTGTAGTTAAGAGTTTAATTCGATTGAACTTTTAGCTGCATCAAGTTTTGGCGCCGTTGTCGGGGACTTCATTTAATAGGTTGCTAGATATTGGGGGAAAAGTGAAGCTTGTAGGCTAGGTGTTTGTTCTATTGCTTGTGTGAATTGTTTTGCTTGTAGTTTGTTGTTTGATAGTTGAATTTTGTTTGTTTGATCTAGTTGTTTTGTTTGGTAATTGGAATCTTTTGTGGAGTGTAGGTTGTATATGATCACGAGGTTCAAGGCTAGTGAGCTCTTGGAAAGGAAAGCACAACAAAGACAAGAAAGTGTCAAATGGAGAACCATCGAGGAACTCACTCGTAGAGGCTTAATAATCTCCAAAGGGAATTGGATGAGATGAGAGCAAAGATGTTGGAGAGACAACGACCGAGGAAGCCAATCCGGTTGGTATTTGAAGAGATCTACCCTTGGATGGAAGAAACGAGACATGAACGAAAGGTGAAGTCGAATTGGGGATATGAAGAAGAGGAGTATAGAGATGAAAGATATGGAGATAAATGGGGGAATTGTGACTTCGGAAACAACATGAACTATTCCCTATCTAATGGCTACTCTCCATGTAGATTATATGAGAACCAAACTTGGAATCCATCCATAACAAGAGTTCATTGTGATGAATGGGTTAGCCGTGATCATGAAAGAGTTAGTGAAGTGAGATCGTCTCGGGAAGCTTTGAAGAGGAGGCAGGATAAGCTCGAGGGAAACCTTTTGGAATTAAAAATGCAATTATCCGAACTCTTGAAGAAGGTGAGTGAGAAGCCTCATGTGCAAGAGCAACCACTTGACATGGAAATAGGTCTCGAAGGAAGTTGTGAGGAAATTTTGGAAGATGAATGTGAGGATGCGGTCATGGTACTAAAGGAAGTAAGATTTCAAGATACAAGAGTAAAGGAGATACAAGAAGAAGAATTAAGGAAAGAAGATAAAGAGTTACCTCAAGAAGAGAAAGAGGATGATAGCACCAAGGAGGAGAGGATACAAATTGAAAGTGAGAAGAATGGTGTTCTTGTGATAACTTCCCTTGAGGTGATGAAAGAAGTTCCGGCATTGGTACAAAATGACGAAGTGGAGAATCATGATGAGGAAGTTATGTCGGAAAGTCCATGTGGCGATGTGGCACCTACATTTCCTTCAAGATTGATAGACAAGGTGGAAAAGGAGGTGATCCTAGGAGACAAAGTGTATGAATTGGATGATTTGATCGGAAAAGGAGGTGAGAAGTTGTTGATTAATCCAAATGAGGGACAAGTCGAGACGTATATAATTTGGATTCCATTAGATGATGCATTGGAGATCAAATCAAAGAAGGAATCACCACCTTGGACATTCGAGATTTTTAAGATAATCAATCTTCCTTGGAGAGATGATAGGGGTGAAAGAAAAATCGCCTTGGACAAATTGCTCCCAAGTAAATGCAGATTAAGGGAGAAAGGTGTATTAAAAACTCACAAGATTTTTGATAATGGATGATGTGGTAAGGTCGTCTAGCTACCGACGTTAAGGAAGCGCTTGTTGGGAGGCAACCCAACCAATTTTATTGCTTTTGTTTAATTGCTTTTAGTTGCTTTGTTTTGAATAAATGTCTGGTTTGTTTGGTTTTGTGTTTGTAGGAGGAACTACAAGATAGAGAGGAGTGACGATGCACCGTCCACCATTTTTGCAAACTTAGTCTCGCTTGACTAAGTTTGGTGGGATGTGCCAGTAGCCGGTGCCTCGGTCTATTCTTCTCCATCTCCTATCCTTTATCTTGCAATTAGTTTAGGTTGTTGAATAGTGTCCCATTATTGGATTTGATTCGATTTGGTTGTACCTATATTGATATTCTACCTTGGATGAATGTTTTGGATTATGCTCATCTTGATGATATGTATGGATATTTTCATGGGTTTGAGTTTGTTGAACATTAGTTTTGATGGTATGTTAGGTGGAGCTAGTGGAAAAATGAATTATTTGTATAGATTTTGGATAGTGGAATGATGGTGGAAAGAGGTTTTGGAAATGAATATGGTTGAAGATTGTTTGATGGATTGTTTGATTGTGATTGTGGAGAGAATTATTAATGAGTTGACATGATTGAATATTTCCTATTATGCATGGTTTGTGGTTTGGATTATTGGTATGGTTTGAATGGTTGTGCTAGTGGATATTATCTTATATCTTTAATTGTTGGTTTGTGGAAAGTTTGGTGGATATGAGAGCTTTATTGGTTGGTTTTATGCTCAATAGTTTGGTGGTGTTTGTGTTGATCTTTGAGTAGGTACAAATAAGGTCTTGGAGAGCGGTTTGATCGTGTGTGCCGATGGGTAACGCTTTCTATCATTCCTTCTACCAATTAGATTCATTACATTGTGTTATGGCATGTAGATGGTTTTTAGGATTGTTGTTTGCTTGTGTGTGTGTGATGAACCCGAACTAGACTTGAGATTTAATCATGATTTACTTAGTGGAGTTTGATGTCTACCTCAACCAATGATAGGGCGGAATCTAGTTTTCGAAGCATGTTTTAAGTTTAACTTTTGAATTGCCGAGTTTTGTATGTGGTTAATGCATAGGACTTGACAAAAGGCTGTGAGGTTTGAGCCATGATATTGTCATATCTATTTCGATTGTGAGTGGCAAGATTGAGAGTACGAGATCTAGAACTTGCATCCGTTCTCTATCTATTGGCATGAGTGTGTAACTAGAAAATGATCTTAGGCCATCGATTCTTAGTCCTACCTTTCACACCGGGAGTATAAGGTGGTTGTTATCATAATTTTGCCTTTCATATCTTTGACCCCCGTGATTGAGCTTTATTGGTGAATTTTCCTTGATATAATTAGGACTATATTTGGGGGGAAAGAGTGTATGAGGGTGAATACGGTGATGAGAGTTTGATTGGGAATTGATTGAATGAATATTGATGGATATTTGAGGCATGAAAATATGAAATAAGGATTGTTGTTGATCTTAGAAAAATGAGCACCTACAAAAATTTTGGGTGCAAAAGTTTGGGAAGAGAGGCACCGACAAAATGAAAGAATGATGGTGCAATTGAAAAAATATGATGATGAAAAAGAAATGAGAAAAGAGAAAAACAAAGAAGAGAAAGAAAGGAAAAAGAAAAATGTGTTGTGAAATGAAAAGCCTCGGGTGTTTGTAGTGGTCCGAAAAGAACAAGTTTGGGGGGTTTTGGGAAATTGAGAAGTTTAGTCACTTTGGCCAAAACCACCCACCTTTTTAGTTAGCCACGTTACAACCCGTGAAAAGACCTTTTTGATTCTAGAAACTAACTCGTTGTAGTATAGTGGTGAGAATGGATGCAAGCCTATGGAAATCAAGCTCGATATCTTGTGATTGTGTGAATCTCATCATCCCTAAACACGTGAGGGAGTGCTTTCGTTTCTTGTATCCATTTTTGATGAGTGGTTCATGTCCTTAGCATTAACCTTGTTACAAAGTTAGGTGATAATCTCGTTTTACTTGAACATGCTAAGATAACTTTGATGAGCTATGAGGTATTGCATGAGGTAGATTGATAGTTTTACTTTGTTTTGATTGAGGACAATCAAAGGTTCAAGTTTGGGGGATTAACGCGAGTCAGGCGGTGCCGGGTTCGGATTCGGATTCGGCGGACGATAGGGTCCTGACCGACGTATTCCATGGGCTGGAATGGATGGCATCCGGCGGATCCGGCCGGGCGGCCGAAGTTGAAGGATCCGGGGAGGCGACGGAGGAGCCTGAGGTGGTCGGCGATTATGTCCTCCCAGAGGATTGGCGCACACATCGGGTGTTGGGCGTTGTGTCTACGGTTACCAGGGAGGCAATCTGGGCCCTCACTGACACTATCCCGATCAAGGACGTGCGGTTTTGTGTTCCGCGCCAGTCGAACCGCTGTTTCGATCCCCCTCCGGGCCATGTGGCCTTCTACACGGCAGTGATGGAGAATGGGGTCGGGCTGCCCGTACACCCCTTCTTCTCGGAGGTCTTAGCCTCCTACAACCTGTCTCCCTTCCAGCTCGCACTGAACTGCTGGTGCCACCTGGTCGGGGTCCTTTTGATGTGGATGGACCTTGGATTAGGGTGCCCGACGGTTCGGGAGTGGCACTATATGAACCGCTTCAACCAGTGCGCCGACAAGCACTACTATTATTTCACCCGGTGGTCCACCGGGTACTCCACATTGATCAAGAAGCCCCCGTCGAACTCCCCGGGCTGGTGGACGGGCTTCTTCTATCTCAGGATGAATGAGGAGCATCCTGAGTTCATCCGACACGGCGGTGTCCCCATCCGTGGGTTTCTGGTTCCTTGCGAACTGGTATAGCTATTTAAATCAACCTTGTCTGACATTCCATTTTATTTTCTTGCAGATCATCCTCGTCCGGAGCTCACCCCGGAAGAGCAGGCAAGAGTCAATCGGGCCTACGACATTACCGTGGGCGATCGGGAGTGGCCTGTTGTTCATAACGGGCGCTTCGTCACTTCGACCACCTACCTCAGCGGGAAGGGAGAACTATACGCTCTGCCGGCTGAGATGACCCACCGTCGCCCCCCAGTTTCAGCGGACCGGGTCGCGGCTGTCCTTAGGGATAAAAAGCGGGCGAGAGATGAGGAGGAGTCCCGTCGTCGACCTCCGAATCCCCCGAAATGCCCGGAGATCGAGAAGCTACCCCCACCTCCACCTCCGCCGCCCTTCAAACCCCAGGAAGAGGTGACGGTCGAGGTCTCTTCTTCCCGGTCCAGCCAGGAGGCCCCGCCAAAGGTCGATGAGCGGGAGAAGCGGAGGGACAGGAGATCGGAGGAGCTCGATCGTCGCAGCCGCCACCGCTCCGGGGATCACGGGTCGAGGCGTGAGGACCTTGACAGGGCCGTGGTTACTGCCACGACTCCACCGGACCCGGTGGTGGACTCGTTCCTGGTCCGCGCCCGGCAGATGCTGACCAACCCAGCCGCCGTGGACCAGGCGGGGACTGCCCAGGCGCGCCTGGCGCGATACCAGCTTCTCCAGCTCCAGGTTCGGGTCTTAACCTGGGCCATTATACTTATTGTAGTGAAGATCCTTTCTGATTTCTGTTATGGTTCGCAGGCTCAGGTGGAGCTCGACGCCATCCGTCGCGAACTCGACGTGTTCGGCGATAAGTGCGTCGGGGAGATCTTCAATCTTCGCAAGGAGCGAGACTCCATGAAGAAGTATGTGGACTCCCTGCATGAGAAGCTCTCCTGGGCGGAGGAACAGATGTATGCGGCGGAGGCGAGGGCGGAGTCGGCGAGGAAGGAGGCGGATGCCACGCAGGCGGAGCTCGAAGATGCTCGTCGGATGGCCTCGGAGGCCAGGGTGGACTCGCTCAAGCTGGCTGCAGACTTAAAGGTGAGGAACGATCAGCTCCTCTCCCTAGACTCCCGGCTAAAGACTCAGCGCGAGAGTTACACAGCTGAGGTTGCGAAGTATGAGGAGCGGATCGCCCTCATGCAGACGGGTGAGGGGCTGGACTTCGAGACCCTCATCACCTCCCCCCTCTTCACCGAGACATACGAGGTACGCCCTCTACCGAGTTTATGCTTGTTCGAACTTTTTGACTCGTCTAACCTTTTTGTAGACTCTCTCCGAGCAGGTCGAGAGTGAGGTCCGGGAAAGGATTTCCCAGAAGTTCCCGGACCTCGACCTCAGCGTGCTGGATGAGCCAGAGCCGGAGGTGGAGGAGCAGGAGCGGGAGCAAGAGAAGGAATCTGAGCAGCACGCCGAGCAATATCAGAAGCTGCTCGAGGACTCTTCCCAAGGAGGCGATGGTCCGAAAGAGCAGTCCGAGCCGACACCTGACCAGACCTCGAACCAGGGACTCAGCCCGTCTCCAGATGACTCTGTTGCCGCTTGAATGTCTTTAAACTTTCTGAACCTTTTGCTTTTCTGTCTGAACAATTTTATTTTTCTGCAAACGATTTATTTTCCTTGTACTTTAATTTCAAGGTAAATAGATGCTTTGATCTTGCTGTTGAAATTTCATATTCACACAACTGTTCTGCAAAATAGTAGCAGTCGGGGGCATCGCCCCTCCGATGCTTAAGTTAGTGATCGGCCTGGAAGAAGAGGTAGAATAATTTGAAATGAGATAGGATAGGGTGTGTTTATCTGGATCGAGTTCATTTTTTCCTTGTGTCGGCAGTTACTTTATATTTCTGCAAGAAGGATTCGTGAGGGGTTGGGCGATGCTCCGACGCTCAAGTCAGTATAACTAATTAAGAGTGAATGGGAATTGAAAATAGAGTAGGGCTTTAGAAAAGCGTATCTGGGAGGTCGAGTCCGTTGACCTCCTTCCCCTTAGAAATAATACTTCTTGAGGTGCTTGATGTTCCAGCTGTTTCCAATCTCCCTTCCGTTGTGGTCTTCTAGGTGGTAGGCGCCTCGACCTACAACTCTGGTGACTTTGTAGGGACCTTCCCATGTGGGTGCGAGCTTCCCTTGACTTTTGTCTTTGGTATTCTGAAAGACTCTCTTTAGAACCCAATCTCCGTCCTTGAAAGTTCCCGTGTGGACCTTCTTGTTGAAGAATCTTTCGACCTGCTTTCTTCTCTGAGCCATGCTAAGTAGCGCTTGGTCTCTCTTTTCATCGATCAGCTCCAGGTTTCTGAGCATCTTCTCGTAGTTCTCTTCCTCTTGGTAAGTTTCCACACGTAGACTGCCGCCCCGAACTTCTGCTGGAATGACGGCTTCCTCACTGTAAGCTAAGGCGAACGGGGAGATTCCTGTTGATGTCCTTGGAGTGGTTCGATAGGCCCATAGGACCCCTGGTAGTTCCTCCACCCACTTTGATTTGTGGGCTTCGAGTCTTTTCTTCATTGTTGCCATGATAGTCTTATTTGTTGACTCGGCCTGTCCATTAGCTTCCGGGTATTTTGGTGTGGAAAACACAAGCTTGATGTTGTATTGGTTGCAGAATTCTTGTACTCTCCGTCCTGTGAATTGTGTGCCGTTATCCGTTCTGATCTCCTTGGGTATTCCGAATCTGCAAAGGATGTGGACCCATAAGAACTTGATTACTTCTTGCTCTCTCACATTGGCGAAGGCCTCTGCTTCGACCCACTTGGTGAAGTAATCAGTGGCTACTAAGATGTATTCCTTCTGTCCGACTCCTTTAGGCAGCTTTCCAACTATGTCCATCCCCCAAGCCATGAAGGGCCACGCTGCGATCGTGGCGTGGAGTGGCTCTGCATGGCTTTGATTCATGACTTCGAACCTCTGGCACGCCTCGCAGCTTCGCACGTAGTTCCTAGCGTCTTTTCGTAATGTCGGCCAATAGAAGCCTGCTGAGATTACTTTGTGTGCCAGTGGCCTGGCCCCTTGGTGACTTCCACAATCCCCTTCATGTATCTCCATAAGGATTACTTGCCCCGCGGCTGGTTCGAGGCACTTGAGAAGTGGTCCTTCGACCGATCTTCGGTACAAGCTTTCGTTGTGGATTGTGTACTTTGCCGCTGACCTGGTCAGTCGCACAGCCTCAGTTCGATCCTCGGGTAGGGTTCCGGACTCGATGTACTTTTGTATCGGCTCGATCCATGAGTCACCAATCATTAAATCCATGATCTCAGCCTTTGGGGCGGCTGGCTCTTCGGCCCATGTTATTACAATAGGCCGTTCTGCTTCAACTGTTTGGTGGAAGCCAAATTTTCTAACGCATCTGCTTCGGCGTTTTCCTCTCGGGCGATGTGCTTTATTTCGCAGACCTCAAATTCTTCTCTCATCCTCCGTGCCAGGTCGCAATATTTCTGCAACCTGGGCTCTTTAACCTGGAAATGGTCCTCCATCTGCATGACCACGAGTTGTGAATCTCCTTGCACTTGTAGGCGGCGGGCTCCCAATTCTTTGGCGAGCTGCATTCCCCGTACCAATGCCTCGTACTCCGCTTCATTGTTCGTGGCCTCAAAGTTTAGGCGGATAGCCCTTTCGAATACTTCCCCCATCGGGCTTCGGAGCCTTATCCCTGCTCCGTTTCCATGAATGTTACTTGATCCATCTACTTGCAGGATCCAAGGCTCTGCGGCTGTCTCTTTGATCTCCAAGCTCGCTATCTCTCTTTCTGCATCAGCCTGGAGATTGGTGGTGAATTCGGCGATGAAGTCGGCCAGCACTTGTGATTTGATTGTAGTTCGTGGCTCGAACTCGAGGCCGTAGCCCCCGATCTCCACTTCCCATTTTAGTAGTCGCCTAGATAGGCTCGGCTTTGAGAACACGGTCCGCAGTGGATAGGATGTGACTACTTTAATGGGATAAGATCGGCTTTAAAGACGTGTTCGCGGTCTGATTTTTGAGCGCCAGAGGGTCTTCCGGGGTTCTTTCGGTGGTCACCCCTTCAGTACGGTCAAAATATGACTCCAGATTCCTTGCGGGGTTACCAGCGTTCCTTTCCGTGCTTCGAGGCTCCTCAACTATTGGATGTCTGTTGTTATTCTGCAACTGCAGCCTCCGATTCTCTCTCTCGAGGAGCTCGTACTTTCTCGCCATCTCTTCCAGCACGCCTTGTGCTCTCTGCACCTGTGTCACCAACCCCGAGACATCGGGATTTTGAAGTATATGAGCTGGTGGCGGCAGGGATGCCAGCTCTCCAAGCGGAGTGGCATTGAACTCCCTCATCAGGTCGTTCACCGTCCCGGCTGGATTGGATGTGCACGGAGTTCCGCCACCTGCTGCGGCGGTTCGCCCTCGGCCTGGTGCCGCTGGGACCCCTCGGCCTGCTCCTGCCGGAGCCCCTCATCCTGCTCCGAGATTAGATCCTCGGCCTTGCCCTCCGATCGGAGCAGTCCTCTGATCATCGACTTCTACCACATGAGTGTTGCCTGGATCGTCCGCCATTCCTGCAAAAAGAGAGTGAAAATTGTTCTCGAGGCCCCACGGTGGGCGCCAAATTGTTGAGGTTCGATTTGAATGTGAATCGGAGCCCCGAGAACTAGAATATAATATGAAATCTTTACAGATAAAAAGCGAACTTAAATGGTTATATAAGTATGCAAGAAATGCTAACGGCTGATCTATAGACTGACTACTAAGTGTATTAGGATAAAAAGACGATATAAATGTGGTTTAGAGAGCTGATACAAGTACTCTTGATTGATCCCCATTTTCCTCGTTTTGAAGAGTTATTTATAGGGGTCTTGTAACCCTAGGGTTTCCGCGCCGTCTTCAACCGCCTGGAGTCGAGCCCGCGATTACCGGGGTGGTTGGCTGGTAGTGGGGCCTAGCAGTTACGAATCCTTCGCGTGGTAGCCGTTGGTCCACCCGTTGAGATGTTTAAGGGAGCGAGGTGCGTGGTTCCTTCATCGAGCTCCCTTCTTTGTTGAAATGGAACTAGATAGGGTTGCGGGAGGAACTGACCGGACTCCTTTCGATACTATGCGAGCTGCTTCCGTCATTCGAACTGCTCCGTGCTTGATCTTATTCAGCTCGAGCCGGATGTTTTTCCTGTTGTTGGGTCGATCACGGGCTTGGTCCGCGGTTAGGATCCTGCCCATTACTTTTATCGGGTCGGATCAGGTCCGGACCTCCAACATACATCATTAAATTCGTCTTATAATTTGCTATTTAGTTATAGGCTCCCAAATAATATATTACTATATTTTTTTATCGAGGTAAAAACATGGAGTTCCAATAAACAAACTTTTGACATGCATTGTAACGCTACATCATAAGGGCTGATAACTTATGTGCTAAAAGATTTAGGATTCATAAAAAGCAAAGTTGTTCAAATTTATGGGCATGCAATAAGAATACAGTATTCTAGTTCTAGAGCTTGAGATCCAAGTCGTGATTATCCATCTCAAGTCTCAGCTTGAAAAACTTAGATGAGATTTGCAATGGAGTCCTCTATTGTCATTAATGATTCCTACTCACGATGGGCCCAACGAAGCATCTGACTTGATCTTAACCCAAACCAGGGGCATCCAGCACTAGTGCTCTGGACATCATTACTGGCAGTGCAATTTCAAAATACTCTTGGACCGATTACATTCTCTGTTGCATGATTTCCAAAGTATCCATAAGAGACCAATCAAGCATTCAACGAAATCTAATGGTTTGTCCTTAATTGTTTTCAGGATCTAATTTTGAATTGCAAAATGATTGTTTGTTTTGTTAATTTGGGTCCTAAGTTATCCAGAAGAACTTGTCCTAGCAGCAATCTCTTTAATATTGGAAAATAGGCCCATACATGCCAGCCCACTACACTAATTGGCCCATATCTTCAACATGTCCTATATTTAGACATGGCATTTGGGCCCGGAACCGGCAGAACCGGTCTGGAACCGTGGCCCACGGTTCAAAACCGGAACCGGATCCACTTTTACACAGGACCTCACATTAAATTCCTGAGTACTTATCCATTGAACCACATCATCTCTGATGTTTTAAAATCATTGTTAAATATATAAGATCCATAAATACGAGATTATTATAAGTAATTCTTATTTTTTCAATATTTTTTATATATTATTAAAAAATAATAATAATATCCTTAAATAGGATATATAATTGACAAATATAATTAATTTATCAGTGAATTCTTAAAATTCATACTATAGTTGTTTATAAGTTAAAGTTTCAAAAATATCACATTAATAATGAACAACATATTATTGAATCTAAAATCTTCATATTTACTACAAATATTATTTCAAACCAATGAAATCGATTGTTAAAATATTATTGCATCTTATAAGTTATAATATATCTCACATAACAATAGATTGATTCATGATGAGTATAAACTTTTAAGATTGCTACTAACTTAAAAGTAAATCTTAGATTAATGGGTAATATATCATATTTATTTATACTAACTTTTAATAATATTATTTTAATTAAATGTTATTTAGTTTACAACTATACGATTTAATACAAAGATTGGACTAAAAAAATAAAATGAATACACAAAGAATTAAAGAGGTTTTCAATTTTCATACATACTAATTTAACTCAAAGGTTATATTATAACTAATGATAATATAGGTCAATAAAATCTTATTATTTAATAATTAATAGATAACAAATCTAAACTTATAATAATGTTACTAATTGTAATATTAAGTATTGAAAAATGCATAATATATCATATTATTTTAGTTGAACATTATTTGTACTATTATAAGAGCTTTCAAGACTATCAAGTAAATAATAAATAATAATTTAAATCAATATATTTATTTAATTAATATTATTGTATATTATAACTTATAAGTTATAACATATTTTTACATTATAATTATAATAGATTTATAAAGGTAATAGTTTTATATTTTTTAGATCAAATTTATTCTAATAAAGGATTAGTAGCCTAGTGGATAAATGATCTCTAAACTTCATAGAGGTCATAGTTCGAGACCTCTTATTTACATTTTAAAAAAAAATTTAAAAAAAGAGAAAAAACCGGCTGAACCGCCGGTTCGGCCCGGTTGCGGGCCGAAAACTGAAACCATCCCCTTCATTTGGCGGGCCGGTTCAAGGCCCTGGTTTTTGGAACTACCGAACCGGCGGTTCCGGCCCGTGGCCATGTCTACCTATATTTCCCTCTTGTGAACTTTTCCTAATTTAATCCCTTCAGCCATCTACAAATTCCCCCACCAATTTGCACGATCGGTGTTCTGCGTGAACTATCTTCTGTTAGCACAACTAATATTTTACCTCATCCCTCTAAACCAATTCAGCAATAATATGTTCTCATCAAAGCAAGGAGGCTGAAGCATTTTGTCATTGTTTGATTTGTAATGTCACAAACTTTATGGGCTGTAAAGTGGGCTAGCATGTAGCCCTTTTGTCTAGGTCCAGATATTTTGTCAAGTAGGTTTTTGTTAGTACAAACTCTTGCTAAATAGACAAATAGGCAGAGCACAGTTCGACATGTCTCTCCAAAAACTCTGAAATGAATTGTATTTTGAGCTAGAGCATATTATTCAATGTTTGTTGTCATTCATAAAATCTATTATGGTATTAGGGCCAGGTTTTGATACATGTCTCTGATACTCTCCCATCCCTTTATTTCTTTTCTCAACCTTAAAAAAAATTGCAAGACTCTGAAATGGATTTAGGGCACACTCAAAGAAATGTCAATTCAAGTTTTCAAAGTAAACGTTGCAGAAATTATCAAAATAACAACCACTATGGAGGAATGTTTCAAGTGCAGGCTCCAGGTGGAGCTGAACTGCATCTAGCTGTGCCTTCACTGAGTCGACATCGATCTTCAGCGGCTTTGTTAGAAAGTGGAAAAAATTGTGGGTTTCTTACACCACCGAAACGGGAACAGATTCCTTTCAGGCTCAATGCAAATTTCAATATTCCTCATGTCTCTGCTCTTCATACTTCTTCATATGCCTCCTCAGGTCACCATGTTACTAGTGATTTCTCTCGCTTGAATGCTGCTTCCAAATATTGTGGGTATAATAAGTTACATATAGGGAATGGCCAACTTGTGGAAATAAATCATGTTAATGCCTCTGTCAAATCCTCTTTTCATTCTAAAGCTTTTTCTCTTAAAAACCTTCTACATGTCCCTCACATCACGAAAAACCACCTCTCTGTGTCTCAATTTTGTAAAGACAATGATGTTTTCTTTGAATTTCATTCTTCTGTTTGTTTTGTTAAGGACAACACCACAAAAGAAATCCTCTTTCACGGCACCATTAGAGATGGCCTTTACCACTTCATCCTTAACAATTTCAACACTTTTGAAGCTCTGAATTGTTCCATCCTTCATTTGGATATTTCTCGAGAAAGTAGTTCTAGCCAAAATATTTCTAGTGTGGAAAATGATCTTCTTCATGTCCTATGTACCTTTGCATCTTCTTCAAAGCCTTGTAGCTTAGATGTTTGGCATCTTAGATTTGGCCACTGTGCTGTTGATATAACTACAAAAACTTTAAAAGGTTGCGATATTCCCTTTACTCCTATGAAGTCCACTCTCCTGTGCCGCTCTTGTTCATTGTCCAAAATGCATAGACTTCCCTACACTCCTTCTACTAAACACAATGCCCCTCTTGCCTTATTACATAGTGACTTATGGGATCCTTCTCCGGTGACTTGTAGCAATGGTTATGTCTACTACATCAGTTTTATTAATCACTATTCTAGATTTACCTGGATCTATCTCCTCAAGTCCAAGTCTGAAGTTTATAATGTGTTCATAGCTTTTAAATCCATGGTTGAGAATCAATTAGGATAAAAAATTAAAGCTTTACAAACAAATTAGGGGGGAGAGTACAGAGGCTCGGTTAATTTCTTCCAAAAATGTGGTATACAACATCGTGTCTCCTGTCCATATACTCCACAACAAAATGGTATAGCTGAGAGGAAACATAGGCATATCGTGGAGATGAGTTTTGCTTTGATGTTTCAGTCCAACTTCCCAATGAGATTTTGGGATGATGCTTTCATTGTTGTTGTTTTCATCATCAATCGATTGCCCTCAAAGGTTATACAATATCACATTCCTCTTGAAAGGCTTTACAAGCTCAAGCCTGACTATACCACCTTCAAAGTGGTTGGATGTCTATGTTATCCACTTCTCAGGCCCTACAACAAGAACAAACTAGAGCCTCGGTCAGCTGGGGGTACATTCCTTGGTTTCAGCAACATCCATAAAGGTTACAAGGTGCTTTTACCTAATGGTAAGATTATAGTGTCACGAGATGTACTTTTTGATAAATCTGTTTTTCCTTTTAAAGGCATTTTACCTACCCTTGTTCCTACACCTCCAACCACTCCTTCACCATTACTCCATTTTCCTCCAATCAATGATCCCGCTCCTAATATCTCTACCCCACGCCATCACTACACACCACTATCAAATGACACCTCTACATCTCATCATTCTCCAATTTCTTTCCATCCTACTTCTGCCACTTCATCTCCTCAGCAAAACAATCCCAATTCAGCAACTTCATCTACTCAGCCAAATAGCCCAAGTCCTGCACCCAACTCACCATTACAATCTCCTATTTCTAAACATAATCATTTTCCTACACATCCCATGATCACTTGTTCTCGAGCTGGAATCTTCAAGCCCAAAGTCTACACAGCTATTTCTGATATTTATTTTGACAGCTTTCAATTTATTGAACCCAAAACAGTTCAAGATGCTCTCTCAAGTCCTTACTGGACTCAAGCCATGAATGATGAACTGCAGGCTCTCTTCAAAAATAAGAATTGGTCTCTTACACCTCTGCCCCAAGGTAAAAATCTAATTGGCTGCAAGTGGATTTTTAAAATTAAGAGGCATTCAAATGGGAATATTTTCAGACACAAGGCTCGATTAGTTTCTCAAGGCTATTCACAAGAGCCTGGTTTTGATTTCTCCGAAACCCTTAGTCCAGTTGTTAAACTTGCAACCATCCGCATTTTTCTTACTATTGCTATCTCTTATCACTAGTCTGTTGTACATCTTGATGTTGATAATGCATTTCTTCATGGAACACTTGAAGAAGATAAATATATGAAGCAACTGCCTGGTTTTGAATCTCTTTCCACTCCTAATCATGTTTGCAAATTGCACAAGGCTCTCTATGATCTTAAACAATCCTCTCGATTCCAGTTTTTCACCTTTAAAGGGGTTCTTGTTAATTTGGGGTTCTCACAATCAAAGGTTGTTTCTTCTCTATTATTCAAGATTTCTGCTTCTTCAACCATTTATTTGTTAATTTTTGTTGATGACATTTTAGTCACAGGCTCTTCATCAACTGAAATTCAGTTTTTGATTCAGAAGCTGAGTGCATTGTTTTCCTTAAAGAATTTGGGATATATCAATCATTTTCTTGGAATTGAAGTTTCATCCACTTCTCATGGGTTGCATCTCAGCCAAAGCAAATAAATTCAAGACATTTTGGAAAGAGTTAACATGCTTCAGGCTAATGGATGTCCTACTCCAATGGTTGCTTCTATTCCACTTTCAAAGTTTGAAGGCCAGCCTACACTTGAAGGTAAGCTTTATCGAAACATCGTTGGTGCCTTGCAATATGTTACCATCACTCGACCTGAGATCGCTTTTAGTGTAAACAAGGTTAGCCAATTTGTGGCTTCATCTTTGGATACTCATTGGAGAGCTGTCAAAAAGATTCTTCGATATCTTGTCGGTACGATGGATTACGGTCTTCATCTTACTCGATCTAACCATATGAATTTAATTGGTTTTTGTGACTCAAATTGGGCGGCTGACATTGATGATCGTCGTTCGTTTTTTGGTTATTGTGTATTTCTTGATGGAAATATGGTATCTTGGTGCTTAAAGAAGCAATCTATGGTCTCTCGTTCTAGTACAGAAGCTGAATATCGTAGCCTTGCTCAAGTCACTTCTGACTTCATGTGGATTTCTTCTTTACTAGAGGAACTCACTATACACAGTTCCAAAACACCTCTTGTTTGGGTAGATAATTCAAGTGATATTGCTCTGGCATCTAACCCAGTTTTACATGCTAGAACAAAACACATTGAACTTGATATTCACTTTGTTCGAGATCGTGTTGCAGCTGGACTCCTTCATATTCAGCATCTTCTTTCCCTAGATCAAACTGTCGATATTTTCACCAAGTCGGTGAGTCTGCAATTCTTCTTGAGGCTACATAACAAGCTTGGTGTTGTCTCATTAGCCTCGCTGGAATGGAGGGGGGATGTGAGCACAACTAATATTTCACCTCAGTCCTCTAAACCAATTCAGCCATAATATGTTCTCATCAAAGCAAAGAGGCTGAAGCATTTTGTCATTGTTTGATTTGTAATGTCACAGACTTTATGGGTTGTAAAGTGGGCTAGCATGTAGCCCTTTTGTCTAGGTCCAGATATTTTCTCAAGTATGTTTTTGTTAGTACAACTCTTGTTGTATAAGGCTGAGCACAGTTCGGCGTATCTATCCAAAAACTCTAAAATGAATTGTATTTTGAGCTTGAGCATATTATTCAATGGTTGTTGCCATTCATAAAATCTATCATCTTCATACCCCGTCCCTGTTGCGGTGTCTTGGTGTGATTCCCCCTTCTTCGTATATTAGTGTGGGTTGGGTGAGGGCTTAGTGTGGGTGCTTGTTCGCCCGGGTAGTACCTTTGTTGTTTTTACTGGCAAGCATATATTCTCTCTCTGTGGTCTTTGCGATTAGTATGCTTCGATGATGTTGTACAGACTATTAGTGTCGGCGATCTGAGCCGAGCTCCGTGTGACTTCGTGGAACCAACATTGTAGCTACTTCTTCTTCGTAGCTTCAGCAACGCCCTTCCTCTTGTTGTTGTTGTGCAATATTGCTAGCAATATTCCAGGCACGATTATGCTCGTAGCTGCCTACTTTTTGTGGCTGAATTGTAGCACCTTACTGCTGCGATCTTCTATTGTCGTGCAGTCCATCCAACTCTTTGTCTTAGGTTATTGCAGGTTGATACAGAACTCAATTTATTGGATTGCTGCGAGGAGAGAGAAATATCATCTTGGGACTGGACCACGGTGAGGACGAGGATGAATGCTGGCAACCTCTCCGTTAATACCCAACATCTAATGTTGCAACATCTTATCCACACCTGCTGCAAATGGAATTGATGGGGACTCCTCTTCTTAGTAGATAAACTTTGGTGGGAAGGATTCTAGTTAAGTATCTCCATTTGAATAAATGTATTTTGAGGGAAAGATTAAGTCTCCAAATTTAACATCAAAAAATTGGGTTATTGAATGATGAAAGAGGATTTCTATAAAATTATATCTTTTAATTATCTTCGCAATCCTATAACTTGACTCAATGGTGAAGCGTCCATTTTTAGAGTGTCTTCAACTCAAATAATCCTCAATATGGGGGGTTGAGATTGGGATTGCCAATCACCTTCCGACTTCGGATGGGAAAATGGATTAAAGGAGCATATGATCTCAATCTTGTCTATCATCATTCATAATGTCTTAACAACATTGATATCATGCAAAATAAAAGAATAGGGGAGAGGGAGGAGTAAGTGTAACAAACCTCAAATTTAATGATCCAAATCGAGATGGATCTACCATCCCTCACCGTTCATTCAATCTCTCAATAAATTTTTATTGAGTTAGAAGATAAACTCAAACTTAATATTAAATTATAAATCATTGAATCTTTTACTAGTATAATGAAGCTCTTTGAAAGTAGGCTTGAGTTTGGGCTCAAATTACTCACTATTAAATTCTATACCAGTTAAGTTCAAGAAAAAATAAAATCTTAAACTTTTTATTTAAGTCAAATTAGAGTTTGAGCCCAACTTAGAAATAAATTGTTCGGCATATATATATATATATATATAGAGAGAGTTGTGATCATATGTTAACCACTTTCCAGATGTTACCTGTTACTTCGCTGGCGGTGCATTATCTAGACAAGCTAACTACATTATCTAGGCAAAATCAGGTACATTGCGAAGATAATGTACTACATTACATTATCTATTACAGTTTGTAATGTAGTACATTACCTTCGCAATGTACCTAATTTTACCTAGATAATGTGTTAGCTTGTCTAGATAATGCACCGTCAGCGAGGTAACAGGTAACATCTGGGAAGTGGTTAACATATTAATGAATCCCTATATATATTATATATATATATATATATAAATATATATATATATAGGGGAGTGATCATATGAGAACTCCCCTTATCATGTGAAAATAAGAACTAATCTCGGTCATCCAATTGGTGATCCAACGCTCAATGCTAAATAAATCACGTCTGCATTATAGTGTAGTGAAACATGCATTAAAGGGTAATTTTGTAATATTTCTTCTCTCTCCTCTAAAATCATCCTAAATCTTTAAATGATCATATCTCCTTCGATTTAGATTATTTTTTAATGTATCATATATCAAATTAAAGGTAATTAAATTATCTTTCAAACTAAATCCCTATTGCATATGTTTCGATTTAAAAATCATCGCAAAAAATGAAAATTAGTGATTATATGTATAATTCTCGTAACAGTACACGAATTCTTATATAATGAATGGAGTTGCACAATATAATGCATGAAGTTATACTATATAATGCAGAATATGACAGATAAAATGCAATAACTTTTTTCCTGCAAGATCAAAAAAAAATCATTATCTTTGCATACTGTAGATAATATCATAGTTGTTATAAAAGTTGATCATATATTACTTGTTTTTAATTATGTATTTTTTTTGTTATATTATATAATGTATATTACTATATTATATAATGCCTGTTTGTTAGGTATATAATGAATGTTTGCTAGGTATATAATGCATGTCGAGGTCAATATAATGCATGAAGTTATATAATGAATACAATAGCACAATATAATGCTTGAAATTATAGTATATAATGCAAAATATGATAGATAAAATGCAATATATTTTTTCAGCGAAATCATCATTCATCATTATATTTGCACTTGTTATGTATTATATAGTAATAACATATGCATTATAATGAAAATAATTTAATTTTCTCTAAAATAAAAGTAATATCATGTATAATATGCATAATTCTCATAACAGTACACGAATTCTTATATAATGAATGCAGTTGCACAATATAATGCATGAAGTTATTGTATATAATGCAGAATATGATAGATAAAATGCAACATGTTTATTTCAGCGAAATCATCATTCATCATTATATTTGCACTTGTTATTATATAGTAATAACATATGCATTATAATGAAGGTAATATAATTTTTCTCTAAAAAAAAAGTAATATTATATATAATAGAGGAAGTAATGTCGTATAATGATAGTAATATTGTTCTAAAATAAGAGTAATATCATATTATAATGTAGGAAGATGTTTGTTAGGTATATAATGAATGTTAGGTATATAATGCATGTTTCTTAGGTATATAATGCTTGTTTCTTATGCATATAATGCATGTTTGTTAGATATATAATGCATGTCGAGATATAATATGCAAACAGAATCTTAAATAAGTACATAATGACAAAAATACCCTATAATGCATGTTTTTTGAGATAAAATGCCCGAAAATTTTAATAAAATTGTGAGCGTTCATTCATCAAAATCAATGGCGAGGATTGGTTCTTATTTCTTATGGTAAGAGTAGTTCTCACTGGATCGCATCCCTATATATATATATATATATATATATATATATATATATATATATATA